>JAODJW010000062.1:1264845-1278087 GCA_026777045.1 Hyperopisus bebe | reverse complement strand
CCAATCTCACCGGCCTCCCTGATGCTGCCTCATCCAATCTCACCGGCCTCCCTTATGCTGCCTCATCCAATCTCACCGGCCTCCCTGATGCTGCCTCATCCAATCTCACCGGCCTCCCTTATGCTGCCTCATCCAATCTCACCATCCTCCCTGATGCTGCCTCATCCAATCTCACCGTCCTCCCCTCTCACCCCCCCCCTCACTCTGCCCGCATCCCTGATTGCCATTAGCGTGATTGGGCACCCATCTCACTCGCACTTCTGCTGATTATTCATGTCTCAAAAAGCCTTTATATTTTTGAGCCTGGCAAGCACCACGTACTAGATGACCATAAGACCCTGGAACCAACCTGGAATACGTCTCTCTAGCAAACGGGGGTGGGCGAAGGAGGTCCACCATCCCTCACATCCTGCATTTGCAAAGCCAGAGCTACCATGTCATTCTCAGCTGATGCATCCCAGCATCTCCCCAAAGCAGCGGGACGGACGTGAATGGAGAAGGGAAAATCCCTTTATGGAGTTGTTTGCTTCTGAGCCAGCAGAGCGGGTAGAGGATGACTTCCTTCTCACACGATGACTCCCACAA
Source organism: Hyperopisus bebe (assembly GCA_026777045.1). Classification (NCBI taxonomy): domain Eukaryota; kingdom Metazoa; phylum Chordata; class Actinopteri; order Osteoglossiformes; family Mormyridae; genus Hyperopisus; species Hyperopisus bebe. Next base: position 1,277,502 of record JAODJW010000062.1, on the reverse strand, counting down.
CACCTCAGCAAATCGGGAAGCTGAGTTGTTAAAGATGACAGCCCATGTTTATGTCCGTGCCTCCTGAAGTACTGGCCCATGCTAGTCTGCGTGACCCTGCTGGTCATTTCCCGTCTGTCGGCAGCTGATTGGTCGGAGCCTTTCAAGGAGTTATAAAGGACATAAAGTGTCAGCAACGTGCTTGTGAAGCCATTTCAGAACCCAGGCCCTCCTCTGAACCGTTTGTGTACTCATTGACACGTTTGTAAATGGATCTCCATACCCATGAAGATAGAGTGATGCCCCACCCCATTCTGGTGCCCTCTGACTGACCTCTAAATGACCTTTCAATGCCTCCGACTGACCTCTGATTCAGTTCGTCCCTCACACCGGAGGACAGAGTGCAGTTACCCGACTCTCCCCCTTGTCATTGACCCTCCACATCACCCTGCTGCCCTCTGACTGACCTCTAAATGACCTTTCAATGTCTCTGACTGACCTCTGATTCATTTCGCTCCTCACACCGCGGGACAGAGTGCAGTTACCCCACTCTCCCCCTTGTCATTGACCCGCCACATCACCCTGTTGCCCGCTGAATGACCTCTAACCTTTCCACCACACGCCCCAGGGGACAGAGTGGAGTTGCCCTGCCCACTTCCATCTCACTGCCTCGATGGTGATTATATTTATCTCCTTGCTGCCTTTAACTGACTACTAAATGACCTCTGACTTTTTCGCCCTGTGCCCCAGGGGACGGAGTGGGGCCGCCCCGCCCCCCCCACTAGGCAGAGGTGCAGCGGCACCCAGAGGGAGTGTTGGTGCTCGGGGGGCGCTGCCCGTGACCCCAGCCGCCAGGGGTGTGCCAGCCCCCCGTGCCCGAGGAGCACCAGGAACCCCCGCATACCGACCACCACTGCTGCCCACTGCACATGAGTCCTACGACGACTATGTAAGTGACACACTGCACATTGCATTACTGCTGTGTATATCTATGAAGGGGTCACTCTGTCACTGTCCTTTTATGCAAATACAGGGCATTCATGCACACTAAGTCACTGTTTCGCAAACATGGCTCAGCAGGTTGGAATGCTGTGCTTGTGATCAGAATGTCACTGGTTCAAATCCCTGGGTCAGCAGAGTGATGTCACCACTGAGTCCCTGAGCAAGGCCCTTATCCCCAAGTACTCCAGCAAAAGGTTGACCCTTTCTCAAAATGTATGATGCTTTGGAGAAAAATGCCTGCTAAGTAAATATAACGTAGTTCCCGTCTGAGCGTCAGTACAGAAGCAGGTCGCATCTCATTTAATGCTGAGAGGTATCGCCACTTTTTAACATCCAGTGCTGTATAACATCTGCAATAATCAAAATATGAAGCCATCGCCTCCCGCGTCTCCCTTCATTTTCCTTAAATGATTGAAAACAAAAGGCTTTTTCCTGCCGAAATGAGGTACACATTGTTCTCCGGCAAGTATGAAAATCCATACCCCACCGGGACACATCGATTAAAGCATGAAATTGCATTTTACGAAATTCTATTTACCAAAGGTTAATGCAGCCGGCGTGTGGCAGATGGCAAGAGGGTCCGCTGTAAACTCTGATATGTAGCCAGCTTGATCTTCGCCATCCTATTCTTCACGCCACTCATGGTGTTGATCCAGGGAAATTTCCAGGAGACGAGGCGGCCTGGTCTTCCAGACATTGATACCCCGCCACCCCCTTTAGCAGTGGGGGGGGGGGGTGCACACCCTAATGCACAAAGCCCCTCCCCCACCATGGATTCCTTTCCAGCATCCCAGCAGCCGAAGGTGGCTCTCGGGTGCCAAGCGCTTTTTGAGGTCAGAGCCGGGTTTGTCACAACCTCATAAAAGAGTGAGTGCTTCCTGTAGAGGCCTCTTTTGCATGCAGGATGTCTTGCGTGTTCCAACCATCACATATCACTCCGTCTGCACGGGGATGTGCGTGAGTGTAGCCTCATTATGGAGTCGAATTGACTTTTAATGGAGGAGCCGGAGTGTTTCTGGCGAAATGGCGAGCAGGGGGGATTAAGGGCTTTGGGAGAGCGTCCAGTCTCCTGCACACTCATTCTCACGTCTGCTGCTCTTTGCCTTTAAAAACAACCCAACCTCCAGCTTCTGATCAGTGGCAAATTGCTTTTAGAAGGAACTGTGGCACACTTTACCTTGACAGGCCTGTGTTATTCCAGTCTGGCCATTGTGTGGAAGCGGTTGCCCACCATCTGTACCATACATGGGGTTCTGAGAGGGGTGGTGTTTGCGCACCCTACAGACTGTCTCATTTAAATATCACAGGGTCAGTACTGGCCTGGACTGGCCAATCAGCATACCAGGTAAAATTACTGTAGGGTCCAGGTCCGATTCTGAATCCCAGTCCAGTTATGACAATAATGCTACACTGCAATGCTGTGACAGTAACACTTCCACTGCCCTTATTTCTCTATCAATTATGAGCAGCTGGCTCAGTGAACCTGTGTACCGATTAAGACACTGACACAGCAGTCAGTACGTGTTCCCCGCGAGTACGAGACTTGCCGGAGTTCGTGCCGCCTGGCGCTTGGGTTTCCTATCGACCGTAACCCGAAGCGCTATCAGTCCGCTGATGCACCCTGCCGATAATTATGGCTTTCATATAAACATGAAGGATGCTGCCGGCCCGGATGAAGTGGCCGCATTTTCAATTAAAGCTCGTTTTACAGCGTGTTGGGTTGAACGGCCTCTCCGGCTTTCCGTATTAATGCCGGGCCCCGGGGAAGCACCCGCGTGATTGAGTGACTCAATCAAGTTTATAAAACTGATATTGTAGAGGGGGGTGTAATATAACCGACAGGGGAACAGGGGATCGATTCCCAGCAGCGGATACCAATTCGGTGGGAAAGGGGAGCAGCTGGGGGGGGGCTGACGAGCGTCTGGAGGGGGTGCGTACAAGGGGTGACGCTTTTGTGCTTGGGAACAAAGGTGAAGGAAACATCAGGACCTGTCCGTGTTCCCTCATGTGATCCTATTGGCTCTCCGGCTCAGAAGCGACCCAGACAGTGGGAAGACCTACACTGCTATTGGCTCTCCGGCTCAGAAGCGACCCAGACAGTGGGAAGACCTACACTGCTATTGGCGCCCCTCCCTTCAGGTCACCTAGGGGAGTGGAGGTTACCAGCGCAGAGAGACGCAGGACTTACACAATAGATCAAAATTCTGCAAATGTTATACTGAAACATTCAAAAAAGCATTTTCTGTATAATACTCTTGCACTGTACTGTAACTATTGAGCATGATTTAGACTCTTTTAATTAATATTTAATTGATGTCCATTAAAAATCTATGACATTCATTATAAATAATTTAACAAGATAATTCATGAAGAGGTTAGACTCTGAAAGGTACTTTGATAAAGAGGATATACTGTGAAAGATGGACACCTTTAAACAGTATTCAAAGGTTTTTATCACTCAGGTCAGCAGAACATGGTGTCACCGGGTTAGTTAAGTGCAGACAGGTTAGTTGTGTTAGGTTAGGGGTGTATGGTTAGCAGTAGCGTTTACCACCACTCAAACCACAGAATTGCATGTGGGCCCCTGTGTGTGGGGGCCCCCTGTTGGTCACAAACAGTCATTACCTTAGGGAGAACAGGAGGCTCTGAAGTGACTTTTTGAGTGGCCCCCCAGAAACAGTAAACCAGCCCCTGGATTTAGCAGGGGGGAGGATGAACTTCCATCCATTTTCTGAAACTGCTCAGGGTTCAGGGTTGCAGGGGGTCCAGAGCCTATGAGCACAAGGCAGGGAATCTGGTCACTCTAATTAGCCACAGCATGTTTTTGGACTGTGGGGGGAAACCAGAGCACCCAGAGGAGACAACAGCAGGAGAACATGCAAACTCCACACACATGAAGACTGGAACCAGGTCCCAGGATGTGAAGCAGCTCTGCTACCCACTGTACCACCACGCCACCCAGAGGATGAACTTCCCAAGTGAATATTGGGTCAGAGTTTTTTTTTTTGGTGGGGGGGGGTTCTGTGAAATTATTATAATGAAAGTGACACCTCTAATTACAGTCAAACGTTTTCGATTTTACATTTTTCATTTTCACCATCAGGTCTCCCGTGACAGAACATCTCCCCTGTGCTTGAAACATTGAATTAATCCTGGATGTGGGGAAAAAACCTTTCCTTAAAAATGCCGACAGGAACGTTTCCACAATCACAAGGCAAATTAGCTCAGTTTTTGGCGGCTGGAAGGTGCCAGTTTTGGCCCGCGTACAGCAACAATTTGTCACACGGGCAGGCATCCGCTCTCCTCGCAGACGGCCGCATGGAGGAGTGACGGCCGGGAGTGCCCCCCCCCCCCCAAGAGCTTTGATTATGAATTCCCCCGCTTACAGGCCTGGGCCAGTGGCTTGTAAAAGTGACGGGCCATTAGAAGTGGCAGTAAGCCTTTTATTATGTCACCATGCTAAACTGTTAGCAGCACGGGTGTTTAGATGTTGGACATCATAGCTGCGGAGACGCGGGCACAACCGGGGAGTAAAGACATTAGCCTCTTAGCATGGCGAGGGAGGGGGATCCCTGAATATTAATGGGGGACTCGGCCTGACCCAGCCCAGCCATCTGCTCCTCCGAAGCCCATGACCAGATGCCTGACCCCTGAGAACAACCGCTGTGAACAGCGACTGTGACCAGCGAAAGTGACCAGCGAAAGTGACCAGCACATAGACGCGAAGGGTAGCCTGCTACGGCCTGTGCTCATGGGATCACCGGCACCACAACATATGCTCCATGCTACCTGTTTATAACCCGAAGCGAATTTGTCACTGGAGCCTCATGGACACTTTGGAACAAAAATACGAGTGAGGGGTTGAGGTGCATTTATAAAGGAGGAGGATTGTTAAAACTCTGCCTTCGTTTACATATGATTGTTCAACATCGTATCAGGGAGTGCCTCGTTTACTAATGGCTATATTTAGCTGTGCTGGGGGGTGCTGCAGCTCCGCACGTGTCTGTCTTCTGTTAATTAAGTCATCCTCCCTGATGCCACACGCTAAGGAAGGACAGGGTTCATTACATCCCCTTCCTGAAAGCCGATGTCCTTCCCAAGCTCCAAGGCACTACAGCTAGACCCTCTCATCCATGAAACATACAGCTTGTTGGATCTGAGGTTTGGCAGAACTCACAGCCTGCATGAGAAAGTGAGTGAGCGAATGGGGATTTTTTATTTTTTTTTAGGGGGGGGGGATACTTCATATTTTAGCACCTGTGTGATGCATGTCTCAAAAAAGGCCGATCCTACATGTATATAGAAAGCGCTGTTCTGAGAGATGGGCCAGATGAAATGCAAATGTCAGAGTGTAATGTTGTGTAATTTAATTTGTATTCATGTGCAAAGCTGCAGACTGTACAAATCCCCAGTATAGGACCAGGGCAGAGAAGGGCCGTCCATCACACTGACAGTAAAGCAGTAAGGGAGACTGTATTTCTTCATTCTCCATGCAGAAACCGTGCATTTTATACCCATATAAATCATTACCACTATTGGTTATGTGTGTCCATTTATAATTAAACGCTCTACTTCTTACTCAGGAATCAATGAACTTCAGAGCCAAATGGAATGAGTAATACGCCCATTTGAGAGGGTGAACGCCCTCTTCGGTGAAAGGTGGAGATAGTCAGGTGGCAATAATCACTTGGTGATAGTCACACATTGACAGTCAGTTGGCTCTAAGTAATAGTCACTTTGTGATAGTCATGCAGCGATAGTCACACAGCGATATTCTGGCTGTGATGAAGAATGTTTTTGTCACTTTCTATGAAACAGAAAACAGGCGAGCAGCTGTATGCCAACAGCAAGAAATACGGGCTCAATGTTTGAGTTGGCAAAGGCCGTGCTGGTCTGTAGCCATCAGTGACCGAACGCACCCCCTTGGAGCATGATTGGCTCCTGCGTACCTACCACAGGAAGACTCGCTCCGTGTTGTTTATAATGCCATTTTATTTGTAGTGTTATCATACAAGAAGGTGACGTGATTAAATCTGAACACGCAGGCATGCGGTAAGTCATAGACGGGAATATTCCCATGGGACGCTCTTTGTGTGGAACAGAAATGCTGTTTGTTCAGCGCCGGCTGGTGTTTAGAGGGCGCCAGGGGGTTGGCATGTAAGACCTCATCACACCACTTCAAATATCCCAGTTTATAGTAACACACAGCGTTTCCGGCTGATTATTTGGACCCAAGAGGTATAGAAGTATGGGATTCTGACCCCATTCATTGGCCTGCACCCAAGACTCCCCCTGCAGAATGGGACTGGGTGCCCATCTTTGTGCCACTTCCTCCATGAGGAAATGAAACATGCCATCCCCACAGAAAGATGCTTTAATGTTAAGGATGAGCTGGCATATGTGAGAGCAGTGACACTCAGAGCACAGGACCTTAAAACGCTGGATGGCATGTATAAAGTTGGGCGTGGCCTCTTTTATTCTGTGTAGGTTTAACAAGAGCGGGGGTAGGATTAGCAGTTTGTTCAAAGTGGTATGTTCCTAGTCACATGTCTCAGCTGACAGATCATGTGAGCCGCAGAAGCTTTATGGGTATTTGGGTTCAGTTAAATAATTATAAGCTGTCTGTTCCTTTTATAATTTATCCCCACCACTGTGCAAAGTGCCTTTTAACAGCCTATAAATATGTATGTCCCACTATGGCAAAGACAGACACTGGGAACTTTACCAAGTAATTATGAAAAAAACAATTAAATTATTATTCCATTACCGGACTGTAACCCATAACCAAAGCAGAATCTACATGTTTCCATGCATGTCAGTCCTGCTCCATGCTTGTTTTCACTTTTCCCTGCTTTGATTGTAATGTTTTAGGATGTTTTGGTGGTGAGTGGGCCAAACATGTCTCCTCAAAGTCTTCTGTTTGGCAACAAGCTTTGCAGGGGTAAACATTACCATTTCAAAATGGGTGCGGAGACCCACGTGGAGTTTGGTGATAAACACAAGCTCTTTGAAAACGCAGCTAGTTTGTAAGAGCTAATGACGGCTCTTTTCAAAGCTTGGTAATTGTCGCATTATTATCAGTGAAGACGGCTGCAGAATCAGTAACAGACAGAGCCTCGTTAGACAGACGTATTGTCAGAATCCTTAACATAATCCTTACCGCCTGTTTATCATCTTGAATTTTAATTGTGGCTAGAGCTAACGGCCTCAGAGGCAGAAGGATTCACATTTCTCTGACACAATTGTTCCTAAGTCAGGCTTGCCGAGCCAATTAGGATTTCATGTACTTGCAGATATGATAATATTGACATTCAAATGTTCTGCACATACAAAGAGCCGTGTTTTATGAAATGAATAAGAGTCATTTGGGCAAAAAAAAAAGGACAACCGATCACCTTTGATCAACCGATCTGTATACAGAAATCACATAGGCTACCAAGGCTGGTGTAATCTATAGCTTACTGAGGGGAGTAAGGGGAGGTCCACCTGGGGGGGGGGCACATCAGTCCATCACAGGGCAAAAACTCCCCTAAAAAACATAATAAAGGCAGATCAGCATCTGCATGTCACCTGAGCCGTACGTCTATGGGCTGTGTAGGGGAGATGTATGCCAACGCAAGGAAGGAGGAAACATGCAAACTGCAATGAGGAAGCGAGCGAGGGAAAACTCTGTCTGCAGATAAGTGAAAGAAAGGGGCCGCTTTTGAGCTGCTGCCCTGCGGTGGGTAGAAGGAAAATAGCACAGCTGACCCCACGAGTCAGTCATAGACCTCCTACAGCATGCAGCTATAGCAGAATAATGTGACTAAAGTCACATAATTACTTGATCTTATTTTACGTAAAGAACTTCGAATGACCCGTGTTTGAAAATGTGCTGTATAAATAAGCTTGCCTTGCCTGAAGTCACCACAAAGGTTAGGAAAACTGCTTCTTCTCGCTGGGGTCATGCAGCTCAGGCCTTAGAGAGTATACTCAAAGGGAAACGGTAAGACCCAGATATGGTAAACTGAACTATACGCCAGCACTATATGCGTGTGGAATGCAAGATGAAACCCAGACGAACACGGAAAATTGGACCGTATTTAATCAGCACCCCTAGATGGGGGTGGTGTGGTGCCTCATTGGGCAGACGCCAGGCCTGGAGGGGTTTGAATCCCACTCTGTGTGTACAGATTTTCCCTCTATCTCAAACTCTTATTTCCTTTCCACAGCCCAAAGATAGTCAGTCACATTTGGTTATAGAGTGTGATTTGTGTTTGCATGTCCTGTGATGGACCGCCATTCTGTCTGGGGGGGGGGGAGGTGGTTGGGCCTTACACTGTGATGGACTGGCATCCCACCCAGGGTGTCCACAGCCCTGTGCCTTATGATGGACTTGCATCCCCTCCAAAGTGTCCCCTGCCCTGTAATGGACTGGCATCACACCCAGGGTGTCCCGTCCTGTGGCCTGTGATGGACTGGCATCTTGTTTAGGGTATACCTCTGCCCAGTGCCCTGTGATGGACTGGCATCCTGTCTGGAGTGTCCCCTGCCCTGTGACCTGTGACAGACTGGAATCCCATCCAGAGTGTCCCCTGCTTTGTGCACCTTGATGGACTAGCAACCTGTCCCATAGTGTCCCTTGCCTTGTGCCCTGTGATGGACTGGCATCCCGTCAGGGGTGTCCCCTGCCTTGTGCCCTGGCCCTGTGATGGACTAGCATCTTGTCCAGGGTGTCCCTTGTCCTGTGATGGATTGGCATCCGATCCAGGAAATATACCCTAACGTAAGCAGGATCCCTGCAGACCTGGGTAATTAGCTGCTATTTCTGTGTTTAGGCCTCCACGGTCTTCCGGACCCTCATTTCTCTCTCCCTGGCTGTCCTGGGTGAGGCTGTCAGCTGACAGTGAAGTAGCACTACAGAGGCACTGAGCGCCCCCCACCCTAATTACAGCAGGCCCCAGCCCTCCACCCGTGCGTTAGCGCTTGATTTATTTCTTCTTGGCTTGTTCAAAGGAGCCTGAGTTAATTGGTTTTCCTGCCGAGTTTTAAAATGTAAGAATGGGGCTCCATTACGGGGGCCTTGCTTTCCATGCAGTGAGGTCCAGGAGTCCTTGTAAATGTTACACAAATGAAAGCACGGGGCTTTCTGAGTGAAGCACTGAGTTTCGATAAGTACGATACGCACCGGCATTGTGATGGGCTGGGGGCCCACCCAAACATAAGACCTGATCAGTGACAATGTTTACCACCACTCAAGCCACAGAATTATATGGGAACCCAAGGTCACTGCACTGGGAGGGGCGAGGGACCATGAAGTGACTTTTTAAGTGGGGCCCCAAAAACCACAAGCCCATTCCTGAGCCTGATTAATTGAGCTAAGTAGCAAGAGGACTGCATAGCTCTACAGAATATTAGGGAGCATGTTTAAACACCCAGGGAATTCGGAGAAGCTTCCCACTGAAAATATGAGAGTGTCATTGAACTTAACTTGACTCAACTATATACAGCAATTGTACTGCTAATGCCTTTTCAGAAGCCAGGGAAGAAGTGAATGGGCAGGAGAATGTCCCGGAAGAGGCAGAAAGGGACCACAGCTTTGTCGTTTAGGGGACGGCTCACACCACAAGGCTGTGGATTGAGATTCAAAACAACAACTTAATCCCTGACATAATCCTCAGCTTTAATTTAGTCAAATCCATGTTCATGCTCATACACGCGCTGCTCTCTATCTGGGAGCAGCATTTAAACCTGCCTGAATTCACAATAGAGATGGACTTGAGCGATCTGTCCCAGTGTGTGGGCCGAACAAACCTATAATGCCATTTTTCAGCCTAGGAGAACCAGCACAAAGTCTGTTGGGAGATCATAGAAGAGGACGGCACACAGAAGCCGACAGGAATGTGGCTTCTGGAGAGTTCTGACTAATGACACTGCAAACAAGGCAAATGAGCTAATAGCCCTGTTCCTCATCCATATTTGGAGATTTCACCAAATTACTTAATCAGTCCCTATTCTGTACACATGGGGATCGTTAGTGAAACTTTATCATAAATACAGCCTGGGTCTTTTAGGTCTGAAGGTGGGATTAGCTGCGTTGTTGACAGATGGAGTCTCACTAACGGAAGACGACAAGCTAACTCTGCCTTACAAATTATATATGTGCTCTTAGCAATGTTTGTTACAGTGAAGAGGCCATAGTCAATTAGTTACCCACTGAAATGTCCCCAGTTTGTAAGTGTGGATGAAAAGGTTGCTACAGTCTCCGTCAGTCTGTGAGAAAGTGTCTTTCCCAGATTAATGTAAATGGATGTTTAAGAACAAACCGTTTTAAAGGGGAACGCCTGCGCTGCTAATCAGCCCCTTCCCCTTTAATTAAAATACAGCCTTCGTTTCTACGGTGGCAGGTTCTGGATTAGATAGGGCAGATTAGAACGATGAGTGATGCCAATGAACAGTTTGAATGCTAAGGTATTTTAAAAAGCCCAGGGGAATGGAGGGAGGACATGGTTTGCATGGAATGCCACCTAGAGGATCTGGGGAGAATGGCGTGTGTTTCCAGGGACTCCAGTTTGATCTCAGGCGTGCTGATCCACACAGACTCAGTGTTTCTCCCGCTGTGTAAAGTGTAGATAATCAGCTACTTAAAGTGCTTCGCCAGCCAGCATGAAAGGCTGCAACTTGTTTCCCAATGAAGACCTTGGGGGTGCCACTTCCAGCTGTGGGGGGGGGCTCTTGCATTTATACCTTTGAAGGCCATATGTAATCTCAATGTATGGGTGAAATTATGAGTGTGTAAGTAAAATTATAAGTTTCCAGTGGCTCAGATTGTTGGGTCAGGGACATAACTCAATAAGTTAACAAGCACACAAAGAAAATCTAATTATTGTGTTAATCTGACTAAAACCGGACTTCTAAAGTACATGTAAACATGTTAGTCTGACTAAAATCGTACTAAGTCGAATTTCTCTTAGTTGGACTAAAACACCCAGATAATGCCACCTATCATATCGGAGTCGGACATACACACAGCGAATAAACTGATTCCCCTCCTGAAAGTATATACTGGGACAAGGCCAGTAGTCCGATTAAATGGTGTAGTTAAGCTATAACCGCAGCTTCACTTAGCTGTGCGTGTAAATGTACTAACTGTTGCAGAAGAGACAGAACAGCTGGTTCTGCTTTCAGGAGGATCTGAGAGAAAAACAAGAGACAGACTGAACAGGGGAACCGAGAGCAGAGAGCAGAGGGGCAATCCAGCTATCAAACTTCACGCTAATTCTAGAGTGTTCCTCCTAAAGAGCCAGGGGGCTTTGTAAGATGAGACAGCTGAACATCATGTACATGCTATAATGCAAATCAGCATAACAGGCCTGCTTGTAAATCCTTAATTTTGTACACAGGTCTTCATGTTCAAAGAGATAACAGAAGTACCCAAGACAGCGTGTCTATGGGTGTTGCCGGTCAATAAATCAGCCATGTGTAAAAAAAAAAAACCATTCACAGAACATTAGAAAACTCCACTGTTCCAGAAGCTTCTCCGGTGCCACTAATTTTCAGTCAGCTGTCAGTTTATGGCAAGGCAGCCATTTAGAATCAGGAGTTTTGTGATAGTATCCTGAGGATTGATGGTCTCATGTCAGGAATCAGCAACTGCCTTACACATCTGTAGAAAAGATGTTCTCTGATATATGCCTGCTGACAAGCCTCCAGCAAATAGGAGGGATGTGCCAACCAAAGGGTCTAAATCAGCTGACATGGGCAACAAACAGCCAATTTATCTGGGTGTTTAGAGCAGGGACCACTTTCACAACTGAATATGTACTTCATACATCACGTTTGGCTGGCTAGCTCACACTTATGCAATGATTTTGACCTGTTCAGCCAGCTGGACTATGGTTAAGAAACTTTCTTAAAGGTCTCGCAGTAGACCTGGACCAGCACTGCCTGGGGTAGATGCCCTTAATCACCAGACTACCAGCTGGCCCTTTGCTGCTTGGGGTAAATGAGTACTGGGCCCCAGGCTTGCCATTAACAAGTAGGACACAAATCAGTCAATTCATGGAATATACTGTATATTACAAATTTACTTCAGAGCTAAATGCAGGAAAACTGGGGAATCTGACCCAAATACAAACCTGTGCTTCCAACATAAATTATTTACATGCAGCTCGACTCAAAAACATGTCAATTTCTCATTTCTTTTCTCATTTTGTCTCAAAACACCAATATATAGGAAATGCAACCAGGCCAGGATTCAGTCATTTCCTGGCTTCGCTAAACTCTTAAGAAACGTGAATCAGGGTTGGGGCCAGTCCGGAATGCATTGATCATTTCCAGTCCAGATCAGGAAATGGAACTGGAGATGGGATTGGGAAAAAAAACTACGGGGAACAGAATTGGATTTGAACTGGAATTGATCAATGCATTCCGGAATGGCCCCAACCCTGATGTGAATATTTACACACCCAACCATGGCACAAACATTGTGATCTGTGGTAGAAGAAATCACTATGAAGCATATGTCCCATTACTAACGATTTAGGACCAGGGGCCAGCTTGTTGTCTCTGGGGCCCCACTGAAGTAGTCAAGGAAATGAGTCACAGCACGTCTCTCAGTGGAAACAAAGGGTAACGCTTCAGTCTCAGCCTTGCATTCGCTGTGATAGCATCGTGCATGTTTACACTAGCTGAATA
>JAODJW010000062.1:1226691-1248661 GCA_026777045.1 Hyperopisus bebe | reverse complement strand
CCCCCCCCCCCCCCCCCCCCAAAGAAATAAGGGGGCAGGAGATGGTCTAGCAGGAAGCTGGATAATTACGGAGCCTAGCGTGTGTTGGTAATGGATTCTGTCCTGTCAGCCCCAGAGTCGCATGCGCGGATTTGATGGGACAGCTGGTTCGGCTCCCCCCCCATACCTAAATTTACAGCACCGCCATAAATATATTGGCAGTTGAGGCAAACATTAGAGGAAGCCAGGCCGCCTTTATAAACTGTGTCGAATTAGCCCCTGCCTCAGGTTAGGGCCGATCATTAGGAACACACATATTAATCTGGTTGACATTATGGGCCCGGCCTGGGTCCCTTATCGCTGGTGTGAAACGCTGAGATGTGGCGGTAACTCGTGTGGCGAGGTGACAGCGCTGTGCTGAAATATTACTTATCTTGATAAAAGCTGACCAGAGAATGAATTCAGCATTAACGGCTCATCTTGGCCAGGAGCCTGCAGATGGTCACCTCTGGTACTGATTTTCAAAAGCATACGTGAAAAAATTACCGGGGGCCTTTAGTGAACACGCAGGAGGCTGGAACAGGAAGTGTGGAAAAACAAAAGAACGGACTTTGTGGGTCCATTGGAGACAATATGATGTTAAGAGTGATAATTCAAGAGGACGCCAAGTTTGAGATGGCGGGAATATTGGGAAGCACATTGATATCTTACATCAGCACCGCATCCTTTAGGTTGTCGTCACACAGTGATGTCATTCAATTATTCTGCCATTCACAGCTCACTTAATCTCATGATGAATGCATGGTGTCCCACGCTCTGGCCTCTCAGAGTTTTTCTAAGGTCACCATGTGGTAATTTTATTGGAAGCAGCATAAACAGGATCATTTTTTGATCAGTGTTTGTGGCCTGCAGTAAACCAAATAGAGCAGGTCTCTGAAGTCAGCTAGCACTGTAATGTCCTTCCTCAAGCACTAATCGCACCTCGCACATTATATGGGAAAATCTGTCATAAAGGAGGCAGGTTACAGGAGATTTAAAAAGTGCTTTTTAAATGTCATGTGCTGTCTGGGGAGAAAACTTCACACATAGGTACAGTTACTTCGCTTTTGGCAGTAGGGTTGTTCTGATGTATAAAAAAAAAAAAAAGTAAAGAAACAGTCCACTCACATTTTTTCACATGCAATAATGTACATATATTACTAATTTGCATTGTTAATGGTTGATTCCCATGGTAAGAACTGTGGCTGGGTCACAGCCCACTGAGGGTATCGTGAAAAATCTCCATCCACATTCACACAGAAGGTGCACCTCAGGGCATCTTTGGATTGTATTATATATGTAAACGCAGGTGTCCAAACAATGGTAATAAGCAAACAGGGGAATGGCTTTTTACATTTTCATTGCATGTAGGTCGATGGCTGTGCTAAGTTTGTGTATCACGTGCTGATTGTGTGAAAATCCTCCATGGAATTCAGGGGTGAATGCATCTCTGTCAAAATGTCAGGCCAGAGCCATGTGACTGTCATGTGACTGCCTGCTTTTTTCCAGGAAGAAAAAAATTGTGCAATGAGAGAGGTTGTACATTTTGGTAGAACATACAGAATCCTCTAATATTTTCAGTTCAGTTCATTCTGATTCATCTGTAAGATTAATTAAGTGCATCACTTGTAGTCGACAAAAGCGTCGGCCACACAAATAAATGCAAATGTAAACTTTGATTTACACATAGCTCTGTTTGATGGGAGCTGATTAGAATAAGACCATACTTTACAGCTGGATGGATTTGACATACACATGGTGGTGGGCTTGCTAATTAAAAGAGGGGGGAGAGAAAACATTTTCTAATCAGTGCAACACAGGTGGCAACACTGTCATCTTTCTGCAGCTCCAGGTACAGGCCTGTTAGGGAGCCACTCAAAAGCCCATTTACCCACAATCCCCTCTGTCTTCACTACAGAGATGGCACCAATCGATGAGAGGAAGGACAGGTGTGACAGAATTAGGTGTGACATATAGGTCTCCTCCGTTTGCAGGACTGTAAGGATAATAAGCCCAATACTAAAGCCAGAGGCTCACGATGCAGCCCTCAGGATTTACATTTTTTTAACAGAATGCTAAATCAAGGTCCAGTCTGGATGATCGTGTCCAGTGAGTCATTAGATGAGAGAATATTAATGATTAATGGTCTTTGTGCCAGAGGAGTCCCTGCTTGTAATACAACATTAGCAGCTAGTAGATCAAAGGACAGAATTAATGAGGAGAGATTTGTGGGGATTCATCACGTCGGCGTTCCCTTCCCCAGGCTAATTAATTCTCTTAATTTAGAGCAAGGCAAGTTCTGCCGCAGCACCTCTCATGACAATGGCATGCTAATGCTAAACGGCTAAATCAGGCTACGTGCTAATGTGCAGTGGCCCAGCATTTGCTCTGCATCCACAGACAGGAATTAGCATTTTTACTTTAACAGTTTAATTAAACAGCTCACTTGGTATAATAAGTATTCCAAGGGCCAATTTCTCTGTGGTGTAGAGTATACTTTATATACTTTAAACTGTAAGAACCATTAAATCAAAACAGTTATAGATGGCTGCAGCCTTTATTGAAAGGACTTGTTCCTGCCAGCTCTGCTGTAAAACTTTATGTATGGACTTATGAATTCCCCCGAAGCTGGGTTTTTTTCAGGTGCTGATTATTTTGGAGCGAGCATTATCTCTGTTCTCCAAACGTGATCTCTATTCCCTGAAATGCAGGACGGTGATGTTTGGCGCCGCTGAAAATGAGCGCCACTAGGGGAAGCCACCAAAAGAGAAAATTTACAGTCACCGTTTCCGTACTTTAATGCCAGGGCAGGTCACACCGTCCGCTGTGGGGCCCCTCAGGTGCTCGCAGTGGGCGAATAACGTGTAGCACGACCTCGCAGTAGCTAAGAAGAGCATAAAGAGTAACAAGGGCAGTAAGGTGCCCTGCAGAACTTTCATCTGAGTTCAGCACAATACTGCTGCAAAGACGCAGTCCGGGTAAGCCATGAGGAATGGCTGTTACACACATTAGCCACACGCAATCTACTAGTAACTATCTACTAGGTCAAAACGACGCTTCATGAATTCTTTGCTGTGTGTTCTGACCCTGATAAACGGTGCTCTTAGTTTACTTTTTTTTTAACAGAGAGAACCATCTTGCAGGGTCAGAAAACACAGCAAACGGTTCATGAAGCATGGCTTGGGCCATCATAGCTATCCACTCAGTGTTTCCATACACTAACCTGCCCGATGCTTCATGCTAACACTGCTAAGAGTTACCTAACATCAATGTAAAGCGACTCTCTCTAAAGGTACAACCATCTTTACATAGACCAGTTGCCGCAAATGTGCGTGTATGTGTGCATATATATTTGCTGTATTTATATAATGTATATACAGGAAAAAAATACACAGACACATATATACATGAGGAAATTCTACATGCTGGATTACTGCCATGTACTTCAGTGTTTATGGCTTCTGGAGATTGGTGTTTATGGAATAAATATTAAAATATGAGATGTTGTGTGTTATCAGCACCAAATTATGTTTTGAAGGGTATTGAAAGCACAGCAGTGTTTGAGTAGCTCTTCACCCAAATTATTATTGTGTTTTTAACTCTGCTACCACAAGCAGCTCACTCCAGCTGCTCTGGGGTGCAGGCGGCCTTTTTTAAGCCTGTGCTGCTCCGCTAGCGGATGCAGGCTAGCTCCGCAGAGGCTAGCTGTCACATTAGCGGGGGCCGCAGGCTGGCTCTGTGTCTATGGGGGCTTAGCGGCAGGCTAAGCAGCATGTGGCTAAGCGGCCGTCCAGCCTGCCAGGCTACCTGGGCTGCCAAACAGCCCAGCCGGTTAACCTGCGAGTCTTTCTGGCACTCTGCAGAACCTGCTCTTTTATCTGCTGGCCCACTCTGTGGCCCTCAAACCCCAGGCCCTGGCTGAGCTTCATCGTTCACTGTATAGGCCAGTGTGTGGTCCAGGGTAATCCCTGCTTCAGTGCCCAGCCACGAGAATCAGAGCCCACACACACCCTCAGCCGGGAGAATCAGAGCCCACACACACCCTCAGCCGGGAGAATCAGAGCCCACACACACCCTCAGCCACGGGAATCAGAGCCCACACACACCCTCAGCCACGGGAATCAGAGCCCACACACACCCTCAGCCGGGGGAATCAGAGCCCACACACACCCTCAGCCACGGGAATCAGAGCCCAAACACACCCTCAGCCACGGGAATCAGAGCCCACACACACCCTCAGCCACAGGAATCAGAGCCCACACACACCCTCAGCCACGGGAATCAGAGTCTATACACACAATACCATTGACAAGGGCAGAAGGTATCCACTAATAATGCTTAGTTTTTAGGTGTTAACAAACCCTTCTAACGTCACAAGGCCTTTCAGTCTCATGTTGCATACAGACGTCTCACCTCTGTGTGGGGAGTCATGTGACCTGGCATGCTTCTTGTAAGTGTTCACATGTCTCTCTGTCTCCCCTCTAGGCGTTAAGAGAAACAGGGGGGGCAGGGGAGGTGAGGTGCCCACGCAGCTTAGAGAAGGAGGCCTGGAAAGGGCCTCATGCTGTCCAGCGTGGGTACGTATATTCTCGGTCTCCCCCAAGGGGGGTGGGATCTCACCCCACCTGGACACCTTCTCACATAGCCAGCTATGGGGGGGGGGGCAGAAGGATTCCTCACTGAAAGCGTAATACCTCACCCACCCACACCCGGCCTACGCCAGTTTATCACAGCTGCCCTCCATTCCATTGGGGGTGGGGGGGGGGTAGTATACCACTCTCCTGCTGTTATTCACTGGGTCAAGGATCCAGGCCCCTCATTTCACTAAATGCTGGTTTACATTAGTGCTTATCTCCTGATATGGGAATTATGGATGGGGGCCTCCTTGCTGAATATTCAACACGGCTTACGATATGAAACCCCTCCCCCCCCCATTATACATGAACAAGAGGTGCTATTTACAGATCAGCTCATCAGAGGATGTATTGAAATTAATTTGCATCATGTTGCACTTCGAATCACGCCGTGAGAGGGAGTCTTTAACAAGGAAATGAAAATGTCCGCCAAGGTCGGGTTTCGTGTCCTTACTGCCCAATCCTGTGTATACGATCAGGGCTGCTCGTTAACGTCCTAATCCCCCATCATCTCCGGCAGAAAACCACAGAACCTCTGCTAATATTTTAGTGAATGTTTTTATTTTAATCACACCAGCAGGATTTGAATTTGGCCGGCGCTCCGGCAGCGTGGATGAACGTGGAGGGCATTTGCCGCCAGTGTCAGTGCCGTGTTTTAGCAAGGGAGGGACAAGGCGCCAGGAATCGGCGATCAGGAGCAAAGCAGAGTGGCTCGCGGCCCACAAGGCTGTCAGACAGCCAGAGCGAGAGGAAGCCTGCCATCTACAGAAGAATAAAACAAAAGAGAAACCAAACAGCTGCCCACAGAGATAATGATTACGCCGGTCATCAAATGGGTATCAGCGAACAGGAATAGAAACCACCCTCCCAGCAGGCCGAGGACGGCGAAAAAAGTCATGTGAGATTAAGTCAGGCGTGTCACAGAAGCGTGTACACGCAGCCTCGTTAGATAACGAGTACAGCTGTCCTTCACCCTCCGTGGCGCTGCTCAGCATCCTGCGGTGTCCGACGATAACTCACAAGGACAGAGAGCCCCCCAGGAGGTCTTGCCGGTGGGGCTCCAGGCCTGGCCTGGCCAAACGGCAGCTGGTTTTTCTGTGACCAGAGGCGGTTGATGTTCATTCATGTGAAATTTCTCTGTTGTAAATGTAGGCTGCTTCGTATCTTTGTGAAATGAAGTTAAGCTCAGTTCTCATTTGACCCATCTGCTGCGACTTGATGCTGATGCACTTGTAGATGGGTGGGTCCAGGACATTTAGGGGACGCGAGATGATCACGCTGAAACGAAGGTACCAGAGGCACCAGAAGCCAGGCCGTTGGTGAGATATCAGGACAGCCGCACATTCCTACAGTACATATCAGCACCACCTTGCTGAATCACACTAACGTAATTATATATGAAAGGATTTCATGTCCTGGTGGAGGAAGGGGAACCAGGAAGGGCATGAATAAGAGGACAGAGGACTGAGACACTTTTAGATAGGAAAAGGCTCTCTGAAGACAAGTTAACACCACCTGACAGAAGATCAAAGCACCTGACAGTGACACAGTACCACCATCTGTTTCCACTTGTATGCCCCCCCGTGCCCACCTCGCTGCCCCCTTGCCCACCTCCCCGCCCCCCTGCCTAGCATGGTCATTTTAGTATTTCATCATAAATCAGCAAAGCTCGGCAGGGAGGTGACAGTCAGAGCAGTCAGGTACCATTAAGGGCGTGATAATTAGCGGGAGCGAAGGACATGACCTGCAGATGGAACTGCGTAGAGAGGGTGCGGTGCCACGGGGGCATGGGGACAGTTTACATCCCGTCTCATTTTCCCCGTCATCCGTGAGGTTGAGGGGTCAAGCAGCGTCACGTTTACGGGCCAATCAAGCATGGCGCCCGAACAATGTTTACAAATCATAAGTGGCGCCGGCGGGTGACGCCGTTTCCAGTGGAGAGGGGCGGAGGGTATTTGTTACGGGCTTGTTGGTGTAGAAACTGGCGCCCTTGCCACTGTCTGATTGCTGCTCTTGTCACGCACTCGTGTCTATGATTCGAAGTACACGCCGCACAGCTGAAATGTTGAAATGTAATGCACATTACGGTATTTCAAATTTTGCAAATAAAACTTTATTATCCACCCCACTGATGGCCTGCGTCGCCCCGCGATTCCACTCCACATTCTCCAGCTGCAACAGAAACTGTTTTCTCAGCCACATGTTCCCGACAGATTGCATGTCAGCTCTGTTTTGTCGCCGTGGTTACTTGCTGCAGTAGCTGCATTAGCATAATTCATATTCTTCCCATTCTTCCACTCTTCTGTAGTTGTGCCGCGGTCGATGCAGATGTCTAGCCGAGACACTGGGACGGAATGGGCCGTCCTGCCGGAACAGAGTGGCTTCTCCGGCTGCGGTGGCGATTTCATCAGGAAGACAATCAGCTTGAATTTACACTTTCGAAACGCGCTTCGTCTGAATGAAAAATAGAGGAGCTGGCAGAGTGAAATGCAGCCAAAATGCAAAGAAATCTGTGTTGTGCTCCCCTCAGCACATGCAGACCACAAGCTGTTGGGGTTATTTGCCTCCTTTTATTAATTTTTAAACTGAATAATAGCTTAAGGTATGAACACTCCTGTTTATACTTTGTATTTTACAGACTTCACTTTGATATTTAATTAAAAAAAATTGGAAAATTATAGCTTGTTGCTGCACCGTGGGTTGTGTTTTCTTTTTATCATTGTGTGTTTTGGTGTTTTCACCAGAACTAAACCAGTTAGTCACCCCTCGATGTCCCGTCACGCTTCTGCTTGCGGCCCTGGATTGTAATAATAATCATCCGCATGCAGCCATTAAACAAAGAGCAAAAACATCTGATTTTTGAAAAAAATCTCGACATAAAAAACAGCAGTGCCCCAGAATGTGGCCATCACACGTCATCGGAAAGGTGGCAGGCTGTGATCGTGTTCCAGGCTTGGTCGGGGGGGGGGGACTGCATCAGCCTGTGAAGTTGATCAGATGTTCTGGCTCAGAGGGCGGTCTCGCCCTCACAGATGTCACACACAGCTCCTGCCACCGATCCACCATGAACACACCGGCACAAACACAGCGCAGTTATCCATCTTTATGTCCAGTCTGGGAACCGCTCCTCTGGAAAAAAAGCATTTGAATTGTATTTGGCTTTGGTGGATTGGATGACAGCCCAGATCCATGCTTCCAAATGACACCCCCAGCATCCGGAGGACGTGGCTTGTCGGGAGTCATCCTTTTTTGGGGGGGGGGGGCACTCTTTCGGTTAGAGATGTAAGCTGTTGTCCGGGCTTGGCACAGTTTGAGCAGGACGCCTTGACCTTGACTCTGTGTGATGCAGGCAACACGAACATCCACTGCTCATGTGCTCATGAGACCAAACAAAGGCCAATGCGTACATACAGGCAAATGGGGAACACATGTGATGTCACTCTCGTCACGCATGCAAACACACAATCAGCATGGTTCTGGTCCTATGCTTTGCCTAGCTGATGACGTGTCCCTGTGCATCAGAGCAGTGTACCCTGAAGAGATGACATAAAGGAGAAGATGGTCCAATCTCCTCCTCTGTGTTTTACAGGCCAATAAGTTGTGATGTAGTTCAGTATGTTTACATAAAACCAGGTAGCTGGAGCTACGATCAGTCCAAGTCAAGTCAAGTAAATCTTCACTGTCATCACGCCCATGTAGAATAATACCCAGTGAAATTAAATAACATTCTTCCTGGACGCACGGTGCAACATTGACAGGGTAGACATTACAGGGCTGTTGTGGGATCATTTACATAATACAAAAAAACCCTCCCCAATTATTAATAATTTAAGAGGAAGGGAGGCAGAGGTTAGCATACTCTCTGCCAACATAACATGACGCCACATTTCACATTAGGCAAACAGTGAACAGAAATCTATGTCGTTTATACGGCATTGTATCAATATTATCAATATACCAAGATATAAACGTCAAGGCCCAGTTTGCTACTAACAACAGCAACACAATATACCGCAGGACGGCTACACGAACCTCTTCGTATGAAACGCACTGTGTGCTCGCCAGCACGACAGCTGTGGCGCACAGCGAGAGATGAGGTGAACTCATGTATGGCTCGGAATCTGTTTGTGGTACAGCAGCCTCCTCATCCCATCCTGGGGAAGAAGAGTAGGTGGGAGGAGATGGGGAGGTGCGGGGTAGCAGAACAGCTGGAGACAAAACAAATGATGTATTACCAATGAGGGCTGAATTATTCAGCTTATTAATACCAAAACAATGCAATCTCTGCACAGGCACCCAGCCAAACTTGCCTTTTTATTTAATCATAAAAACGATGATAGTCAAAATGCATGCCCCATATCAGCACACTTTATGGCTCCTAAATCCTGCTAATTGCCTCCGCAGCACCAAATATTTAATGTTAATCATCTCCCTGCCTAATCTTGACCTGACATGGCCATGTTTATCTACAGTAAGTGTGCGTAATGGTATTTGTACATGTATGTTTTATCACGTTTTAATGATCCCATATTAGACCGCTGGTGAATGTGGAAAAGAGTTCGTCTCAGCACTCTGCACAGAGGAAAACAATGCAATTTGTAACTATTTAAATTTCTTAATGAATCCATTTTGATTGAATTTGTGGAAATCCAAGAAAACACATTTTATATTATGATTAATGTTTACCGAAACGATATAGCGCCTAATGTGCAAGTGGTAGGATTTATGCACTATAATTGGGTATTACAAGTGTAAGAGCAAGATGACAGCATATCTCTTTATGAAATATGGCTCAGGCAAACAAGACCGAGGCTATCCTGTGGGGATATTTAATGATGCAAACCTTCATGTGTGACAGTTCAAACACACTATTAAAAGAATGTGAAAAACCTGCATGAAAAACTCAGAAATTTCCCAACTGTATGTCACAAAACATTCAATCGCTATTGCATGTATAGGGGCGGAATAAAGGGGGTTCTCTATTTTTAAGCACCCACACGTGTTTCATCACATTGCCCGATTCTGTCCCGGCGAACAGCAGGTGTTTCCGCGCGGAGGCACAACTTTATTTTAGCATTGTGTCGGGGCCGGCCCAGCCCGGCCGTCGTGGGGGGGGCTCCCGCTTTCAAACAGCCGCTGTTTCCCGATGAGCCGGAGCAAAAGGAATTCAGGATGCAATAAGACAAAAGCACATGAAAGCTGCGTGTGCCCTTGACACGTCCCGAAGTGCCGGCGGGCAGCACGAGCCGACCTGACAGCACAAGGAGCTGCATTTTCAAAATTCAAAACTCCTCCAGCTGCCGGCAGTGAGATGTCAGAAGCCAAGCGTGGACCCGGCCCGTTCCCCACACATGTGCTTTGATATTGATGCCGTTTGCACCTTCGACTCTAATGGGCTACTCCAGATTTTACTGATGCATATAATTCATGTTCTCATATTTAGCATAAGTCTATTTCTGGGGCGCGTACATATCTCAGAATATTGCTTTGCAGAGCTTTACACCAAGCACAAATGAGTCAATTTAAAGTAAGCTATAATGTCTGCTGCGGTACGTAGGCCATGCGTAAGCTACCTTTCAGTGCAAGTGGCAGATATTCATTATATTTCTCCTGTACGGTTATTTCAAATGATGTTGAGCGGCACATAAATGGCGAGAGGCTAAATACTGATGTGAAGACTCTGCATAATGCACTCGGGTGAGATTGGGACACTCCAGAGCCCAAACACGGCTTGGCCGAAAGCCCCGACTTTAGCTCCACGGCGCTCCATGGTGTGGATGGCCTCGCCTGACTGCTCTCGCTTGCATCATCCGCTGAGGTCCTGTCTGCTACGGCCCCCCCGGAGGCTCTTACCCAACGCGCCAAGAACAGCAGCACCTCCCTGACGGATGAGAACACTGACCATCTATGGCTACAGGGCAAAATCACAGCCCACGTCCTCACGGCCACGGCGTTCCCTAAAGAGCAAAGACATCTACAGTAACGAGTGACACCGTGAGGACCCGCTCCTGGACCAGATATCAGAAGCCCCCCCCTCCTTTGTGTGTTATTAACCGCCCGGTGTCACTCCGTACGACTGGCTGGCCCAATGTCTCATGTAATGATAGTGGAGAATTAAAAAAGACTCCTACCTATAACTGTAGCTATAGCTGACAGGTTGAGTGTAAAGTGCCTGAGAGAATTTATTATTAATGGCAGGCTGCCCCTTTCCAAAGACACCGCAGGAACGAAAGTCGTGTCCATGCTTGGGAACTGATCAATGCACCGTGATTCCATTCGGTCTCCACAAGGCCCCGACTTTTTTCGCAGGTCATTAACCACTCTACAGGACCGGGATGGTGTTTACAGAATGTTTAAACAGCAACTTCTGCACGTGGGACACGGAAAGCAAATGAGCTTCCTTCAGCTGGGTTCTACAGGAACAGCTGGGTTTCTGTCCTACTCATTGTCCTACAGAGACGTGTACCGAATCGGGCAAATGGCATTCTCCCCCTAGCAAGCCTTCCTGAGGCCCACAGCACAAGGAACTGGCTGGTAGCTAACAGCACACAACCGGCAGGAGGTGGGCACTGCTCTGCCAGCCGAGCTGGCACGGACACCACGTGGCGAAAGAGAGACCTGTAACGGGACTTTTTAAATTTAAACAACAAACATCACTGACATGCTGAAATGGACAGGTGTCATAATTCAGGAGTATTTGTGTAACTTAAAGTCGTGGTAAACAACACAATAGGCTGCCCATGGTGTGAGAGGGCTGTTAATGAATCACTGAACCTATGGTAGCAGGTGATGAAGCGTGTGCACAGGCACTAATAACAGATCACAAGCACAACTGTAATGTTCACGGGAGGCATCATCTCTGATAACGACTGGAGCTGGAGACGGGCTACACGGCACATGGTAACCGAACTGGCGACTGCGGCATCTTTTCATCAGCGCTTCTGTCGCGGTGCCACTGGTGCTCCAGAGTTCGGGAGCAGATGGCTGCAGGCAGGTGGCACCAGGGAGGAGCAGAAAAACTGCATTTTAAGTATTTCAGGTGATGCAAAACCCAGCGGACGCAGCAACCCGGTCACACGTTCAGCCAAAAAAAACATCGCGAAAAAAGTTTGATCAACTCTGTGGATAATTTAGATGAGACACTTCAATAATAGCCCAAACCCTAACCCTAATTATACCATGGCACTTTACTTTTTATGATTGCAAGTTGGAATCCTTTCTGTGAATAGTTTCTTCTTGATCCTCCAATTTTTATGAGGTTTCATCATACAATGAAATAGACTTGTCCAAATTGCCTGACTGCCCATTGTGTCTGACTGTATGAGTGAATGGGTATCAGTAGCCCTTTGCTTGCTCCCTTGGCATCCTGGGATTGGATGTAAGTCAACACAGACAGAATAGGCAGTTACTGAATACAGATGGAAGGAAAATTACTTTTAAAAGTTGTCAGAATGAAAGAAGGACACTGAGCAGATTACCGTCAGTAAATGTGCATTCAAAAAGGAATGATGTCACGTGACAATATTCGGGATTATAAATCCCCCATGTTTCAGCTCTGTTCACCTTCCACACCCCTTTACTTTTCCAGGCAAATCACTAAGAACAGTTTCTTATTTACATTGACAGCCTAGCAAAAGGCAAAAGAACCTTGTGAGGACAATGTGTAAAGACACATAAATAATACAAAGACAATAATACAAATATAAAATGCAGTACGAGCGTGCAGTATTTGCACCAGTAATTATTCAGATCTGAAGCAACTACATATATCTATATATAGCATGGAGCAGTGAGACAATGTGAGAAGGACACGGTGCTAAGGAAGCGGGTTCGAGTAACTCAGCAGAGTGGGTGTTACAAGCTGTGATCACCTACAACTCTAAAATAGAACATTCCAGGTGTTTCTAGGTATTTCCTCGTGGGACTGTCCCCCTCCTGCTCCAAAAACAAACTGTCCATTCTTATGAGAGGGCTCAAAGTCCCAGTGCTATCAGGGGTCTCATGCCATATTTTAATGTGAAATATCATTTTGCCTTTAATTAGCAGACAGTTCACATGGCAGTAATGGTGCATATAATTTACACCATATCTTAACTTCTGTCATGTGAAAATTACTTTGGCTATATTTTTAACCTCTTTAGTCAACAACTATTCGCATCAGACTCGAGAATCTTTAATTGAATGTGTGTTGAACAAGTTGCAGCATGAGGGTAAGAGCAGCGCAGCTGGCTGCCGCTCACGTGGTGCTGATGGCCAGAGCGATCGCAGGCTCTTAGTGCCGGAGATAAAGACGCCGTAGCGCTTCCAGAAGCCGCTCCTGCTGGCACACAATCATGTTGATTTTGCAGACTTTGTGAGAGTCAAGTATGGAAACCAAACACGGTGCTGACAGCTTTGCAGGACCCTTAGCTTTGCTACCTCTCTGCTTCTGAAGGTGCTTTTTGCCGGAGTGTTCTTATTAAATCGCACCAGCTGTCCCTTCCCACGAACTCCCCCCCCCATCCCCTGTGGACCAACAGCTTTATCAGCTCCGACCAATCCAGTCCCCAGATGCGTCCGAACACATTGCAATAATAACAATAAAGAGAAAATACTGAAATGAAAATACTGAAAAGCTGAAATGAATGCAACTGCTCCAGTCACCATTACATTCCAAAAGTAGAAGGACAGTAACAAAATCAGAAATGAAGGGAATAGATTTCTGATTAGCTGAATGGCTGCAACAGTCACCATTAACTCTAATTCTGGATCCACGCTCATTAATTCACTGATAATAAAATAACTGAATCCATCCTTAAGCCTCATATATATATACTATCTCAATATATTTTACCGACTTTAACCACGAAATAACATTGGTGCTGTATGTTAATTTTTACTGTTGTCCCTAATGACAATAATAGTATGATATTCATGTACAGTGGAACCCGCTTATAGTGATCACGGTTATAGTGATCAACCGCTTAGATGGATCAAAAAACTTGAGACAGAATCATTCCTGTACAAATACTGTTTAAATAATTTGCTTATAGTAATCAAGTATCCCGCTTACAATGTTCATTTTGGGTTTTTTTATACATGACATCACATGGAGAAAATTAAATCTACGCTACTACTTCATTCTTTTTTTTACTTTAGATAAGCCTACTTGGTAACCCGCCTGCTTTTGCTAGCCACCTGAGGCTAATGCTGCGTGCGCAGAAAACATGACGGAAAAAGAAAGTCATTTTCTCTCAATGACAAATATAGACTTATTTAAGCTTATGATAAACCTGCAAAAACTAGCCACCGAGATCCAACGGCAGAACTACAATAAAGCTATAATTTATGTACAATATTGTGCCGTATTGAAGCGCAAAGCAGACCCAGGAATAGCGGCGGTGGCGACGAATGAAAACGACGATGGATTGACAAAAAGTTGTTCTTTATGTTACTCTTTAAAGTAGTCCCATAACAAGCAACAATAACACGAAAGCCATGAATAACAGGGAAAAACGGGGAAGTTACACTAAGGAGGGTAAGGCACACACACGGCGGGTAATTAAACGGTGGCTGAGACACGCGAGGGTCAGGCTAGGACCGAGTACAACCACAGTTAAAGGCACACGCGACAACCGATACACAGCCCAACAAGTACCGACATTAAAAAATACAAACAGGGGCTTTAATATACAAAACACACACGGGCCTATATACGCACGCTCATGAGGCATGCTGGGACATGCAGATGCCGCCGGTGATACGGTATTATAGCGTATTTGAATTATACATAGTTCAGTAATTTAATTTGTAAAGTACTGTAATTTGAAAAGTGTTTGAAACAGCTGTATTGTATTTTGAGAGTCAATAAAATTCTGTAAATAGCTACGCTGTCCATTTTATTGCCTTATACTTATGTAATAAATTTACAATATGTGAGTTAGATGGTAATCTGCCTGAGACATAAATAAAAAGGGGGGAAAAAATCAGTTATAATGATCGTCCACTTATAGTGATCAATTTCACCCAGACAGACGTGATCACATCACGGATTCCACTGTATTTACATTGGTAGCATCTGAAAAATTATAACAATTATGCCAATTATAATAAAGTTCTCAATCATGTTCACTGCACCTGTTCCTCGGGTGGACAGCTGGTGCACACTGATATGTCTTTATAATCTGCACACATACACAGTAGGAACATGTATACTATCCAGTTGTTTTCCTTCATTTCTGTAATGGCTTAATTTCCAGTTGTTTATGATCATGTGTGTTATACAAAGCACGCATCGCATTTCCCCACAACATCCACAGCTATAATGACATAAATTATGTAATAGTTTCAGGTATTTTAACAAAGAAGATATGTGATTGGTTGGTCCCGCATTCTCTAGTTGCTTGGACCCATCTCCTCTATAATCTGATTGGTTATCTCCCTGAACCAACCATTTTCCCCTCTGCCTTCAGAACACTTTTGTGTAGGTAAAATTCCCATGAGCTAAAATAATATTTTAATATAAGGCAATGGTTTTCAACATTAATTGTGTTAAAAGGATGTTCAGGTATTATTTAATCAAGCTGACATTTACAGAACCTTCATTAAAATGTGATGCATGGATAGAAAGTTCCATTAACGTTATAGCAAGAATGTTTTATGCTAACTTTGATAGGACTTTCACATAACGTTGGTTGAATGCTCTGGTAATGTTCCTTGTTAGCTGGCACAGGTCTGTCTGCACAGCACTTTTAGCCCAAGTAAAGAGCAAATGAGAAAGAAATTATATGGGAATTAAATATGAAAATGAATACTGTGAGACAAATGGCTAAAATAAAGACATTTCCCTCTCAGTCACAGATAAACACTGACAGCCATTAAAGTTCTCCTCATATTTTTTCCAATTAACAACACATACCCATCACAGCACTTAGCAGTTAATAGATAGAGCCATGGATCGATTTCCAGCAGAGTTTACATCTGAACTACGGTCACAGTCAAGCATGACTGCTGTGCTGACACTCATATCAGTACTTATCATTGGTTGCAATGCATGCTTACACCAAAATTGATTTCCCTAGTAAGGCAAAATATTATCTGGATAATATGTGTTAAGTCTTTTGGTCTGCCATTAAAGCAAACAAGCACCTAGCTATGCTTATTTTCAAAGCAGTCCAAATAAGTGCATTAAAATCACCATGAGCAGTCATTGCAAGCTAATTGCTCTCATAGTGGCGGGGGTTACTGTGAGCTGCCAATCACAGACATCACAGACACATCTTTGGTTATTCTACTGGTTCCCAGACTGTGATTGGACAATGCATGATAAGTCCCACCCACTGTAGGTATCTCCTTTCAATAGCAGATAAATCATCCAGAAACTGCGTGTACCATGTGCTGAATGTGGTTCTGTAGTCTGGTGGTACATTAGAGCCCAGAAGTGACCTGCCTGATCAAGAGAGGATCTCCAACAGTCTTTGAGCTGCATGGGGCATTTCTAGGGGGAATCATCTTTATGCCGTTAAAGTCGATTATGAGCCGACATTGAACCTACTTCATCAACACGGCAAACTCAGGGCTGGAATTCACTCCAGAACACCGAAACACAGCATCTCATTTTCTCCAAAGCATTTAAAAGGAGATTTCAGGGAACTGCAAATACAGGTATTCTGACATTTGATTTCTCTGCCCCGGCTTTGATATTCAGCCTGGACCTTCCCATCGGAGGTTTAACAGCCATCAAACATCACTAACATCCAATTACTTATTCACATGGTGTCACAGATTACAGCTGCTGGCTTCCTCCATGTGGATGATGGATTCTCTTCTCCTCGCCTCCTCACTGGGTAGCAGTGATTTTAGCCTTGTGTGCGGCTCACCTGACTCAGCTGCTGGGAAAAAGTAACATAAAGCAGCATAACCCCATTAGCCAGCTAGCTTTGGTAAACATTTTGACGAAATCCATTATCCTGCAGGAATAGCTCAGGCTTATTATTTGTAGGACAATCCAGTGTGACCTTTTAGTGACTCCTAAAGAAATTGTCCCTGGTTCGAAACACACCCCCCCCCCCCCCCAAAGGTATTAATCATTTACCCTTGAAAGCAGCAAAGGGCTCACTGGCATCACTGAAAAGGGCTGGCCCACGAGGGTCCTTCTGCAACCTTTCTGCAACCTCAAGAAGTAAGAAAATAGCAGCAGTGTCGTTGGTCTCCAACAGCCACTCCATATTTTCCAAGACCAAGAATCTTTTATGGGACAATGGCATCTCCAGGGACTTTGTAATATGTGCCCTTTGTCCCCATAATGGGACCATCCAAAGAGAATCGTCATAAGGATCCCCATGGAATCAGCTTCTCTCGCTTGGTGTGACGAGTCTTCCACCCCCTATTGTCTCTGAAATTGAATATATGACAAAGTTTCTTTTTTTCCTCTCAGAGTGAGACAAGGACAAAGACTGAATGAATCTCTACTTTTGGCCTCACTGCCAGTGGCGTAATAATTTTAAAAGTTGTGTAAAAAGTTAGCCTGAGGAAAAGAATGAGGTAAATTAAACTTAATAACTGTAGAAGATCCGAATTGATTGGTAATATATTCTTGTTCAGTTCTGTAATGGCTTGATCTGTCTTCCTGACATTGTTGAATGATTTTTTTCCATCCAGTTGTGGAGAGCCCATTCACCACGGGTGGGAATCTTCTAATCACCCATTGTGAGTTTGAGAAGAGCATAGGCAACTGAAAATGTGCCCTTATGGGTTGATTAACTTAGAACTATCAAACCATACCCACAGTCATCGTAGTTAACTTCTGTCACATTTTAATTTAGGATCCACAGACTAAAGCAAAGCACATTTAGTTTTCCTGAAGATGATACTGTCAGCATGAATACCCTGGAACTTCAAAAACAAATGACCTGTAAATGAGGACAAGAAATGGTTCCTCTATGACTAATGTCACCCATTTGTTCTCAAAACAGTATTTTCTGCTGGGTCTGTGCACTGCATGTTTGCAGAGACTCTGACAGTGATGTCTGCTGATTTGCTTAGACTACAGGAAAATAAAATATGAATGAACAAGTCAATAGAGCAGTTGTTGTTGCAAGGATGTCCTTGGCTGCTGACAGTCACAATGAAATACCTCAGTAACTTTCAAATTTGCTGAATTACCCCAGAGGCTGTCTGAAAATACTGCATTTCCCAGAGCACCCCAGGGCTGGTAAAAAAGGTAACATTCAGTGGGAATCAACAGTTGGTTGCTCAATAGCTGAATAAAAAATCCCCAGGTGTATATCCAGGAAAAACTGCAAGTCACCTTGGATCAAAGTGATCAGAGCAATGAGACAGTAATGGGGGGGGGTCTTCAAATGGGCAGATGCTCTCATTTTTTCTACAGCTGCATCTTCACCACCTGTGATTCTGGAAGGAGAGCATCTCCTTCAAGGTCCCTCTCGGAGCACTCCTGAAGGCCTCCCTCTGCTAGCTGAGGTGACCCTTTCTGAGTTCCTCTGGCAGTCCCATGGAAGCTGGTGGAGAAGCCAAGTGAGATGGTTTGGATGGTTTGGGTGGTTTGGGTTAGACGTGCCCTGGAGACCAGGACTGGAGGACGCAGGATGAAAATGGGGAGGGAACTAAGAAAAGCAGCAGGAGATAGACCATGGAGTAAAGGGCTACAGCTGGGGTCTGGGTCCTGCAGGGGGCAGTGGCGAGGCGGGGAGGGCTGAATGAACAGCCTCACCTCCCCCTCCAAGAAATAGTTCTTGGCTTTTCGGCAGATAATGAATGACACACATATTAATAATTGATGCACAATACAAGCAGATTATTATGAGAAACCATGTGCCAAGCAAAGGCCCAGAAATACTCATTAAGGGATATCGCTTATGATAATTACATTTCTGAAAAGGCAATTCGAGCGCGATGTTGAGACGTGTCTTTTATTTTCGCCATGAATATTCCAAGGAGACAAATGCTGAACCTCACTCCAGTTACATTTAACTTCCACATTGGGATTGACCCAAAGGCCCTGAGGTTTGACACCCGTCACTAATCACCAGCCTCGTCATCACAGCAAAGGACTGTCTGAGGAACCAGAGGAAAAAGACCAGTAACATCTGAGGAATGAGAGAAGCAGACCAGGAACATCTGAGGAACCAGAGAAGCAGAGCAGGATCCTCTGAAGAATGAAAGTAACAAAGAAGATCTGTCTGAGGAACGAGAGAAGCAGACCAGGAACATCTGAGGAACCAGAGCAACAGAGGAGGATCCTCTGGGGAATGAGACTAACAAAGAAGATCTGTCTGAAGATCCAGGGTAACAGACCAGGACATCTCAGGAAAAGACAGAACACTGACCACTCCGTGTGATCAGTCTTGTCTATCTTGTGTTGCCCAAACACCTCTGGCATACCTCACATCACGCTGTCATGGCCATGGGCTCCCCTGCATCTACACCAGTGAAACCAGCTCTCCTCTCCACAGGGAGTACAGAGCTGCATGCAAATGAGCGATCGTACGCTTCTTTTAAAATGGGCACAACACAGACAACCCACTGCTGCTAGACCCAGGAGAGGGGTGATTAACCTGGAAACCTCCGCGCAATATCTGACTTTACAAACAGGGAGAAATAGGAGAAGCTTTCAATGTCACTTTGGATAAAAGCACCACGTTAGTGCAAAAAAGCAGCAGTTTGACTGCAATGCTGAGGAGTATGTGGCACAGTCAGGACCTACAAGGCTGGAGGTACCATATTAACACTCTAAAACATGAGCAGACAATCATGTAAGCTAATGACATTAGCCGCAGCCTGACTATAACGTTAGAGAAACAATTTTGCAAACTCTTTGTCACGTAACTGCACATTTCCATTCAATTACTTAATGTATAATGATAGAATATGCACCTGTCACAAATGAAGAGAATTACATTAATTACCATGTAGTTTCCAGTCATCAGATTTGAATACAAATTGCCACCCCAGCGCTGAGGTGTCGATAACGCACAGAAGCACATTCGCTCACGGCCTCCACAGCTGGGCTCGTGTCGCCACATGTGCAGGTACAGCCTGCATACTGCCGCAAGGATACAGTTTGAAGAGCTACGTTTTAATCACGGAGATTCGGAATTTCGTACGAACCGGATCCATATGTAAGGATTATTGCGATAATACGCTTATTATTATTTAACTGCTAGGCTGGGGTTGGCGTGAGCTTGTGGCTTCACATACGGCCGTCTACAAAGGGCACATTGTCCAGGGGCCGATGCTTATCTCTGCATTGGTATTCAGCTCCTAGCCGCTCGCGCACTCAGCTCTTGCTGATTGTTTGCTATTTCGCGAGGACAGAGAAATTGGAAAAGCAGAGCGGTGACACTATCAAGCTCACGAGCAGGACTGTCGCCATGCCGATAAGGTGGATGTGTTTGGAGCGGCGGCGCGTGCGGCGAGCAAACACCCAGGCGGCAAGAGCGGAGTGCGACTGGCTGGGCTGTAAATCCCCTGACTGGCAGGGCGACGGACGACCCTCAGGGGTCCTACAGGAAGCCCTCAAGCATCAGCACATCATCAGGGCAGAGCGATGGACGTATATCAAGCACAGAAGATGCAAGATGAGTGAGATATAGATTCAAAGGTTTTATTGTCCTTGTGCCACACACAACGCGATCACCTTATTGATTTCCAAAGCTGATGCAGAACAAATATACAATAAATAACATACCAAAGCAGGAAATAATATTTAAAGGTAACCCTATATCCAGGTAGTCAAACTATTAGAGAGATAAATTATAAAGGGACCGAGAAATAACATTTGTGTAAATAAGACAAAGTGCAGGAGTGACTTGACACACACGGGGGCTGTTGGTTTAGATTATCAGACTGTTTGGTTTTAGCACAGAGCCCAGTTCAGCCCATGATGTGGCTTACAGGGTTGGTGTCTGCACCTCAATGCATGACAAGCTACGGAGAAGTAGGCCTACGTCCCAAGCACAGGGCACCATTCTGCCGTCTGTTACCGACACAGCGGGGATCTTATCTTCCAGGATGCAGTGATGGGCTCCAATTTAGTCTCTCTTCTGAGTGCTTTACTGTCTAACTAGTGAGGCACTCGCTTGATAAATTGGGGCACAGGGATGCGGAGACAGTCACTGGCTGTCATCTGGCCGTCAGCCTTTTCAGGTTATTACCAGCTTTCTCAGATATCTGAGACCTTCTGCTCGAACCTGGACCCAGTCTGCAATCAAACCAATTAGCCATAAATTAAAAAGAGGCTCTTAGATGATCCTACTGCCTTAAATGTGGTCTGGACCGTTTATTAAAACGTGCGGAAAAGTCTGTGTGACACGTATTAAAATGCTATTAAGTATAGAGCTTAGCAGTCAGATACAGACAGTTAAAGCCAGGCGGGGGGGGGGGGGGGGGCGATTCCCCCCCCAAGACTGCAACAGCGCCAAGTCGCTCTGTGTGAAAGTTATTCCAATTACAACAGATCCTCATTCAGCTACCAGCCTGCCTCTGCTTCAGGATTTCATGCCCCATCTGTGCTTGTGAGCTTTGGGAATGAGCCTGTTCTGCTTTTTCACAGCCTGATAGCCCGGTGACCCAGCTCAGGAACGCCATGCTGTCACCGTGACTCATGAGGCTCTCCGTACCCTGCCAGG
This sequence comes from Hyperopisus bebe, assembly GCA_026777045.1. NCBI lineage: Eukaryota > Metazoa > Chordata > Actinopteri > Osteoglossiformes > Mormyridae > Hyperopisus > Hyperopisus bebe. The sequence continues at coordinate 1,227,381 of JAODJW010000062.1, read as the reverse complement.
CCACTCGCCTTGGAACCGGGGCGGTTTTGTGAGCACCTTGGCGCTGGGGACGGCAGAGGGCCCAGTTATCAGCAGGATCAGTGCGCGCTGGAAAGGTAAGGCACCTCCACCATCTGGACGAGACACTGCAAAGGTAAGGCACCTCCACCAGCTGGACGAGACACTGCAAAGGTAAGGCACCTCCATCAGCTGGAAGAGACACTGCAAAGGTAAGGCACCTCCACCAGCTGGACGAGACACTGCAAAGGTAAGGCACCTCCACCAGCTGGACGAGACACTGGAAAGGTAAGGCACCTCCACCAGCTGGAAGAGACACTGGAAAGGTAAGGCACCTCCACCAGCTGGACGAGACACTGCAAAGGTAAGGCACCTCCACCATCTGGACGAGACACTACAAAGGTAAGGCACCTCCACCAGCTGGAAGAGACACTGGAAAAGTAAGGCACCTCCATCAGCTGGAAGAGACACTGCAAAGGTAAGGCAACTCCATCAGCTGGAAGAGACACTGGAAAGGTAAGGCACCTCCACCAGCTGAAAGAGACACTGGAAAGGTAAGGCACCTCCACCAGCTGGACGAGACACTGGAAAGGTAAGGCACCTCCTCCAGCTGGACGAGACACTGCAAAGGTAAGGCACCTCCACCAGCTGGACGAGACACTGCAAAGGTAAGGCACCTCCACCAGCTGGACG
>JAODJW010000062.1:1184141-1197464 GCA_026777045.1 Hyperopisus bebe | reverse complement strand
GAGGCTCCTGGCATGCCCCCCCCCCCCCCCCGCATTCGAGGGCAATGTCAGCGCAGATCAGTCCCATCAGCCCAAGAACTGAGGCCATTTATTCCTAAAATCACACCCCTGACTACATGAACAAATCTCTGGCTCCCCCTGCTGGAGGAAAGATGTTCAAGCATTTAGTGAGTTCATCTGCTTTCTGGGTAGCAAGTAGCTGGGGTCAAGGAGACCCCACCTCACACCAATACCGGTGTTTAAAGGTACATGCACAGTGACTGCTCACCTGTGCTGGTAAATGCAACAGTAGTAACTAATACATGTTATTAACTTACCTTCACCCACTCGCATCCTGCGTTAGGCCAAAGGTAAAGATTTTCTGCACAGAAATTCAGCCTCGCTTGGTAAGCCCAGGGGACGAGAATCGCTTTATAGCACACGCAGACATTCAGTGCATTTTCTAAAAGCTTTAAAGCACTTTATAATAAAGTATTTTGCTGAAATTTTGAAAAGAATTGAAAGCTACCAAAGAGCGAATTTTAAGAGATGGAATATTCGGGTGGAACGCTGCTACAGTGGATGACAGGGTCACATGACTCGCAGCATTCATACCACTATCGTCCGCAGTCCAGCAGACTCATGGGAAACAGAGTATCGGGAAGCAATTTACCGCACATCACTTGGCGGGAATACACTAGAAAAGTAACAATGTCAGGATGTTAGCAGAAAGGCAGGCAGGATGGACGGCGGGAACTAACAGACTCAGGCTTTTCTCGTTTATATGGAAGCAGGTCTTCAGCATAAGGTTTCCAATAGTTTAAATGGATCAAGCCAAGTTATTTTCAAAATGTGATGAAAACAACAAGCATTCTCAGAAAGTCGCAGAAGCACAAGCAGGCGACTGTCAGGATTGGACCCAGGTAGAAGATCAGCGGCCATCTGGTATTCCAAGAGAGAACGGCAGGCCGTTTCCATGGAGCTGCAGGTGGGACATCGACCTCTGGGAAGCAGTGCTTTACGGAGTATTAAGAGGAGCATTTGGGGCGGCTGCCAGGCGGGGATGCTAAGCAGAAGTGACAGATCACCAGGTCCCATCAGGGGATTCATCAGCCGGAAACACAGCAGCCAGCCACGCCACGGTCATCAGTCATCGGGCCCCTCCCCCCATCCAACCCCCACCCCACTTTTGTTGAGCCGACCCGGCGTTACAAATCGTGAAACCAAACATGCCAGCACGTCCCCGACGCCGCAAATTGACTCATTCCGCTTACGGATTTCAGCCCCCTGAACACGAACACGGCAGCCAACCGATCCGGGACACGCTGGCAGTAAAACTGGTTAAAGTTAACAGTGTGTGTCAAGCAGCTCACCAGCGTGGCGAGTCTCAGCCAGCCAGCCCCAAGGAGACGGTACAGATGCCGCCCCCCCCAGATGCCGGCCCCCCCAGATGCCGGCCCTGCGCAGTCAGCTACATTAAGGCTCCGAAGCAAAGCGCTTAAAGGGGGTTTACGATGATGAGACCACTGGCCGGCTCCAGCTTAGAAGATCAGATTATTATTATTAGGGCTGTCAGATAAGGGCATGGAGAGCTGAGCTGAGCTTCGGGGGGGGCCGGCAGCAGCGGTTTGGAGGTCCCCTTCCCCGTTTAAGCACAGAGAATCTCACAAACGCAGAGATGCGCACGATGGCTGAAGCACAGAGCTGAAATTCAGCCAAACTGCACCAGGCTTGCGTGTTTTGAGGAGAGGGGGGTGGCTATCGACATCACAGGCTCAGAGGGGTGTGTGTGTGTGTGTGTGTGTGTTTGTGTGTGAGTGTGCATCAACGGCAGAGTTCCAAGGCTTACCATGACAACCGGAGAGCCAACGTGCAGAGATCTTGCCCACAGCTAGAGTCCCCCAGATCTGCCTCATTACCCCCCCCCCGCCCCCCCCACAACCATTAATATTCCACCACAAGAAACCACAGGAGCTCAAAAAAGAAAAAAAAAAAAAAAAAAACACACTCTGCATGGACACATTAATGGGTAAAAATGAGTCCTGCCGCGCTGAACAAGCCCCCCCCCCCCCATGTGCAGCAGACGCAAATTGGAAACTGCAGAGGTGATGCGTCTCTCCACCGCCAGCGAGCGCATTCATGCGCCGAGACTGGGGAACCGACGAGGCAGCAAATTCACAAGTTTAAAAAGCGTTTGTGTCCAGATGTCTCCTAGCAACAGGAACCCGCCAGTGTTCTGGGCCTGACGTCAGAGCAAGCGGCCGAGCTCCTATACTGACCCGCCAGGAGGAGGCAATGTCAGCTCATCAGGGGTACCTCAGCGCCTTGGACGGCCTTACCGCCAGTGCCTTGGACGGCCTTACTGCCAGCGCCTCAGAAAGCCTTACCGCCAGCGCCTCAGAAAGCCTTACCGCCAGCGCCTCGGAAAGCCTTACCGCCAGTGCCTTGGAAAGCCTTGTGCGGAAATCGTTGAGGACAATGGTGACGATGTCCTGGTGGGGGATGTAGGCGTAGCCAGCTTTGAGGAACACTTTCCGGCTGCGTACTAGATCCAGGGCATCCTGGAAGGGCACCTAAACAGGCAGAACGGTGTTATTCTTGGGGAGACCCGACCTGGTCAGCGAGAAGATTGTGGGTCATGCCAGCCGGTGACCTTGTAGAAGTCCTGCTGCTCGACAGAGCAGCCGCTGGAGCCGTAGGTGGAGTGGACCAGCTTCTCCATCAAGGCCTTCTTGTCAGCATCGCTAATCTGCGGGGTGGGAGACACCGGTTAGTGACACTCACCAGCAACCCAGACCCCTACGCGCTCTGTATTCCGGCTCTGAGGAGTACACAAGCCCGAACGACACCAAGAAGTCAGGGTTTACCCGGCCCGAACGACCCCAAGAAGTCCAGGAGATGAACAGGTAAAAGAGCAGATGACCCACTTCCTCATGTGCTAAGTAAGGGTGCGAGCAGTGATATGTGGAGGCTATCTGTTAGCATCTTCAGCTTAGCACTGGAACTACACTGTGGGACAGGAGGCTGCCCCCTGCACACACTGGGGCCAAAGGGGAGGCCTGCACTCCCTTGCAAACCAGATTTATGGAGGAGAACCTGCTTATCTGATCAGTTACTCAGTCCCAGAATCTCTCCATGTGCAACACCTCAATCCACAGATTGTGCTGTCTGATGCTGCCACCTAGTGGCGAAGGAGGAAGTCAGCGCAAGTAAACGCTGAGGGAAACCGAAATATAAGTTTGAAATTAAACCATCTGTACTGAAAACTTTATTTTATAAACTAGACATTTCAGCACAGCACATACACAGAAGTAGCCATTTCAGAATCACTTAACACAGATAACCATTGGGGGGAGCTTCTTAGAAAAAGAACAAAATCTCCAGATACATAAAGTTCACCATAGCATGTAACCATGAACTTTTCCAGATGACGAAAGCAAAACCTGACTAAGCTAATAGCGAGAAATTGTACAAAAAAGAACCTGAACCAAAATGAAACAGCTTATTATTATTACTCTGCATCCCCAGCAGTTTAAACACGCAGGTGCTTAAACAAACACACATTCAAATCCTACAGAATTATAACTCACAAAAGGCCAGGGGCACTCTGACAAACTCGGTTCAATGGGTTACAGATTGGTACCCATGACTGTAAGCCCCTGAACAAGGCCTTAACCCTCCACGGGCACGCCATACTGGCTGACCCTGCTCTGTCCTCAAAACCTCACCTCTAATGTAGCGCCTTAATCAGCAAAAGTGTGTCATCTCCAACGCGCCCATCCACAGGGCCGCGTCCATGCCAACAAGCCCTGCCCACTCATGTCATCTCCAACGCGCCCATCCACAGGGCCCCGCCCATGCCAACAAGCCCTGCCCACTCATGTCATCTCCAACACGCCCATCCACAGAGCTCAGCCCACAGTGGTAAGTCCCAACCACTCACAGTGTCATACTGTAGGTTGTTCCGATGCAGGAACTCGCTCTTATGTTTGGACAGCAGCAGAGTGAAGCGGTACCGGAACAGGTCCATCTCCTGCTGTATGAACCAGCGCCGGAGCTCCTCACTGCAGGGGGGGCTGAGCATTAGAATCTGACTGTGAAACAACCCCCACCTCCCCCAGACCGGTGCACACTCACGTTTGGCAATATGCGAGCCGCAGAATGAAGTGTGAGATGTGGTCTTTCCGCCTCTTCTCATACTCCGTTGGGCCTTGGAGGGGCTTCCAGTCATCCTGTGGAAGGCAAGGGGCAAAGGGAATTACACTTAATGCAACAACATGGTCAGCCATCCTAACACCACAGCGTTTGCTACTAAAACAAGCTACAGAAGACTAAGACACCATTTTGAACTGTCATGGCTATATTCCAATAAGATGAAGTATACACAGGCATTAAGTTACACTACCCTTCAAAATCTCTGGTGTTGTGGGCTGGATAGCAGTGATGTAGTCAAGACCACCTAAACTGAGACCAAGTCATTACCAAGACCGAGACAAGACCAAGATCAAGGCAGGCCAAGACATAGTCAAGATCAGAAACAGATTAATATTTCAGTCTACGTAACAGAACTGCTAAGCAGTATGGCCTAAAGCTGTCACAGTCTAATTTGAACCATGTGCATTTTTTCTTAAAATTTATAAAGAAGCATTTACATTAAAATGTAACTTTTTTTCAAATAAGGCAAATTTTATTGGTTGCATTTGAACTTTGAAGCAAGACATTTTACACCCAATCGCACCCAATCCTCTCAAGCAGATGAATATTAAGCCATTGTTATAGACGCATTTTGATGGTCTTGAAATAAACCCTGAGAATGAGAGGAGACCGAGGCAAAATAGCTGATGAGACAAAGGGCACAAAAAACTGGACTTGAGACCGATCTCTAGTACTTCAACAAAACAGTTCTTCTCTATCATGTAGTGATTTCCCATTAGTTTAAAAGCACCTTATTAACAAATGTTTATGAAAACTTTTATGTTTATGTAACTCTGTTGGTGAACACAAGGGGGAGCCATTTGACAAACGTTCACTTGCATTAACTGAAAAGAATGACTAGACTAGATGAATTGAGAAGGTTGTGCTATTTCTGTACATCACCAAAGTCACAGTACCCAGAGCAATGTCACTGAAGCTCTGATTGCGACAGCACCCGGTTCAAAGTGGAAAAGCGAAGCGGCGACTCACAGCTTCAGCGCGGAATGGGAAGTTAAGTCCAGCCATTTCAGCGCGCAGCTTGTTCTGGTACTGCTCCGACATCTTCACAAAAGTCACCCCCAGGCTCTCCACTGTTTTGAGCACTGCAAAGAAAAAATGCTCACCTTTTCAGACATCCTGTTCCATAAACAGTACTATGGCTGTGCCCTGCAGTAAACCGGGATCCTGTCAAATGGGTACCCCAGACTTTAGCCGCCAGCCGCCACCCCCCCAGCCAGCCCATCGATAACTGGCTGGAGAATGGATGTACACTCAAACAACACCTTGTTCACTATTTTAGCTACCAACTTAAGGTCCTACGTAGAAACCGGTCAGGCTCGAAAGCTAATGGAGAACCTATTAAAAGGCAACATATGCAATAAACAAAGAGGAAAAATATTGAAGGTGCCGGGGACTCACGCTTGAGCCTCTCCACCGCCAGCTGCTCGAACTCGGCCAAAGAGATGTTCTCGACAGGGGGCTGTCCGTAAAACTGCAGGCAGTGTCCGTAGAGCCCCTCCTGGTCGATCTCCCCCGGCCGCCGGCGGATCTTCCTGCTGAACTGCATGGTGCTCCTGCATCGGGAGGATACCAAAGGCTGAATCAAACCGGGAGGGAAGGATCAGGGCACGCAGGAAGACCGAAAAGCTGTAGGGGCATACACAAGACGGCCGCTTTGGGCTACGTTTCCCACAAGCTCCCGATAGCAACTTACGCAGCTGGAATCGTTCAGTTGCAAGGTTATAACTATGCTTTTTGGAAAGGTACCCCAGCTTCACAGGCGACAGAGAAGGACAGGAGAGGACATTGGGCGCAGGTACTGTGCAAGAGGCTATAACTTCATAGAAACTGTGAATTCAGACTTATAGGAAAGCACACCGATGCATTTTTTGACATTACAGCAACAAAAAACGCATTAAAGCCTACGGGTTTTTAAAGCACAGGAAGCAAACACCCAAGTTTCAGCTTGACACTCAAATGAACGTCTAGTCTGACAAGTATGTCTGTCAAATAAAGAGAGCACACAAGGACGGATCTACAAACAAGAGCGTAATTTTAATTTTAGCTTTTAAAAATAATCCCACCTGTCAGATAATTTGCTGCACTACGGCGCCCCGCAACTTAGCCTTCAGAATCCCGCCAAAGAGCGGGTAAATGACGTAGCGGGACGCCGGAAGCCCATTCTTCGTCGGCCAAAACGTCAGCGCTCGCTAAAGGATGATGGCTGCCCCCTATGGGTGCGGAGTGTATGTAGGAATTTAGTTTTATTTCAATCCTACAGAAAAAAATCCACTTAAACTCGAAATTTACAACAAAAAAAAGTCCTTACGATAAAATAAAGAGAAATACCTCGTGAATGTACTCGTTTATACCCGCAAATAATGGCAATTTTTACTACATAAGTTCTTCTGTTTCTGATACAGAACGTGCCGTGAATAGCAAAACAACGTTAACTTTTTTGGAAATGGGATAATGCCAAAGTCAAATAGGTAATTAAACATTGCTGCCAATGCAGCAAATAGTAACCGGGACACGGCCATGATCTCATCTGTGTCTGACTAATTCAATCAGTTGCTTTGGCTCGCTATTGTGCTGTGCTCATAAATATTCACATTAAGTGCTTTCTTCTTTTCCTTTACAATTGTATAGAGTAACATTGCTTGATCTGCATATAAAGCAAGGTTTTCCAATGACTTCTCTAAAAAAATAACAGCGACCATCTGATCAGCTTATATCTATAGAGACTGAGAAGAAAACGCAGAACTTTCCATGTAGTTGGCGAAGCGAAGACGTGACATTAATTTGGGATTACGGATTTAGCATTGCGCCTTAGTGATGCTGCATGACGCTTCAAAATTACAAATGCATTTCAGTAATAACTGCAGTTCAGTTCTGTTCCAATTTGTGATCCTGCCTGTGCAGCAACGTTATAAACCAAAGGTGACTTTGACATATAAATATGGGTATATTTGTAGACGTATATTAAATGTGTTACTACTATATATATCTATCGCAGTGTTAGGCATTAAAAGAAGTGTGTGTGTGTGTGTGTGAGAGAGAATTTAAATTAAAAACGTATGTATTCTACTACACCGTTCATAAAGGAGTAATAGAAAACGGGCGTTTGTGTCGGTGCTCTATGAAAAGTATGAAATGCGGCCTGAAAATTCTCTGCAGAGAACCACAAAAAACAGCCCTATAAAAGCGACCAAAAATAGCCCGTTTGAGGAGAGCTTTCCATTCAGACTGGTCATCTCCACCCAGCAACCGGCTAGCCACCAAAAAATCTAATGAAAAATAAATATACCCGGCATTTTCCGTCCTATTTCCCGAAAAATAAACGTCATTTGCGACCATCAGAAAAATGCCGTGATGTACATGTTTTTGGCTTAGCCTGTATAAAACATGCATCATTTAAAAATATATTCCGTGAATAATTAGCTTTTGCCCCCTTTCAGTGGACCGCAATATTGCAAATTTGTATTCATACAACAGTGTAAATGGATGGACTATACAATGCAAAGCGTGTATGATAACATAGCTTGTTAAAATGAATACATCTGATAATAAAAATGCACAATACTGACAACTGCATAATGACACAAATTGCAGCTTTAATGTAGAATAACAGCATTTCACGGATCCCCTTAGTGATAAGCAGGGACCAGAGAATGCTCCTCACAAAGTTGCCGAGAGGGTGGGATATGGAAAGCCGTGATATCACTTCCTTACGGCCGTAGCTTTCTGCGCAAAGCGGGAACGGGCGGCACCGATCCCGGAGCGGTCAGGGTGCGTCCGGCCAGGCGATCATAGAGCTGTGTGCGGGGGCCTGCAGACGGTCTGGAGTCGGCGATTGGGGGGCGCCTTGCCGCACGGATCGGTGTCGCCGGAAAAACCTCGCAGCGTTTATAGCAACCGAGCACCGGGGGAGTGAAACGCACCGGGAAGATGGGGGACGGCGGCGGAGGATAAGCGTGGAATGTAAGTTTGCGTGGGCGGACGGCGTTAAAAGCAGCGATTTTCACATGCACGCGTGTTTTTTCCCCCTGCGAAGCCGCCTGTCCGTTGTGCACTTTCAAAGGCGTGGTGCTGGGGTGCGGGTCTGGTGTCGGGGTAGCCTAGGGAGCGGCTGAAGACGTGCCTTCGGGGCCGTCTATCCCCAGCAGCGCCTATCCGTGAGCGATCGGGCTCTTTTTGCTTTTAAATGCGCATTTCTCTGTCCTTCTCACATTAGCCGCCCCCTTGGTGGACATGGCGCAGCCAGAAGGCAGGTAAGCGGGAGGGTGCCGCTCCGGTGCCGGTGTGCACGATGCCCGCTGAAATGACATGCTGCTATAATGTTATACCCGATATCATGTACAGCGCAGCGGGCACCGGGCGTCAGATGCCATCTGCGCTTTATTATAATATCGTCACAGCATAAATGCAATTTGATATTTTTGTCCAAAATGGTCTGTGCGGTACCAGCCTCAGTTACAGTGTTTCTGTTTGTATTTACAATGGGAGACGATATCGAGCTGTATCTCTCGAGCTGTATCTTAGTCGTTCCTGCGTTTATGTAAACACACACACTTTCTTCGTTTGAAACAGTTTAGTCAGGCTTTTCAGATGATACAGACACACACTCCTCAGGCTGTTCTCCCAGTGGAAGCGATCCGAATAAGAGGGCGCGATTGGGTTCACTACTATTTTGCACAGGAAATAAACACATCAGATGTAATGATGATTTTTCTCTTATTCTGGGGTCTTGTTACTGTTGTTGGTTTGTTCACACATTTCCCCGAGTCAGTAGCTAACAGATCTTTGAATTGGGCCTCTGCGCCCCACATATTCGCACATGAAAGGCTGGATGTTTGTAAGTATTGCTTTTCAGCTTCCTGTACACCCCAGCCAAGCCCATTAAAAAGTCTTTGGGATGAGGTCTCTCTGTAATTCTTGTCTGTCGGCGCTGCGCCGCACAAACCGTATCGCGCTTCACAGGCGCCGTAACCCGACCCTGCGGGCCGGTGTTTGACACTCCCATCGCTGGCAAACTGTCCTCACCTGGTGGCTCTCTGCACAAACACTTTTCCTGATGCGCTTCGGTTTACTGCTGTGTCAACACCGGCGGGCTGTTTAAGGGTTAATCGCCTGTTCAGTTGATTCTGTCAAACAAAGTAGGGGCTTTTATTTTGCCGTATATGCCATTCTTCCGAAAACCTGCCTTTGAAAGCACCATCTGCGTTCGCTCGGTTATCTCGTTAGCGTCACGGTCTGTGAGCCGGATTTTCGGCTCCGTGCCGGGAATGGCCGCTGCCTCCCTGACACCCTGGGGGGTCCCTGGCCTCCTTAGGCTGCATCATGCTTTGCTGCTGCAGATGAGCTTGGCTCTGTGGCTCATGAGGAAAATAATCTTCAGGAACGTGTGCAGGGTATGTTCAGGTCGAGGAGCTCGGATGTCTCCCTGCATCCCTCCCCAGTCATGTGTTCTGTTTAGTGTGCAAAACCCATACAGAAGGCGAACCTCTCATACAGGAAGTGAGGCTGTTGTACCCAAACTGCCTGAACATGCCTCCTCAACGTCATGGCCGAGGCTCTGTCGACAGCTACGGTCGCACTGCTTGTTTACATGTTTGCGAGACACGTGTGTCGGCTTGTCAGCTACCCACAGGATGGATCACAATCGACAATCGTCTGTATACGGGGCTCTGATTGGGCGGGGGGGGGCATCTGCAGCTGCAGCTGCCTCGAGTCCTGGATGAGGCTGGGGCCGTCCCCAAAGGCCCAGGGAAGGGGGGAACTCCCCTAACGGCGCCCCCTGCTGTTTGTGTCAAAGACCTTTGGATAGTCCGGCTAAGGTATGCATGCAGCTATGAAATGGTGGCTGGATTCAGCACCAGCTGCTGAAGATTCATGGCCAGAAATGCTGCATGTTTTTGTTGGGCCGCAGCCCATTTACTTCGTAAGGCACACTGCTGAGTGTACAGCATCTGCCCCCTTATTTCAACATAATCATTTGGTTTCCAAATACGGTCCTTGGTCTTCTGGAACTGCTGGCAAAAGTTATGTGTCTATGCGTCGGATTGGCTGAGAAAACCACACTAGAGAGGAACAGCCATTGGTTGTTAATTGTTGCTTGCTGGTGGGTGTCCAATGAAGCGGGAGCTGCAGGTATTTCTCTGGGTACTGGTTCCTACACTGTGTATCTACCACATGCTCTGGTTGCTGTGGTTTCAATTAACTTCCATAAACATTGTGGCTGGTTTTAGCACTTGCTAAAAGCGAATGAAAGAAAATATTAACCTATTTGTGAAGTTATGAGATTAACTTTACAGCAGAGATAAGATGGAGTTTTATTCTAAGAATCTGAGCAAATGTGCAGTCAGTGATTTACTCTGATGATTCATGTTGCTGTTATTCCAGGCAGTTCTCTGCTTACTCCTGAAACAAATCCAAGAGGAATCCAGCGAGACCAATCAGAAGTGTGAGGGAAAGCTCGCTCCATCTTCGCAGCCATGTTGGAGGAGGACATGGAGGTGGCCATCAAGGTGGTCGTGGTGGGGAATGGGGCTGTCGGCAAGTCCAGCATGATCCAGAGATACTGCAAGGGTATCTTCACCAAGGACTACAAGAAGACCATTGGGGTGGACTTTCTAGAGCGGCAGATCCAGTAAGAAGAATCGTTAGTGATTCAAGGGGATGATCGTGATGGTCCTGGTGTAATGTGTGGATGATCGTGATGGTCCAGGTGTAATGTGTGGCTCAGCGGCTTCGGATGCTGTCTGTGATCAGAAGGTTGCTGGTTCCACATCCTAGGGTTGGCGCAGTGATGTCACCATTGGGTGTTAGAATGTGCCCGAGTTTGCTTACTCATGTTAAGTGCGTAGGGTGTGGCCACATTTCCGCTGACAGACTCACCCAATGGCGTAGCATTCCACTGTTTATTCATATGGCGGATTCTTCCCATCTGCTACATTTTAATCGATGAAACAGCTAAATTTCCACTTTCCAGATTTCCTTCTGGTTGTATCTGTAAGTATTTTTATATTAACGTAACTCAGATGGACTGTGGAACATTTTGGATTGTGGAACATTCTCTTCCTTATGCCTGTGTTCATCATTCGTTTTTATTTATTTTTTTGCTATTTTGTGTCCATTTCATGCAATCATGGTGTTTGTGTACAGCCGATAGTTGCACATTAGTTTGGGTAATTAGTCCTCTCACTTGCTTATGCTATAATGCCGTACTGTTCAGCTGCTCCGCATTGGTGAGGGAGGTCATGAGTGCCCCCTACTGGTTGCAATGTCTCTTTGTATGTCACCGTGTGCAGGGTGAATGACGAGGATGTCAGGTTGATGTTGTGGGACACCGCGGGACAGGAAGAGTTTGACGCCATCACCAAGGCCTATTACAGAGGTCAGCGCACACACGGCCTCCGTCCTGTACTGACACTTCCGTCATCCAATTAGGTGCCTCAGAGTGAAGCGGGAGGGGGCTGTACACAAGGCTGCATCCACTTTGTCTGATATTTTGATTGTCTGTTGACCGTAGGTGCCCAAGCCTGTGTGCTGGTCTTCTCCACCACGGACCGGGAATCTTACGAAGCTATCGGTAGCTGGAAAGAGAAGGTAGAAGCAGAGGTTGGAGACATTCCTACTGTCCTGGTGCAGAACAAAATCGACCTCCTGGATGAAACAGTGATAAAAAAGTACGCTCCATACGGTCTCATTCCCCATAATGCAAAGCTGGCCCTGGGACAGAGTAAATTATGTGACTGGGTGATCATTTGCCCTCTATGGCCGAACGGCCTCTGAGGAATCAGAGTTTGTATCTATAGACCTCACTGCCAGGTCACCAGTGTAGGAAGATAAACAGTGAAAGTGAACTGTCACTGGGATGCATCTCAGAGGCACAGTCACCACCTTCATTGGTGGTCAGAGGCGTTGAGGTCACGGCTGGGTGCTTTGCTCGTTTTGGCTTCTCGTCTTCTAATCTGACGTTCTCCTTGCAGCGAGGAGGCAGAGACCCTGGCTAAGAGGCTCAAGCTAAGGTTTTATCGCTCTTCTGTGAAGGAGGATCTCAACGTGAACGAAGGTGAATGTTGTTGCCTTTAGGCCTCAAGAGGGTGTTTTGCACACGTCAAGGGCTGGGGCTCTCTGGAAGTGTCCATGGCCTCATTTGGAGAAGCTAATCTCTCACATTCAGGGTGTGGACCAGCTGGAGGTGCCGATGAACCAGTGCTCAAACCACGCCTTTGACTGGGGGCACCCTGCTGGCCACAAATAGTCAGCACACAGAACATTAACTGAACGTGTTGCTTAGGAGATGCTGAAGCAGCATGTGAGGCTAACCAGCTAGCTAGCTACCATCTTCTGACTGCACTCGCTGGCTATTTATTAGATGCAGATACGTCTAAGACATTACGGTCCCGTGAACGCTCTGCCCCTGAATTGTTCATGTCTTTGTCTCCCTTACTCAGTTTTCAAATATCTAGCAGAGAAATACCTGCAGAAGCTGAAGCAGCAGACAGCGGAGGAGCCAGAAGTTGTTCACACGGCCAGCAATAAAATTGGTGAGTCCCGCTGGCGTTGCTGTAAAAGCCTGCTGCTCCGTGGGGGTACCGGCATCAGGAAGGCCCTGCGCGTGCGGGCCCCAGAAGCTGGAGGGCCGTCTGAAGACGTATGGGGTGCTAGTGGGGGCTCATTCCAACTCTCATATGTGTGTGTGTGTGTGTGTGTGTGTGTGTGTGTGTGTGTGTGTGTGTGTGTGTGTGTGTGTGTGGGCGCGTGTGCTGCGAATGCTCACTGCAATCATGTCAAACAGAGTAAATAATGCAGTGACTCCTGTTATGGGCTTCCTGGGTTAGGCTATGGCTTCCTCCTGCAATTTGTAATTATGTAATTGGTGGTTATAATGCAGTGTAATAAACTGCAGCATTGATACCAAATATGACTGCTCTTGATTTGGTTCTCTTCCTTTGTTTGGCTGTAACCTTCCTTCTGTTCTCCAAACCGCCAGGTGTCTTTAACACAGCCAGTGGCACCAACTCCAGTCAGAACTCCAGCAGCGCCAATGGGCGTGAGGTCATCAGCCTGCGCCCCAACAGACAGAGGACCAAGAAGAGCAAAACCCCTTTTGGTAGCTGTGGCTTGTTGTGAGCAGGTCCAGCA
>JAODJW010000062.1:1166902-1177733 GCA_026777045.1 Hyperopisus bebe | reverse complement strand
GGGGGGGGGGGGGGGGGGGGGGGGGGGGGAACCGCCGCCGTGGCAGCCTGGGAGGGGGTTGGGGGACACTGGCACCGTAGCGGCCTGGGAGGCGGGGCGGGCACCGGCGTCTAGGCGACCTGCGCGGGGGGGTTGGGCACCTAGCCAACCGGGGGGGCGCCCAACTAGCTGACTTGCCGTTGTTCTTGGGTGAGAGCTCCTCTGCTTTCAGCATTAAAGGGGCAGCTGCTTTGGTGTCCATTTTGTCATCCCCGTGACGTTGGCGGGGACACAGGGGACAATGCTGAGCGTGATAGTGGGAGTGGAAGGCGGGGACGCCGGCGAAGCTCTGGGGACACAGGCCGCACGCCACCTCGAAGGACTTCTCCCTCTTATGGACGCCATGACGCTCCTGGATGTGGACCTTGATCTGGACGTAGGACGGGGTACGCATGTCGCAGGTGATGCAGCTATAATGACAGCTCCCCTCACTGGCCAGCTGCTTCATGCAGCGTGTGAAGGTGGCGTTCCTCTCCGCTTTGTCCTTCTCCGTCCCCATGCAGGGACACGTCTGTGACAGAGGGGACGGTGCGGCCCGTGGCTGGGTGGGGGGGTCCTCCACACGGCAGTAGTCCTCGGCATGCAGGCTCCGGTAGTGCTGCAGGAACTCGTCCTCGGACTCCAGGCGCATGCTGTCACAGAGGCCGCAGCACCACCGCATGTCGACGTGGCCGGCGTGCTCGGCATCGCAGTGCCGCCGCAGCGTCAGCTCCTTGAAGAACCGCTGCGAGCAGTGACCGCACAGAAACCTCTGGAAGCTGTGGCTGGCCACAGCCCCACAGTGTCGCCGCACCGCCTCCAGTGATTCAAAGAGCTCCTCGCACATCCTGCAGAGCCATTTGGGAGAGCGATCTGCCGGGGACGGGTCCACAATGGGGCTGGACTTGCGGGGATCCAGGGTGGACGACTCACCCTCCTCCTCCTCTTCCTCAGTCACTTCCCGCTCACGGTAAAAGGTGTGGCCATGGTGGGTCTCACCCACGTGTGACATCACATCTGCCTCCCGGGGGATGTCCACCCGGCAGCGGCGGCACCAGAACAGGAAGTGGGAGAGGTGGGCGCCACCGTGGATGCGGCTCATGTGCAGCCGCGTGATGGACGCCTCGCACATTAGCTTGCCGCACACTCCACACTTGTGGAACACTTGATTGGACAGCATTATGTGGCGGCTGGCAGCAGACTCTTCCGGGAAGCGCAGGCCACACTCGCAGAACCAGGCGTTGGGTCGTGGTCTGCCGGATGTCCCTAGGACTGCCCCGGGGCGCCGGACCCTCTGCCGCTTGACTGGGGATGCGTCTTGGGGGTCGTTCGGCACGCCCCTCTTCTTTGAAGAGGTCCTGGGACCTGTGGAGTCGGCACATGGCCGTGGGGGAGCCTCCCGCATGCGTGCAACTTCATGGTGGCTGCAGTAGTGCAGTATGGACTCCTCCTCAGTGGACAGGGGCACCACCTGGTGGCCGGTGCACTGTGCATGCCGCTCGATCTGCGCCTCGCTGCAGAAGACCTCGTCGCATGGCATGCAGCGGCCTCGAACCTGCAGCTGCTTCATGATGTCCGCCACTGTCTGATCAGCCTCAGCCATGGCGCTGGCCTGCCTGCATCGGACACTGGGACACAGGAAACCGGCGGACGTCAACCCTGAGAAATGGCAGGGACCCCCCCCTCCCCCTGCGGAGGCTTCTGGAGCCTCCGGGTGGCGACCCCCACTCCCTGCACTCACTTGAAATGTGCCTGGGCTTCAGCGTGCGATGCCAGCACTTTCGTGCAGGCGGTGCAGCGTACGCGAAACGCAACCTCTTTACACAGAGCGATGAGGCGCATCTTGGCGTACCGCGGGATGGGGAGGGGGGCGGCTCTGCCTGTTTGGGCTACAACAGAAAGAAACAGTCTGAGATCTTTACCTTAATATCACCACATAGCCCCCCCCACAAGTGGAAATTACTTGTTAACATACTCCGAGCTGTGCTTTAATCCCAAATGATTTGGCAGTTTTATCTGGGCCGTTTCAGGTTTGAATGATGCCCTTATGCCCGCAAACGTCTGCCCGCACATTCGGGGGCCGGATGAATATGCCCCCAAATGCCTGCCCGCACATTCGGGGGCCCTCTCACCTCTTCCCGGGGGCCGGATGAAGTGGTTTTTGGCTGCCATGTGCTGCAAGCACTCGTCACGGATGTTGAACAGGAGGTAGCAGGATGGGCAGGCGAAGCACTGGATCACCTGGTACTTCAGGCTGTGGACGTGGCCACCAGGATCAGGGGAGGACAGCTGGGGGGGGCAGGAGGTATCAAACATCAAGCCAATGTAGCAGATTACAGAGAATAAATCAGAAATGCTGCCATCCACCAATGGACTGTTCCTTGATTTTACATTGCTGGTGCCCAGGTCGAATCTGAGCCTGACAGTGCTAAGGAATTTAGGTGGCTTCATTTCTGCCTGCCATAAAAGTCCAAGGACCCCGAGGCTCGTACCTTAGTGCTAAGATGGGCCTGCCACGCTTCCTTGCTCTTAAAGTGGCTGCAGCAAGCCACGCAGGCGTAGAATGCAGACGGACTGCCCCGCAGCAGAATGGTGGGGTCACATGGGGAGTGGTCAAACCTGGGGTGGGGGCAGAACCGGTGTGAATGGGGGGAGCCTCCTGCTCCACGGGACGCAAAAACCACCCCCTTAAAACTGCCCCTGAACTCGGTCACCTCTTCAAGTGGCCCTCCAGCAGGGGGGCGCCGTCATAGACGCGGCCACAGTTGATGACGGGACAAGTACGCATAGACGGCTGGCCGCTGGGGTGTGGTGACGACCGGCGCCCCCATCTGGATCGCGAGCTCAGCGTGCCGGGTTTCAGTTCTGTCATGGAGAGACGTGAAAGATCGGTGATGTCCAAGACCGCTTGCGAATGAAACAAAACAACAAAATACAACTGGGATTTTATACTACAATGGTCCTTACAGCAGCAGGTAAATCGGATTAGCGACTGGGGGCTACCTGGCATCTTTAACCACATGTCCACGCATCGCTTGGCATCGAAATGATCGCCATTGCTGCCGCTGAAGGCCACCTCCTGCCGACCCTTAGCCTGCTGGGAGACCATCTTCTCCTGGAAGGAAACATAAATTGCCCCTGGAGCTAATCGACATGCTAACTCGCTACCTAGACTCCAGGTAACTAACCCACAGAGGATATATCTGGCAAGGCGTGGCGGGTTAGCCAGACCTCTGTATCTGAGGTTCCATAAAGACATACATTCCCTACGAGGCAGTTACACTGCTGTCCATCCAGTGCTGCCATTAGCTCTGAGCACAGAGACCGCAGGGTGTGTCAGGGGAAGCCTTACCCAGCAGCTAAGCAATGACCACAGTCCTACGGCAGACATGACAGCAAGATGGAGGACGGGTTGCCAAATGGGATTAATTGTGTGTGTGTGTCTCTCATTCTCCAGGCTACCTCGTCGCCTCACCTTGAAGGCTCGACACTTCTCTGCTCTCTGCTTTTTCTCAGCAGCCACCTGTTGGGCCAGCCTGTCCAACGTGGAGGCGACCTGTGCCTTCTTCCTGTCGATCTGGTCCTCCATCTTCGTGGCAGGGACAAAGAACACGTCAGCACACAAGGCAGACCTGGTCCCATCGTGCCGACATCACAGCTCACGCAAAGAAAAGCAGCCGGTCGTGTACGGTGGCCGGTCGAAAAGCCCACAAGCGTCAAGTAAGCGGCTCGGAGATGCTCACACACTCTGGGGCAGCCTTGGTCTCCTCATCATCTCCATCACTCAGCAGGTCTATGTACTCCAGAACTGGTCTGAGAGGACCCTCCTAACAGAAAGACCAAACACATTAAAGACTATGAAAGTCAAACCGAAGGCCAACATCAACCCTCCTCTCAAACAGGGTTTCAAATGGCCAAAATGGTCTACAGACTTGGATTTGGCTTCGCTACCACACCAGAGGATCCACATAGAATCATTCAGGTATGGAAGCCAGCTGATAACATCTACTGGTTTGACAGCTTTTTTAAAACTGCAGAGCATGTGAAATTTATATATAGATAAATAGCTGTCTCAGTTTTAGCTCCTTTTTTTTTCTAATTCTGGGTGTGTCCAAATAATTTTTTATAAGGTGCATCAGGAAGGCAGGATATCAGACTGACGGGAGAAATCACAACGTCAACTTACGGAGACAAACTCCACTTCGTCCTCCGGGTTCTCTGTCCCAGGAGAGGTCGCCATCAAAGCCCATCTGCCTGTGAAATGAACATGCATTTCATAGCGGCCAGCTAACTGATACAGGGGACAGAAACTAAAAGCACAACCCCAGAAGTGTAGATCGCCATCTTTACAGATTACGCCCCTAACCGCTGCAGGAAATCGTCCCAAATTACATGAATATGATTACTTTAATGCTGCTACGATCGCCTGTTAGGCAGAGAGAATTAAATACGAAATAACTTGCAAAATGCAAACTTACAGGCTCTTCCCCTTGAGGAAGTATACAGTTAATCGGGAGTTTATTCCTTATTTGTCTCAGCTCGATATAAAAACTAAAATAAATACAGCACGGCGAAATTAAGCTTGCATCAAAAATGAGCAGAAAAAATGCGCAGCAATAAACTAAATAAGGCAAAAAAAACCACCTTATAAACACATGATATGGAGAGAAACATGCACCATTCGCAGCCGCAAGTTGCACGGCCTTCCGCGGGAACCTTCGGCGCAATAAAATCGGCACGTGGGCGCTTTTTCTTGTGGGAAATGTAGTCCAATATCAATGCGTCTCACGCAATGGAAACCAGGGGAAACGCACGCTTTGGCTGACGGGAAATTAAGTCCAGTGCCAATGCGACGCACAGATTGAAAACAGGCTTTGGGGGATGTGCGCTTTGACTAACGACGGGAAATGAAGTCCAGTGCCAATGCGACGCGGGGCTGGGATACTGCAGTGTCCTGTCACTCCACAAGTGGCGAGTATGCGCACCTCGAATGAATCATTGCCAATATTACGATTCTTTTTCCCAATTGCCGACACCAACATTTAATATGAGATAGGATAAATTTCGGTAGATGTTCGTGTATTACATTTTGAATCCCCTTAACCTATGCATAGTGTGCTCATTTATAATATATATCCATATGCTGAAAGTACTGTCGATATTAATTATTCAGTAATAGACTGTCATTTAAATTTTTAATGTGGGGGCAACCTTGGACGTTAGAGGGATACCAGACATTGATTTCGTACTTCGCAATGAGAGGTTTTCGAAAGTGAAAGGGCCGGTTTTATTTGGGGTAAATTTAAATAAACGGATGCAAAACGTTAGGCTGCGCTGCTCCTCCTTCAGTACAGTAGGTGAACACTGCAGCCTGGCAAAGTCCAAAAATGAACGCATCATTTCACGTTTAGGCTGGGGCAGGTAGGCAGCCTCGGATTGGGGTGACAACTTGCACTTCGTTAATGTTTCAGTAGGCTATAGGTCATTTTTTTTCGCTTTCGAGTGAAGCTTTTAGGATCCTGCATGGATCATGTCAGCAGGCTGCGGCTTGACACCTTTTTGATTTGCTGAGCTCAGATGCAGATGCTCGCCCCTTTTACACGGTCGGTGCCTCGGTCCGTGTTGCTGAGTCATGGATTGTCGGCTAGCATTATTGAAATCGATGCACCTTCAAGGGTAGACGGAGGCTCGGCTGCTAGAGGGTCCCGTGTTAACAGTAACATGTATTTTTACATTTAGAGCAAAGCCTTCAGCAGCTGCTGCCCTACATCGCCTCGCATGATGATCGCCGCGGCGTTTTTGGTCCTGCTC
The DNA here is from genome assembly GCA_026777045.1 of Hyperopisus bebe. Classification (NCBI taxonomy): domain Eukaryota; kingdom Metazoa; phylum Chordata; class Actinopteri; order Osteoglossiformes; family Mormyridae; genus Hyperopisus; species Hyperopisus bebe. Next base: position 1,171,904 of record JAODJW010000062.1, on the reverse strand, counting down.
AGACCATACAGCATCCAGTGCGTGCTTTTATTATTGCTACTTTTGCTTGGCACCATCGCCACGATTTTATTTTTTTGCTGCTGGCACCGCAAGCTCCGGAGTGGGAAGCATCCCATCAAAGCGGTCTTCTCAGGACGCTCAAGGAGCCGCGGTGAGTAGGAGACCTCCATAGCCGGCATGACGCTCTAATCCAACCCTACGAATAACAATTACATCTTTTTTCTTTGGTTTTCACATTATGACCTATTTAGAAAAATAGCTGTAGCACGTGATTTTTGTGATCCACTTGTTATACTTTTGCAGATGTTAATTTGTCTTTGGACCCATATTGCGACAGCTACGTTACCAGTCCAGGCGGCTAAAATTATAATGTTATCTCACCATTGATGTCGACATAGGGTTTTCTTATATTCTCTGTATACATAAATTGCTCAGTAACGGTTTCTTGTTCAAAAATGTTTGGACCATATGCTAATTACATATACTAGAACATTTTTCGTTTGTTCCAGAAGTTGGTCTACGGACGCATCATTTTCGATCAGAGGTAAATACTTTTCTTTCTGCCTTGAAAGGATTGTGGTAAGTCTGCACATCCATTCCCCTGTGTAAAGGAAACGATCAGCCACGTCAAAACTTAATGTTGACTGAAGTTTCATGGTCTTTTGAAGTGATGTAAGGCGATATTTACTTCTGAGTGCGCATTGCGCATGTGTGACTACTACAAGGAACATAATGACATTTGCTGAAAATGCGTATTATTGTTGTGGTTATTCGGCTAAAACTACACAGGTGAAAAATAAATGACAATTATTATTAATGTTCCATGAACCATCTAAATGCATTATGTATTATTTAACCAGTATCCTTATGTTAACCGCATCCGACGGTGTGCGCAATGACTATAAGCTCTAAGTAATAACCAAGACATAAAAATATAACAAATATATGTAGACGTTGCTTCTGTTGTAAGACTCCCTTCCCTTCCTGCCCGATCCTTGGCGCTTGCACAGGGTTACAGGCGCAGTCCCCGCCATGCCAGGAGGACCACACGGGTTAGAGACAGCGAGGAGAGCAAGCCCCTGCTGGAGATCCCAGAAAGCGACGCGGACACGTCGGCTGTGAGGAAGCGCAAAGTTAAGAAGAGGGTCCAGCCGGAATTTTACCAGTCAGTGCAGCTGACTCCGACACGCAAACCCGTAGGTGTCATCAAATTAACACGTGACAAAGTGCGCCTATTAATATCGCCAATGTTTGTTTATTTCGCATTCACCTAGGGGTTATTGTTGAGAAGGGTAAGTACTATTTTCCAAGTTATGTAACTAATATTAAACAATAGGAAAACATTCACGCACTGTTTACTGGCTTATGTTCTAATATTTTTATTATTACATATATCTCTTAGTACTTAACCCCTTTCAGATAGGCCTAACACAACGATGCAACTCTTCTAAAAACTAATGGACTATCATGCCATTTTTGCATCCACACAGTGTTTGCTGGTACTCAGAGGAAAATATGTGGCATTTTAATAATGCTGAGTGCTTAGCCACCATAGCAGCAGTGAAGGTCTGCGAGGTAGGCCGTGTTAATCTCTTTATTTGGGGCAAAATTCAGGGCTGGAGGCTGTGTTCTGTTTTGATTCCGTGAACAATAGGATACAGTTCAGGTATATAACAATCTTGTAGGATATTATCTTCCAACAAAAGTACTGTTTTGTTTCTTGTAATACAGTACTATGAAAGCAGTTTTTGTTGGAAGCTAAACAATAATACAAAAGAGTTTCTAAAAGAATTCTGCATAGGATATATAGTATACTGTTACAACTTCATCTGTGAGACAGATTTTTTTAGATGTAGCTGGTCTGCTGACCCAAACTGGACCTAATTCCGGGCTCCTCTCTTTCACTCACATCCAGCACAGACAATCCCAGTTGTGTTTTCTAAGAGACATTCAGCATCCTTGAACATCTCAGTTGTTTTTGATTTTGAGACTAATATGGTTGCTGATGGGTTACTGATGCAGAATGGAACTTGCATTCGGTTCCTTCCCTGAAATGTCGTCTTAGAGAGACGGGGAACACAGGAGCCCCTGCAACATCAGCACCAGGGAGACATTGGAGCCATAATTATTGATTGGAGGTTGTTGCAGGAGGATGTTAGAGCATACAGGGCAAAGCTATATTTATACAGAAGGTCCGTAATAGCATATGTGCTAATACTCGCAACACTGTACTATTTAGATGGATGGATGAATGGACGGATGGATGGATGGATGGATGGACGGATGGGTTTTTACAGAAAGCTCTGTGTAGATTGACTGAGTATACATGTTTTCTGGCTTCATTCTAGCTTTGATCATAATTTAATAATGTGCACTGAACTGTCCAAACTAAAGTAATGTTATACTGAACGTCCCCCCCCCCCAGTTCTGCTGGGAGGGGGGAAGCTCCAGTGCTGCACATAGAGGGACCACGGCACCCTGTGGGCTAAACATTGCAGCTAATTGCTGTTTAGTGCCCTTCATAGTTAGATAGTTAGATGGCCAGTGCTGACATGTTCACTCTGTCTATCACAACACAAAGATGGCTGGGACCCTCAGCTCACAGTAACCTTTAGTTACATAATTCTTAAGAGCAACTGAAGCATGACTAAGAATGAGGATGAATTCTGTTCCGGGTTCTGTGGCTCGTTGGACCAGCATCTCAGTCAAAAGTAAATGAGGTAATAGGTCAATGATGCTGTTTCGAATGGATTCACTGCTTAAGTGTTGTTATGCGTAATGGCTGCCTACCCCCCCCCCCCCCATCCCTCCCTACACAATTTCTGTCACTGAATCCATAATTCTTTTCTATGACGGCCCACGCTGCCTTTGCGAGTGAGTTGGCATTTCTCAAAAAGTCTGACTTGTTTCATGACTGATTCTGATTGGAGAATCTCAGTTGCAAAGCCCGCCCCCCTTTCTCATGCAACAAAAGTCAACATCTGCAAGGATCTGCCAGAAAATGAAGACAATCATCCATAACAGGGTTTCGACGGGGTAATGTATTTTGATTTATGAGTGCCGAGCCAGTTATTTGATAATGTTCTCGTATCTCACTTGTTCAGTTTGTAGGTTTGGTAGGCAGGGAATGTAAACAAGCAGAAATAGTCCATGACATTTGGAGATGCATCCCTTAGTGACGTGGGAAGTGAGAGTTGGAAAAGGCAAGGCAGTGCGGGGCATGTGCTGTGAAGATCAAATGGCTGCCATGTTATACAGTGTTCTGCAAGGACCTGGTGATGTTCTCCAGGAGCTCTTCCTTATCCACCAGTTTGTCTCATCGGTGGCCCTGACGGTGCCACAGCACTCTGTGGATCTTGGTTCAGATGATCGGAGATTTCATCTTGTACGTCAGTGGATGTTTCCTCGGTTGCTGGGCCTTTCGAGGCGGTACAGAGCTGTTGTGGCCCTAGCTGGCGACGGAGCTCATGTGGACGAAGATGATTCCTCTGCTGAAGTTCTCACCCATTTGGTGTGATGTTCGCTGTGGACGGCATCTCTGCTCCCCTCTTGCTGATGATCTCCCCACTGCTCACCTGTAACCCTGCTACTGCACCAGTGTAACCCCGCAAAGCCCGCATGGTCGCAGTCTGCTCTCCTACTGCGGCACATGATTTGTTCCCTCAGTCCCCTGTCAGACTTGCCAGAACTCTAGGAAGTGACATCACCTTTGATCCCACGAGTCTCTGTACACGTCCACACGTCCGCTTCTTGAAGAGTGATAATGGCTGGATTATCAGAGCAGTGCACCTTCATATGCTTCTCTGAATCTTGTTTGTTCCCTTTGGCCCTTAATGAGGAGGTTATGTCCAGAAAGGTCCATTATGACCATTTGTTTCAGACAGTAATGGTCCGCACTGTAGAGGACACCTGGAGCGTCTTCCATTCTTTCACGGCGTCTGTGTTAACGGCCCTGACCTTTGCCCCTCCTTCCTTCACTCCTTTCCAATGCTGCCTTTTTCTTCTGTTGTCCTCCGAGGAACATGGCAGGGATGGTCATGGCAGACATTACGATGGGCGCCTTCTCTGTCACCTTGGCCGATTTACCACCACCTTCCTTCTTTCCCCACTGTAGCCCCGCATCACTTTCTGTCACCAGAGTACTTATGGTACACACTCTTTCATAGGTACACGCTCTTTCATAGGTACACACTTTCATGGGTACACGCTCTTTCATGGGTACACGCTCTTTCATAGGTACACGCTCTTTCATAGGTACACACTTTCATGGGTACACGCTCTTTGATAGGTACACGCTCTTTCATGGGTACACACTCTTTCATAGGTACACGCTCTTTCATAGGTACACACTTTCATGGGTACACGCTCTTTGATAGGTACACGCTCTTTCATGGGTACACACTCTTTCATAGGTACACGCTCTTTCATAGGTATATGCTCTTTCATGGGTACACACTCTTTCATAGGTACACGCTCTTTCATGGGTACACGCTCTTTCATATAGTGGTAACAAGCTGGGGTTTCCCTGCTGACTCCCTGCTTCTGATGTAAGGACCCAACACTATCATCCAGGTGTATGTGTAACATTTTTGAATATCGCCATGGTTACAGCACATGTAGGGGGAGTAGCATTATGAGTCAAACTGATTCCTCACCAGCTCAGATGGGAATGCTGCTCTTCCATGTCAGCAACATGACTCTTTGATGTCTATTTCCTCCTTCAGAATAGGGGGGGGGGGTTCTGTAAACTCCTCCATCTGCTGCTTTATGTAGTTTGTGATTTTAAAAAACTTGTTTGTCATAGTAGCACGCAGAATTCCTTTAGCCACTGAAAGTGCTTTGTGCCTCCAGCTGAGTGTTCCATCCCCAGTGCCTGTCGCCCCCCCAGCTGAGTGTTCCATCCCCAGTGCCTGTCGCCCCCCCAGCTCAGTGTTCCATCCCCAGTGCCTGTCTCCCCCCCAGCTCAGTGTTCCATCCCCAGTGCCTGTCGCCCCCCCAGCTG
>JAODJW010000062.1:1102771-1119694 GCA_026777045.1 Hyperopisus bebe | reverse complement strand
ACGCTGCTCCTCTGCCGGAGCCGTGCCTTGATTGTTGGACAGGTATGTGGGACGCTGCTCCTCTGCCGGAGCCGTGCTGTGATTGTTGGACAGTTATGTGGGACGCTGTTCCTCTGGCAGAGCCGTGTCGTGATTGTTGGACAGGTATGTGGGACGCTGCTCCTCTGGCAGAGCCGTGTCGTGATTGTTGGACAGGTATGTGGGACGCTGCTCCTCTGCCAGAGCCGTGCCGTGATTGTTGGACAGGTATGTGGGACGCTGCTCCTTTTACGTCGACTCTGACCTCTGCTGGGGCTTGAGGGGCAGATGGAGCCACTGGTGATTTTAATTAAAAAGTGGTGGGAATAATGGTGAGTATGGCTTGTAATTTGGCATTTTCAAGCAGGTAGTGTGATACTGTTGAGCAGTGACGTTATGGTTCTACACTGTGTCCATGTTATATTTGGGGTGTAGACTCAATGTCTAATGGTAGCTTGTTGGTATAATTGTTATAAGATGCTTTCCTGAAATGTCTCCTTGCTTTGCATGTGGTTGAAGAGCATGTCTGAGCGTGGGAAACCCGTGATGGTGATCCGCACCCTTGTTTATGTATTGGCAGCGATTAAATGTAGCTTTACAAGGGGCCTTAACCTGGGCGTTATCAAAATGGGTCTGTTCTCGACAAGTCGTGTCAAACCAAGGTGTACTGACAAATGCACACATGTTGGCAGAGTCAGACGTGGTTTATGTGCTCCATGTGCCATGGTAATATGGTTTTTCTGTGTTTTATTGGGATGGGAAAACACCTTTTTTTTCGTTGCTCTGTAAACGGAAATAGATACAGGGTGTGCCATGCATTAAGGTTGTTTAATAAAGTTTCCCCGTAAGCCATGGATTGTTTGTAAATTGGATCCTGTCTTGCCCTAAGTAACACATTCCACACCACCCTCCCCCGAACACCGCTGCTGTCTGAACCTGTGCTGGACTGTCAGAGCTGATGTGAACAATAACACTTAAGATGTTATAAGCTTCGAGGCCTCGAGCGAAAGATTATGAAGGGGTGGGAGGGGATGGGTGTGGGGCTGTGCAAATGTCACTGGACTCATCCTTCTGCGTCAAGTGGAGCCTATAAATGGGAGTCAAATGAGCTGTACCAGACACTGCTGTAGGAACACCAGAGACCAGCCTGGGCGGCTCAGAGCCCAGCTTGGAGCCTAGGTCCCGGCTGGAGGGAGGTGCCGTGATTCTGGTCGAGGGCAGTGGCGGGCCTGAAACAGGGACAGTCTTCTGCCATGCACAGCAACCTAACCTACCGCAGCAGTGATAGTACGCTGACCAGCATCGGTTCCTCGGAGAACCTGCTGTCCGGGTCTTCTGACCTGATTCTTACCAGCACTCCACTGATACTCAATAACAGCACGTTGTACAGACCCAGGTGAAGCTTTCTGATAGCCCACACTGTTTTATTCATTTCTCTTGTTTGGAAGCTTTGTCCACTTCTTGCAGTCCGTGTCTTCATGAGGTAGCGCCTCGGCCAGGGTGGAGCTCCTATTGCTGAGGCTGTTGTTACATTTTTCCTTTTCTTTTGTTTACTGTTGCATAGCTGCATCGATTGTGGTGATGCAAATTGAAAATGCGTGATAGCGTTCTCTCGTGCCACAGATGCGTTTTGAATGTAACATCTTTGATTCTGACCTGCAGCATCTGCTGTTCTCTATTCCAGACTTGACATGCTGCAGCAGATTGCCAACAAGGTCCATCAGGATTGTGTGTCCGGGGAAGACAAGCTGGCACTGGCCAGGAGTGCCTTGCAGTCCGTAAGTGGCTAAGGTTCTCTGTCTGGACAAAAAACATTTTTGAACATTTTTGTCATAAATCTGATGCTAATTTAAGTGTGTTGTGAGCCAGGATGCGAAACGACTAGAATCTGGAATCCAGTTCCAGCACGAAGCCGATGTGGCTGGATACCTGCTAGAGTGTGAGAACCTCTTGAGGCAGCAGGTGGTGGACATTCAGGCTCTTCTGGATGGGAAGTTCTATCTGGCAGACCAACTCCTTCAGAGGTACCATTTAACCACTAGCCACTGACAGCCTTGTTATTATATTAATAAATATAGCATATTGTGAGTATTTAATTAATAATGTTATAATTTAATTAATAATATTATCATGACATTCTTAAAGGTATTTCAATGTTAAACGCCCATGAGCTGATGCTCCACTGACTTGAGTAGCCTGACTTCATCTGGCAATGCTGTTCTGTCTTTCTTCCATCTTGAAGGGTGTCAAAGCTACGAGATGATCTGCTGGCCCTCAGGACGGAATGCGGCTCGATTTACAGCAAGGGCCGCACCCTCACGACGGAGCAGACCAAAATGATGATCTCCGGAATAACGCAGAGCTTAAACTCTGGCTTCTCCCAGGGCATGAGCATGGGCCTCACTCCTGGCCTGACCACGGGCAGCCTGGTGTCCCCTGGCTCCACCTTTACCTCCAGCCTGGGCTCGTCCCTGATGCCCGGGCTCACGCCTGGCATGCTGCCTGGCAGCATCCAGAGCTACGTGGGCAGCACAGGGGGCATCGGTGTGGACCATGGCACTCTTCATCATCTCAAGCACCTGCAGATCCGAAAGCCGCTGGGCAAGTCCTCACTGGTGGACCCTAACTTGAGTGAGGAGGAGGTCAATATGAAATTTGTCCAGGACCTCCTGAACTGGGTGGAGGAGATGCAGGTGAGAACTCTGGCCTTTAGCTCTATATGAAGATTAGTGTCTGAGATTCATTTTATAAACAGCAAAAATGCCCCTTTTCCGTTTGTCTCAGCAATATTAGCTGTTGCCCAAACCACAGTTTTGTAAACAAACACTAGACAATGTGTTTAGTAATGGATGAATAAATGGCCTGGTGTTTTCTGTAAAGGTCCAGCTGGATCAGGCTGAGTGGGGTTCAGATTTGCCAAGTGTTGAAATGCATTTGGAGAATCACAAGAGCGTGAATGGAGCGATCGAGGAATTTCAGATGAGCCTCAAGGAAGCCAAGATTAGTGAGGTGAGGATTTATTAAGTGACAGGATAATATAACGTGTACCGTAAACATGAAAATGTTTTAGTTTTTTAGAGATCTTTAAATAACAATGGACATCACAGGGAAGTTCCTTTAATGGTGCATTTTCTTCCACAGATCCAGATGACCCAACCTCTGAAACTCAGCTACTCTGAGAAATTGGGCAAGTTAGAGAGCCAGTATGGAAGGCTCCTGGTGAGTCTTCACTCACTGTTCATGGGCACCTTCACAGAATGAGGACAGGAGCAATGTGAGCTGCAACTGAACATGAGGGCTTTTCTGCTCCATCAGAACTCCTCAAGGAACCGCCAGAAGTACCTGGAGAACCTCCACGAGTTTGTGTCCAGCGCGACGCGGGAGCTGATCTGGCTCAACGAGAAGGAGGAAGAAGAGGTGGCATATGATTGGAGTGACCGGAACAGCAGCATCTCAAAAAAGCGGGATTACCATGCCGTGAGTCGCAGCCCTCCGACGGCCTCGTTCCCAGTTCCCAGGCAGTCCTGTCCGCAGCACAGGCTCGTTCTGGAGCTGACTCTCCAGCAAACTGCAGCACTTTGCTTTGGCACCAGAGGCTGACATCTTACGTCCTCTTGCTAATATGCTTAGAATATCTTCCGTTGCCAAAGAATGTAGGAGAAGGAATGTTATTGGGTTGTGGTCTTCAAAACTATACACTACAGAAAGTAAAGAATTCATTTATATAAAATAGGCTTGTTGTCTATGTATATTGGAGCCATATGTACAAGAAGTGTTTTTGTTTGTGTGCGTGTGTGTGTGTGTGTGTGTGTGTATGTCTGTGTGGTCCAGGTATACCTTACCTTATGGGGACCAAATGTCCCCACAATGTGATGAATACCTGTTTTTTTAACTTATGAAGATCAGTTTCCTGGTCCCCATATGGGAGAAAACTATTTTATAAAATTCCATGACTGCAATGAAAAAACTAAAAATGCAAAAACTCTTGTATTTTGTGTGGTTACTTATGGTTATGGTTAGGGCTGGGTGGGGGTTGTCAGAGTTAGTATTAGTATTTTTCCCAGAGAAATGAATGACCGGTCCTCAAAAAGATATGATTACATGACTCTGTGTGTATGTGTGCATGTACTCAATGCATTACTTCATGTTCTGATAGACTGTGGTAGGTCTAAAGTGGACTTCTGACAGTATTGTGTACTGCGGCAGTGAGTGCATTAGTGTGTGTTGTGATTAGGGTGTGTTCGCAACTCGGGATCTAGGCCCTGAGGCGTCTGGTCTTGCTGTTACAGGACTTGATGAGGGAGCTGGAGGAGAGAGAGACAGCAATCAAGTCTGTGCAGGACAAAGCAGAATGCCTGCTTCTGGAGAGCCACCCGGCCAGGCTGACTATCGAGGTAAAGACGTGTCACCCGGAATGTTCTACAGCTTTGGAGAAACTGTGCTTTCTGGTCATGTTTACGTCAAAATTTAGTTTTTATAACAAATAACTAAAAAGTCTTTCTAAACAATCGGATGGTTGAGCAGAACTTGGCAATGGGCCTCCCTTCAGCCCCTAGTTTAACTTCACTCTCTGACCGACTGATCACAGGCATACCGCGCCGCCATGCAGACACAGTGGAACTGGGTCCTGCAGCTCTGTGGCTGTGTAGAGCAGCATCTCAAGGAGAACGCCATCTACTTTGAGGTGAGTCCCCCACCTCCCGCCATGCTAATTATCTGTATGAGAATCGGGATTGGAACTCTATCTGGTCTTTCTGCTTCATTGCCAGTTTTTCACTGACGCCAAAGAATCCTTGGATTATCTGAAGAACTTGCAGGATGCCATCCAAAGGAAGTATGGCTGTGACCGGACTAGCAGCCTACATAAGCTCGAAGACCTAGTTCAGGAATCTATGGTGCGTAGAAAGAAAAAGAAGCCGTAATGTGACTCGAGATTAGAGGGAGTGTTAGTATGTGGATGGACCTTCAGTTAGTGAACCTCTGGCTGTGTGTTTGCCCCTCCAGGATGAGAAGGAGCAGCTCCTCCAGTATCGTAGCACCATAGCGAGTTTGGTTGGCCGTGCCAAGGCCATAGTACAGCTGAAGCCCCGCAACCCCGAGACCCCCATCCGGACCTCCATTCCTGTCAGGGCCATCTGCGACTACCGACAGATTGAGGTACCGCTCTTCTCACCTTTGTCATAGTAGCTCAAAGATGCCAGCTGTGTGGTGATCACAAACCCCCATAAAACCGAACTTTCAGCAACTCTTCTAACTTGCAAGTCAGCTTTTTGTCACTAAGTTAAATATATTGATGAGAAAAGCACGGGACCTCTTTCCTTCTTTACTTGGGTGTTTTATCCTCACATCAAGTGTTGTAGACCTGTTGCCTTTGGTTCTTCCTGGCCTTTTCCAGATTACTATATATAAAGATGACGAGTGCGTCCTGGCTAACAACTCGCACCGAGCAAAGTGGAAGGTGATCAGCCCAGCTGGGAATGAGGCCATGGTCCCCTCTGTCTGCTTCACCGTGCCTCCCCCCAACAAGGAAGCAATGGAAACGGCTGCCAGGTGGAACAGGCCCCCAGTGGTGGATACACAGTTCTAGGAACGTGGATGATTGGTTGGATGTTTAGTAATGCTGTATGACCTTTCTCCCATTCCCTTTTTAGGACTGAGCAGCTGTATCAGAATGTTCTTGCCTTGTGGCACCGGTCCCATGTCAACATGAAAAGCGTGGTTTCGTGGCACTACCTGATGAACGACATCCAAGCTATCCGCAAAAGCAACGTTGCCTCCGTATGGATGTTTTATGCGGTTTCTTTAGTTTTATTTGGAGCAAGAGTTCCCTTATTACATATTGATATTTCTAGTCTGTTCCATATGTTATGTAATTTTTTTTTTACTCAAACCTTCATTCAAGTGAGAAAATAGGACAATTCTGTGGGTTTCTGGTTTACAGGGTTATCAGTTTGAAGCCCTAATGCTTCTCCATTCTGACAGCAGTGAGATGTTCTCTGTGCTTTCCAGAGTGCTCATAGTTTCCTCCCTGTTCTGTAGATCAAAACCATGCTCCCAGGTGAGCACCAGCAGGTTCTAAGCACCCTGCAGTCCCACTTTGAAGGCTTTCTGGAGGACAGTGAGGAGTCTGAAGTTTTCTCACTGGCGGACCGCACCCATCTGGAGAGGGAGGTGCAGGCCTGTAGAGAGTTCTACGAGGAGTTGCTCAAGTCTGCAGAGAGAGGCAAGAAGGTTTCCCTAGTCACATGTGGTCCTCTAAGTGCTCCTGTAGTCACATGTGGTGCTCTAAGTTTCTTAGGCATAGAGTAAATCCCTTTTGGAATTTGTACTTTTCTTGCTGTGGCCTTGATATTGAACCTTGTAGAATGTGTGAGACGTTTGTGTGATTATATGTGTTCCACTTAGACACTTTGCTATATTGCACAGTTGGATAAAGTTTATGATTCCCCTGTTCTTTCACAGTCCTATGATCACGTCCCAGTTGGAGTGTGTCAAGACATGTTGAGGTTTTACACTGCTTGAGACTTACTCTTTTTTCCCTCTTCTGGGAAACAGAGGAAAAGGAGGAGTCTGTATACAACCTCTTCATCTCTGAGGTTCGCAACTTCCGCATGCGCCTGGAAGGCCACGAGGAACACCTCATCCGTCAGATCCGTACTCCTGTGGACCGGGATGACTTGCAGAAGAGCATGATGCGCATCGCTGAGCAGGAGGTGGGTGTGCACCCATCAACAAGCTAGTTTATGAAAGCCTCTCATGTAATATTAAAGGACCAGGGGGTCACAGCACCAAAAATAGTGGATCAGTGGATCATGATTAAAGGAGGTACCTGGTTGAGGAATTAAACTGGGTATTTGGGCATTTGTTGTTGTGGAAATTCATTTTTAGGTATTTGGTTATCGTATCCCTAAATTGCACTTGTTTCTCCGACTAAATGCACATGTTGGTTCCTTTCATGGCAATTTGCAGAGGATGAAAAAGGAGTTGGATCAACTGAAGGAGGACCTGGAGACCATGAAGGTGAAGTGTGAGACGTTCATCAGCCAGGCCTCGGCCTCATCATCGGTCCCCAACCTCTCCTCTGAGCTGAATGTCCTGATCCAGAGCATGAACCAAGTCTACTCCATGTCCTCCATTCATCTGGAGAAGTATGTGTCAAGCTTCTTTGTGGTTATCTTGGGTCTTCCATTTTTATGAGCCATCTCAGTACTGGGTTCCAGGAATTCTGAGTGACGTTGATGTTGATTTTGTGGCATTTCTTGCAGGCTGAAAACTGTGAGCTTGGTGGTGAAGCACAGTCAGGAGGCGGAAGCGCTGGTGAAGCTGTACGAGGCCAAACTTTGTGAGGAGGACACTGTGAATGCTGACATCAAGGCGATCGAGATGGTTATGAGCACCCTCAAGGTCAGGTCTCTTATTGATCATTTCAAGTCTGTTTATGCCAGTGAACCTTAAAGTGTGTGAATCATTATGCACTAATTGAGCTGTCCTTGTAATCACAATGTTTGCCATATGTTTTTAGCAATGGCGCACAGAAATTGACGAAAAACGCGAGGTTTTCCATGAGTTGGAAGATGAGCTACAGAAGGCCAGAAACATTAGTGATCGCATGTTCAAGACACACAATGAGCGGGACTTTGACCTGGACTGGCACAAGGAGAAGGCTGATCAGCTTAGTGAGAGATGGATGAGTTTGCATTCCCAGATTGAGAACAGGTTTGTAACAGAATTCCTTATCAACTCACCGTGGTTTGTTGAACGAAGCCTGAAGGATTTCCTTTTTTTTATTTTCAGACTTCGTGACTTGGAGGGCATTGGTAAGTCCCTGAAGTACTACAGAGAAACCTATCACACCCTGGATGAGTGGATCAACGAGATGGAGACAACGCAGCTGAAGGCCCAGCAGCAGCAGCCAGAAGACAGCAAAGCCCTGGCAGAGCTGCTCAACCAGCAGAAGGTGGAGAAGGACACAAAGTGGTCACTTATGGCTCCTTCATAACTAACCCACATCACAGTTCTTATTTCATGACTAGAGACCTGAAGTGGGCCTTTCATTATGTTAGGCCTTTGAATTCTGCCTAAAACCATTATATTACACTGTCACAAGTGAATTGTTGTGATTTGCCGGTTTGCTGCTTGATGCCTTGCAGGTCCTCATCACAGAAATCGAACAGAAGCAAAGCAAGATAGATGAATGCCAGAAGTATTCAGAGCAGTATTCTGCTGCTGTCAAGGTGACTCTTTGCACACGTGCTAAATATGTGACTTTTATTGTCTGGTAAACCACCAGGCTCATTGAAGTTGGAAGGTCAATGTTGTACTGCTCTGAATAAAAATTTACCTTAAAACAGCTGATTGACTCTTTCAAAACACCTTTTTCATATGGGAAAACATATGAATCAGGGTTAAATGTTCCTCAAACTGCTTCTGGTGCCTGAATTATGGACACCAAGGATTCCGTTTGTTTTGTCCAGGACTACGACCTTCAGCTGATGACCTACAGGGCAATGGTGGATTCACAGCACAAATCCCCCGTGAAGCGGCGGCGGGTGCAGAGCTCCTCTGACGCCATCATACAGGAAGTGAGGGCCATTCTGTTCCAGTCAGGTGGAGTTTGCGGGTCGCGTTGGGGTCCCTGTTCTGAGAATGGCTGCTTCTGCTGTCCTTGCAGTTCATGGAACTGCGGACTCGATACACAGCTCTGGTGACCCTCATGACCCAGTATGTGAAGTTTGCAAGTGAGAACCTGAAGAGGACTGAAGAGGAAGAGGTAGGGGATTTCTGTGGGCCTCAAGACATCCTATTCCATTATTTCCATTGTAGTCCTAGTGCTGATTCAGCTAAAAGTACTTTTCACATACACTATAAAAGTGTAGTATTGCTGAATTTCACTAGTATTCTGTTTTCTTCCTGCACTTCACATAGATCAATGACTTTCATGTATTAATTAGAATTCCTAATTGACTGACAATAAGCTTATGGTAAACTGATGAGTGCTGATTGCAGAAAATTTCTGCGCACATTTCTAATGAGGCTTGTTTTTTGTCATACCTTTGTGTGGCTTGGACCTTCATGATTACGGTTTGAATGAATTTCTGGTGGTTTGTCTGCATGGCCGTTCATTGCATTTGCCTTTCTAATCCTTTACATCACTGTTGGTGTCTCCAGGCAAACTAACACTGCTAGGGACGGTCACTCGCCAGAGTTTCAAATATGGGATACTAATGTAATTAAATGCCCAATTATTACATTTGTTCTTCTCGTTCTTGAAGGTTTGAACTTTTATGATGCCTTTATTTTTAATGTGTTTATAATATTTTATATATTTATTTTTGAGATACAGATAAAATTGTAAATAAATCATAAATGATGTTGATTTAGCATTTATGGACTAAGATTTATGAAATCTCTTTGAACTTTTTTTTTGAAGAAGTGTTATTTTATTGTATTTTGATGCAATGGTTTTTCATTGTGTTTTTTTTAATGTCATTTTCATCATATTTTGTAGACAGTGATTGATGTTGTTAATTCCTCTTTCTACATTGTTCCTAGTCGGGTTTTCTGAGTCTGAAATGCTGATACAAAAGACATGTTCTTTTGTATTGCTGATGGTGATGAATATTTTCCTGCTACAAAATGGTGCTTTGTAGTAAATGCTAGAAAAACATAGCAGCTTTCACATGCTGAAAGGTGGCGGGGGATACTTGGTGTTGGAGCTGAATGCTTCACCACGGTGAGTACGCAAGCACTGGTCACGAAGTCTGAGCCCTTCACTTTCTCGCTCGGACATGAGCATTAGATGATGATGTCTCTTATTGTAGAGGAGGAAGGCCTCAGAAAGGAGTGAGTATATCGCCTTGACACAGAGTATGGAGATGCAGAAGGCGGCCAGTGAGGAGGAGCTGGTCAGGCTGAAGGGCACCATGTTGGAGTTGGAGGCAGTGTTGGCTGAGAGGCAGCAGCGCCTCGAGCACCTTGAAGGGGAGCTGGAGGCCCATAGGAGGACCATCGATGACCTGACCCTCCAGAATTCCAAGGCTGAGTATGAAGTGAAACAGTACCGTTCAGAGCTGGAGGGGGTAGTCAAAGGCAAGGCAGCCGCTGAACTGGAGCTCAGCCGAGCACGACAGCGTGTTCAGCAGTCCGAGGCAAAGCACTCCGCCCTGGAGTCCAGCCTGAAGCTGCTGAAGAGCAACATCGAGGAAAGCACACTGCTCAGGAGGAAGCTGGAGAAACACCTGCGGAGGAAGGACAGTGATGTGCAAGACCTGGAGGAGCACAAACGCACTCTGGAGCGGGAGCTGAGGGCCAAAGAGAATACCGAGGCTGAGTTGATGGACTTGGTGCGAGGCATGGAGGTGAACCTGGCCCTGAAGTCAGAGTCCAGGGAACCCTCAAGTGACCTGCACATGTCCGTTGTGAGGGAGAGTGTGCATCAATGCAGCTTTGCCAGTGCTAACCTTCTGGGGTCAGACACGATGCTTCAGCATAAGATCGAAGAACTGGCCATGGGAAAGAAGAGGGCTGAGTCTGAAGTCAAGACTTTGAAGTCAGAGCTGAATTCGGTGCTGGTGCAGAAAACTATGGCTGAAGAGAAAGTGCAGCGTTTCAAGGAGCTTTTAGATGATGCAAATGGCAGGCTGAAGAAGCTCCAGATGGAAATGGACTCTGAAAGAAGCAGTAACAGACAGAGGCTAGAAGAGCTGAGGCAGGAAATTACAGAACTAAAGAAGTCTGTTTATGTCTTTCAAGAGCAAGTAAAGTCCTTGCAGAGAGAGAAATCATCCCTGGAGCAAAAAGCCATCTTCCATAAAACTGAAGTTGAAGGCTTGAAGGAGCAGTTAAAAATAAACCATGGAAAGTTGGTTCAGAAGAGCTCTTTGGAACAGGAAATAAATCACAAGATGCGCTGCTTGGAGGACGAGCTAAGCACAAAACAGGCTGATGGTGATTGTTTGAGATTTAAGGTCAACGAGCTGACGAGAAACAATGCTAAATTAGACAATGATCTCAGGAACCTGAAGGTTGCCATAGAAACTTTACAGCAAGAAAAAGCATATGCTGAACAGAAACTCAAAACCCGGAAGGAGGAGGTGGAGGGCTTGAAAGAGCTTCTCCAGAAGACCAAAGAAGACTTTAACCTGAAGACAAAGTCAGATCAGGAAATTCAACTTAAAGCTAGAAATCTGGAGATGGAACTTGAGAAGAACAGTCAAGTTGTTGTTCAGTTAAGAAAGAAGGTGGATGAATTAAAGAAAATTAATTTGGAGAGTGAGAGATCAATGAAAAATTTGAAATCAGAACTTGACAAGGTTTCCATGGAAATGGGCAGCAAAGACCAACAAATAAATATATATAAATCTCAGGCTGAAAGTACAAAAACTCAAGTGAAGATCATAGAAGATGAACTACTGAAGAAAACACAAGCCTTACATGAGCTTCAGATTAAGCTGAGGGACTATAATGAAGAAGTCAGGAAAACATCAGAACTACAACAGAAAAACAATGCTCTCAGTCTGAGCATAGCTAATTATGAAAGTGAAATCACAAACCTGAAATCCGAAATCAACTCTGTAAGCATTGAAAAGAAAATGGCTGACAAGTCAGTTCAAGAACAGAAGATTGAAATCAGTGATTTGAATCTGATATTAAGGCAAGCCAAGGAAGAGATTCAAAAGGAGAGCACAGAGGTTAGGAAATATTTTTCCAAGGTAAAGGAACTAGAGAGTGAACTTTTGAAATATAAACAGACTATTAAAGAGATGACTGGAAACACTGACAGTATTACTTCAGATCTCAGGAAGGATATTGGCCTTCTTCAGAAGGACAAGGCGGCTGCGGACAAAACATTGATTACTCTCAAGGCGGAATTAGATGCTGTGAAAGCTTCTCTGAGGAGAACAACTGAAGAATTGCAGAAGGAAACCCAGGAGGGGAGATTGAACCAATCAAAAATCAAAGAGCTTGAAGGAGAACTTCAGAGGAACAGGCTGAAACTGAAAGAAATGACCTCAAGTTCAGAAAAGTTCTCCACAAATTTCAAACAGGAAATTTTAGTTCTACAGAGGGAGAGAAGTGCAGTGGAAGAGAAATCTCGGGCATTGACCTTGGAGGTTTCTCTGTTAAGACAGAAACTTGAGAAAGCACAGGAGGAAGTGCGGCAGAAGCAGAAGGAATGCTCATCTGCCCAGCTGAGGTCGCAGAAGCTGGAAGAACAGCTTGAAAATTGCAAACGGATGTTGGATGACTTAAAAGGAAAATTGGATCTGCAGAAAAATGCGTATGAAAGACACCTGGAAATATTCCAACAAGAGATGGAGCAAAAACTTCTGTTGAAAGAATCAGATGCCAAATTTGAATATGATAAGAAGTCAAGAGAACACATGTACAACACAGAAACTGCTGAAAAAGAAAAGAAATACTTGCGTCAAGAGATTGAGCAATTAAAAACTCTCAATGAGAGTACTCTAAAATCAAAGCAGGAGACAGAGCAGCAAATACACACTCTTCATTCAAAGGTCAGTCAAGTAGAGAAAGAGAAGAATGTCATCAACCAGGAACTAATTCATGCAAAAACTCGCATCACAGAATTAGAAACTGAAAACACGAAGTTAACAGCGAGTATTTCTAAGATGGACAGCATCCAAAATGTCAGCTCTAAGGAGAATCAAAGGCTGAAGGAAATGTTATCTGAGACAGAGCAGAAGTTGGCAGTAAGGGAAGTGGAAGCGAGGTCTCCGAAGGAGCAAAATGTGTCTTACGTAAAGGAGGTGCAAGGACTCCAGGAAAAGGTTTTAAAGTTGGAAGTCAACACCTCTGAATCAAGAAAGATTAAAGACATGGATGGCAGGAGTAATAAATTCCACCAGGGTATGAATGATGATGAGATTACTAAACTGAAGAATGAGTTGCAGGTTGCAAAAAGGATGCTGTTATCTCATGAAGAGATTAAGGGTAAACAAGAGGAGGAACTAAGAGAATTAAAGGTAAAAACATTTGAGAACTCTTTTCTTGACATTTTCAGTCCTTTTTCTTCACTGATCATTTTGAAACTTGAACTCACTAGAATAGCAGTAGAAACATTGCAATTAATTTCAGAATTGTTTCGGTTTACACACATACCTGGCTGTGGAAAATGTTTAACTTCTAACGGTTCCAAAAATTTTGCATTCACAGATAGCAACCACGGAGAAGAAAAGAGTAAACGATAAACCAGTAATGACTGATGACAAGACTAACATTTATAACCAAAAGAAGATTCAAAATGTCAGTCAGCATGTGAGTGAACAGGGGCACTATGGTGTCAGAGAAGTGCTCCCAGAGAAAGGTCAACCAAGTAAATCCAACTCCATTTCAGCCGACGTCAAATTACATGTGGTTTCTCCAAACATAAAGGATATAAAAGGCCCTCATGTGAGACCAGCTCACCTCATGGACAGTATTCACACCCTTAGGGGTCGTGTGAGTATTCAACAGCTGGTGGCACTTAAGCTCTTAGAGAGTGACACCATCCAACAGTTACAATCAGGCCACAAAACCCTGGAAGAGGTACAGGATTCTCTTGCCAAATTCACCAGCAAATCATCTGCAATTGCAGGTGTTTACTTGGAGTCAAGCAAGAAAAAGATCTCATTCATGGAAGCTGCAGAGAAGGGTTTCATAGCGAAGACATACGCTATAGAGTTTGTTGAAGCGCAGGCTGCTACTGGATGCATCATAGACCAGATTACAGGCAAAGCCTATTCCGTCCTGGAAGCTCTTGATAAAGGGATTGTTTTGAGGGAGTTGAAAGATAAATTGTTAGATGCTGAGAAAGCAATCAGTGGCTACGTTCATGGTGGCAAGGTACTGTCTGTGTTTCAGGCAATGGAGGAAAGGATTGTCGACAGGCACAAAGGTAGAAAGATCCTTGAAGCACAGATTGCCACAGGTGGCTTGATCGATCCACAAAGTGGCATTCGACTGCCCCTGAACATCGCACTTGAGCAGGGGTTTATAAACAAAGCCACCTTGCAGAGTCTTTATGAACCAGTTAGCAACCCCAAGGGTTTCCATAACCCAGACACAGGCCAAAAGGCTTACTACTGCGAGCTGCTCAGAACATGCGTCTTTGATGTTGATGGTCGTGTGTTACTCCTGCCTGTTGGTGACCGACATCTCTCAAACATCACCCTCACTCGCACTCACAGAATATCAGTCATCAACAGCTGTTACGGTGCTGAAATGTCAACATATGAGGCATATGTGGACAAACATATTGACAGGAAGACCTACCTTTTGCTCTCGCAGCAGGAGACAGATTGGAAGGAAAGCTCTGTGACGGATTCAAGTGGCGGGATGCTGCACATTTTGACAGACTATAAAAGCGGAAGGCAGTTTTGCATTGAACATTCGCTGACTTTGAAGATGCTAGATAAGGCAGAACTAGAGAAATATCGATCAGGGCTCCTAAGTATTAACGAGCTTGTAGACATTTTGATTTCGAGGAAGACCATCTATGAAGATCCCCATTCTCCTATTGCTGGGCTTTGGGACTTCAGCCTAAAGTCAAGGGTATCTATTTATAAGGGGCTCCAGCAGAATCTGTTAGACAGACTTACTGCTGTAAGGCTGCTCGAGGCACAAGTGTGTACCGGTGGCATTTGTGAACCATCAACTGGAGAGAAGATGAAAGTGGGAGAGGCTGTTAGAAGAGGGCTTCTGGATGAGGCCTTAGCCCGCCAGCTCCTACAGTTTGAGCAAGCCTGCTCTGGCATCGTCCACTCACAGACATCCAAGATCTTGTCCGTGACACAAGCTATGCAGCAGAACCTGCTCCCAAGAGATATAGGCTTCAGGTGCCTTGAATACCAGTTCCTTACAGGAGGCCTGATCCACCCACAGACTCAGGCTCGAGTCAAGATGGAGGAGGCTATCCAGAGCGGCCTTGTCGAGGAGGCTGTTTTCTCGCAGTTGAAAGATGAGAAGTCCTATACTAAAAATCTGAGCTGTCCCAAAACTAAAAGGAAAATGTCATTCAAGGATGCCCTAGAAAAAGCCATCTTTGACCGTCATACTGGCCTCAAACTCCTGGAGGCGACCAAACTTCAGTCTGTTGGTGCTTCCTCATCATTCCATTACATCTGGATGTATTGATGATGCTTGAATTACTGTAAGCCAGACAGCATAGGCTTAAATTTCACACTTGTATTTGATGTCAAATGAAAATGTAAATTAAGATATATACTGTTAATAATCTTTAAAAATTTAACAGATGGGATTTTGTCCTCTTTTTTTTTTTTCTTTTTGTGACATTTGAATTGTGATTTAATGTACATGTATTCTATGAGGATTTATGTTTGTTTTGTATACATCTAACAATGGATTTTGATGAATCACTGAATCACAGCTGCTTCCATTGCTGTATTCACTGGTATATATTCATATTAAACAATAACTTAAAATTATTACATGTTATAAGGATTCTAACATTTTAATCCATCTCCTTACTCCATCTGGCAGGAGCTCACCCTGTTTCTCAACACCCCAGTGGAAGGTGTCCATGCTTCTCCCCTGTTGGCTTTTTTTTCCTTTCCATTTCTGCCATTGTGACACATGACACCACACTGACCTACTATAACAAGCAATCTGACTCTCTCTCCCCCGATCCCAGAAATCTGTAGACGACGAGAAGAAGGAGCACGGTGAGAAGGTCAATAAGCTGTTAAACTGGATGTCCAGTATGAAAAGGGGCCTTAGCAGAGAAGATAAGCCTGTGATAGATGATGGTAGCAGCAGCAGAGAAGCACCTAGTCAGCCACAGGTAAATAGTCTGCTAAGGCCTACAGGTCCCCGTCAGTGATGTCGTTTCTCCAGATCTACATTCAGTATTTCTCAACAAACTTAGTCTGGTGAAATTTTTGTAGAACCAAGGTTTCTTTTTTGTTACGCTGCTGATCGTCACAAATGGATCAACCCAAACTCAAAAGTTGTTACCACTTCTGGAGTTTTCTGACCAGTAGACTATATGTTCATAAGCACCCCCAGAACCCAAATGTCACAAGGGAAAGAACAAGACATTATATAACTTACATACATAAACGGTTACCAGATATATCCCCTTTCACTTCATATTGCACATTTAACCATTTGGTTGTGCGCATACCTTCAGATAGCCGCAGCTTAACAAACGCTTTCTCTGATAAATAAGGAGGAACACTTAAAACATGAACATATCTTTTATCAGTTGACCTTGCTGTATGTACTGCAGCAGGGGAAAGTTGTTCTGCATAATTTTGATTGGGAACATTTATGCAGAATCACACAGAATAAAGTGGTAATGCAAGGCAAAGCGTGGCTGTTTGTCAGTGATACGCCTCCACCCACTGATTTATAGTACTCAGAGAATGTCAAGAGATACCACCTTATGCCCAGCACCCACACGTACCCTGCTGACAGAAATAAGTCAGGTCTCACTCACAGACAACTTTGAAAGTATATTCCACATGCATGGTACTGCCCAATTGGCAGTCAGCTGTAGCCTGTTTATGACTAATCATACATGTGATCATGGGAGGAGCCTCTGGAGTGAATCCTGCATCCGACGGAGGTCCTAATGGGCACACTGCCACCTGCCACCATATCCTTACATTTCAAACAGGGGGGCTCAACCTCTGCTCAAGATCATTTACAGATGAGCTAACTGCCACCAGAGAACTAATTCATATCTTTTTTAAAATGATACGCTAGTTGATCTCGCCACTTTTTTAACTTGGCAAATCTAGGATACAATTTGAAAGAGAGGAACTAAGGCAGGGGTGGCCAATCTTATCCGCAAAGGGCCGGTGTATATGCGGGTTTTTGCTGCAACTCCCTAATTATATTACTAATTAGAGGACTGATTGGCTGAAGAGTCCTCACACCTGG
>JAODJW010000062.1:1068098-1082654 GCA_026777045.1 Hyperopisus bebe | reverse complement strand
CCCGCCCCCCCCGCTGGTCATGCAGCAAATGGTAACAAACATAATATAAATATAAAAGTCATTTAAACACATGTTTAAACATGGACTTGGGACATAGATAGAAAAATACAATTAAAATACAGCTTAAGATATACAATAAAATAATATATCTGTGTAGTTTTATTTATCGTATTGTACTTTCCCCAAAGCTGAACATTGCTCAGGGCTGTTCTGCACCTCGCTCACCGCCGAGCAATTAAAAAGGGAATCCTTCAGGGCCGCCGAGTTTGGCTGATGCGGGAGGTGATGTCATAGGCGAGCTCGCCACAAACCCGCCATGTTTACAGTGGTACAGTGAGGCCTAAATATGTAATTTTAATCACAGACTCATTAGCACAGGGAATAAATGTCCCCCCCATTCCCCCCAATGAAGCGCTAGTGTTTTAAAGTGGCGTGTAGACCTAATAAAGGGCGGATGTGTGTTACCGGGAGGTGAAGGGCTAGGTGAAGTTGGGGCGATGTGAGGGCAATGTGGGGGCAATGTGAGGGCGTGAATCACGGCTCACAAAAACCTCCATTTAGACAGGCAGCACTGAGGTAAAAATTATCAGACATGAAAAGAAAGAAATGAAGCTTTAATAAACAAACCTGACATCAAAGTGGAGAAGGTCTTCTCCTGTTACAGAACCTCTCAGAAAGAAGGTCTCCTCCCGTTACAGAACGTCCCATTTCTGGTGAATTTACATGCTAGAAGTGCGTCGTGGGTGGGCAGAGCTGGGGCAGCTTTGGATTTGGGAGCATGGTCGAGAACATCGAGCCTTCAACTCAGACCCCCTTCCACCATGATGCCGTTATTCCCTCCGAGTTTGGTCTGACTGTAAACTCTCTAACGGGCCTGTGTACGTTCTCTCCTAGGCCTTGCTGGATGACTGGGCTTCTAAGACAGCTGCTGTGCAGGATGTTAACAGCAAAGGTTCCAAACTCTGTAGCCTTATCACCGCTCTGACCTCTCCGGCCAAAACAAAGACGTCACACAAGTCAGGTACATCTGTCATCAGGTTTCCCATAAATCCTGGATGCAGCTTAATGGTCTGACGCATTGACATGGAGTGGGGAGGGAGTCAAAGCAATTATTGTCTTCAGCCTGAGATGGGAAAGAGCCTGGAGTTATAAATGTGGGGGTGTATCACTTTTGTTGTTCTGAGATGATACAAAACTACACTCACTAAGCATCTTTATGATTTTTTTGCCTGTCTTGTTTTTGTAGGATCTGCTGTTATGAATGGTTCAGGTGCTCATGCTTATCTGACCAACAAAGGTAAAAAACAAAAAAGCATAATGGAACACGGTGTCTTAGAACAAAATGACGGAGTCCTTATGCTTCTTGGGAACAAGCTAGGACCACGCAGCGAGGGCTAGTAATAGATTAATCATAGTTTGGTGGGACTTGTAGTACGATTACTGGAATAAATGCTCTTCTGAAAGATAATGAATGAACTTATGCAGATACTGAGTTGTTCTAATGCCCTATACCAGCCTGACATGCCATTATAATGGCTTATCAACAGAAACCTGAGAATTTAGTATCGCCTGAGATGTGCAACTGTATGAGGTCGTCCTTCTGTTTAACCCCTTGACAGATTTCATGGCTGTAGAGCAGGACCTCTCAAAGGTAAACGATGGGTACCAGAGCCTGGGCGAACTTCTGAAGGCCCGGGCCAATGAGATGAATGGAGTGGCGCTGCGGGTTCGAGAGGCGCGGGAGGACACGGGCTCCATCATGAAGTGCCTGGAGGAGATGAAGAACACAGCAGCCAGCTGGGACCCCGTGTCGGCCGAGAGGAACTCCATGAGGACCCAGATGGAGCAACAGAAGGTACCAGACAAGTCGGTCCTTAGTGATAGACATGGAATTTTCCCTATGGCTATGAGGGATTGTTTGAAAATATCACCTTTGATATCGTGCCTGTAGAATGGGCTGTACCCTTAATCTCTCTTAGGCTTTTGAAGAAGGCATGAAAGTGAATGAGGAGAAGGTTCAGAAGCTAAGAGGGAAGCTGCTGAAGCTGATCGAGGATCATCCCGATTCTGCTGAAGTGGCGAAGTGGAAGCAGACCCTCAATCAGATCGGTGAGCTCTGTTTGCAACCCCAAGCCTGACGTCAGAATTCTATGGAGGAGTCACTGGAACACGAGAGTGCGGATTTCTCCCGGTGACATACATCCTGCAGAGACTTCTAGAAATCGTCTTAAACTGATGGTGTGCTGTGATTGAAATGCAGGAGAGTGAGGAGGTTTTGTGTGTGTGAGTAATTACCACGATGTGGTGAACCTGTTACTTTTTAAATGGTAAACGGACTGCATTTATATAGCGCTTTTCTACTCCTGCGAGTACTCGAAGCGCATTACAATACATGCCACGCATTCACCCATCCACACACCGGTGGCAAAGGCTGCCATGCAAGGCGCCAACCTGCACACCGGGAGCAATTTGGGGTTCAGTGTCTTGCTCAAGGACACTTTGATAGGGACAGGAGGAGGCAGGACTCGAACCAGTAACCCTCTGGCTGCCGAACGATAGCACTGCCTCCTGCGCCACCATCTTCCTATCGCTTAGCTTAAGGGGACATTTTTCAGCTCCCTACAATATAAACCTCAGTATTATTTTTTTATAAAAATCTGTGTCTGCAATCACTATCCGCGTGTGTGCGTGAGAGACTTTGAGAGATTAACGAGGGGCCTCATGCTGCTGTTGCCCCGCACAGATGAGGCCTGGAAGCAGCTTGCGGGGGCTATGGAGGATCGCCGGCAGCAGCTGGAGGCTTCGTCGCGCCACCTGGGCCTCTTCCAGGCGGCTGAGGAGCAGCTGGGCCAGTGGCTGGCGGAGAAGGAACTCATGATGAGTGTCCTGGGACCTCTCTCCGTGGACCCGAACATGCTCAACACCCAGAAGCAGCAAGTGCAGGTATGCCCCCCCCTGCCCCCTCCCGGCCCAGGGCGTAGCCTGCTCCACCAGTCACTGACAGGCTCCACCAGCTTCCCATTGGTTGCTCTTCCAGTCCCCAAGGGGTTAATCCAGACACCAACTGACAGCACTAAGTAATCCCACCAAAAGAACCTTTCAAAGACCTCCAGTAGGGGGTATGGATATTCGGCTCCCATGGCGATATTGAGCATAAGCCTGGGTGGCAGCATGAGGATGGTATGCTCACTTATACTCGAACCAGTTATACTAGTCAGACAAGGCAAATCATGATGACACTAAGTACTGTTGGTTACTGGAAATCATTAATGGATACATGTATATTTCTAAGTTGCACTTTTCCTCTCTGTCCTCTGCTAGATCCTGCTGAATGAGTTTAACAGCCGCAGGCCACAGTACGAGCAGCTGAGCGAGGCTGCCCACGCCATTCTGAGCACCCCCGGCGAGCAGAACCCCTCACGCGCTCCTGTCAAGGAGCGGCTGGCCTCCCTCACCCAAAAGTGGCAGGCCCTGACCGGCCAGCTGGCCCAGCGGTCCGAGCGCATCGACCTGGCGTCCAGCAAGAGCGCCCAGTTCCAGGGCCTGCTCCGGGGCCTCGCCGACAGCCTGGGAGCCCTGGGCGGCCAACTCCAGGAACAGCAGGCACTCAGCAGCCAGCCTGACGCCGTCAAGAAGCAACTGGAGGCCGCTAACGCCATCCTGGCCCAGCTGCGCGAGGAGAGGAGGAGGCTGAAGGAGGCCGAGGCCTTGTGCTCAGAGCTGTCGGCGCTGGTGAGCGAGGAGTACCTGCGGGAGGATCTCAGCCGGCAGCTTGAGGCTGTCAGGAAGCCCCTGGAGCAGCTGGAGCAGAAAGCAGGTCAGTTCCTCTACATCCCCAGCACGTTTCCGGTCAGTCAGCAGGGGCTCATGTCCAAGCAAGGCTGATAATCCACTGTAAGCATACAGCTGCCAGGGAACTAGCTTAGTCACCACTCCATGTGAAGATCAGTCAGACACCCCGGGTTCCTCTCAGGTTCCTTTCAGTGGGTCATACTGATTTTGAAATCTTTCCATAGTGCGCCAGCATGGAGTTAACCACACACTAAAAAAACACATAATGAAGTTACAATGATTACCCTGCTTTTTCTTACCTCTGTTCATGTCAGTGGTGATGTGGTCATCGGCAGGGATAAGTCACTGCATGGCTCCTTTTACACAAGATGAACTCATGAGCCAACAAAGGCTATGGGTCCACACTCGTAGAGCTTAGTTATGGCAGCCTGAAGTCATTAGTTATGTAATTAAATTTGATTTAAAAAATATATACAATAAACTATGCTATGAAATTGTGTTCCATGTGCCAGTAGTGGTTGTACATATGTATGCCCTAAGAATTGAATTTTGTATCTCACAGGAAAGAAGATCCAGCAGCTCAATTCTACTTTTGCCAGCTCCAAGCAGTTCCATCAGATGTCCAAAGACTTCCAGGTGTGGTTGGATGAGAAGACGAAGGAGCAGCGGCGGCCTTGCCTGGTCTCGGCCAAAGTGGAAATCCTGCGACAAAGCTTGAGAGAGCAGGAGGCTTTCCAGAAGGGTCTGTGTGAGCAGGAGACACCCTATGAAACCATCGTCAGGGAGGGTGAGGCGCTCTTACAGAGCACGGAAGGTGCTGAGAAGGTGGCTCTGCAAGGGCAGCTATCCTCCCTGAAGTCCACCTGGGACGATGTTAGGAAGACCTCTGCTGATTGCATGGAGAAGGTTCAGACGAGCTTGCAGAGGGCTGAGAAGTTCACGGAGCATGTGGAGAAGCTCAGTGCCTGGATCGAGGAGTGCAAGGCCAGCGTGGACCAGGTCAAGTTTGGCATGGAACCTGCCGAGGTGGATATTTCCTCCACACGTGTCAGAGAAATCCAGAACGATCTGGATAAGCACCGGGGGGTCGTGGAGATGATGAACAGCGCTGCCAATAGCCTGCTGGAGGTGGTGAACACAGACAGGGAGGCCATTGAGGATGAGAAGACGTCCATCAACAGGAGAGTAGATGGCATGTCAGAGACGTTACAACAGAAGAAGGAGTCTTTGAACAAGATCAGCCAGAAGCTGAAAGTCTTCAATGAAACCAAAAAGGAGGCCAGGAGTCAGCTGGATGGGGCTCGGAAGCAGATGGAGACCCAGACTTCCCTGGGTGCTCAGGCCTACAGTAACAAGAATCTGACCAATATGAAAGCCCAGCAGAAGGCATTAGCTGGAGTCCAAACACAGGTCGATTGCCTCAAGAATCTGGCCCAGGAGCTGGTCATAGATGTTCCAGATGCCGAGGGAGTTACTGACCTCCTGCTACAGGCTGACAGCCTGGAGAAGGATTTTAGCTCCATCAGCCGGGAGATGGAGGAGAGGTGCTCCTCCCTGGAGGCCAAACTGCAGGGCATCGGACACTTTCAGAACAGCATCCGTGAGATGTTCGCTCAGTTTGCCGACCTGGACGATGAATTAGACAGCATGGCGCCAGTGGGCCGGGATCTTGACACACTTCACTCACAGCGGGATGACATCAAGGGCTTTGTCACTAAACTACGGGAGCTGACGGCGAATGCCCTTAACGCTTCCAAAAGCTGCAAGACCATGCTGGAAGACGAGGCCTCGCCGGACCTGCTGGGCCTGAAGCGGGACCTGGAGGCTCTGAACAAGCAGTGTGGCAAACTGATGGACCGGGCAAGAGCCAGGGAGGCCCAGCTGGAGGTGACCCTCAGCCGCATGCGGGAGATGTACGAGCAGCTCCAGGAGTTCACGGAGAAGCTGACGGAGGCTGAGAGGCAGGAGAGCTGCCAGGAGCTGGTTGGCATGGAGACCGAAGTCATCAACAATCAGCTGGAGGCCTTTAAGGTACCGTAAGATATCATTATGCCATGAGTCATTTGCCTGGTGTACTTCTTAACTCGGTTCCTTCACACGTAACAGCTTCCATATTAAAAGTACCATGGGGGGTGGGGCGGGGGGCTGATGGTCACTGGCCACATGACGGTTGGGGGGGGCGGGGGGCAGAACAAGCTACAGCAGGAGGCAGATGTTACTGTCGTAGCTTGAAGTCAGTAATGATGGTAAAGTTGAGTGGTGTGTGGACACCCCATGCTGTTCTCCGTAAAACTCTGCCGGCTGTCTGATCTGGAGATGCTTCAGTTGTTCGTACTGGCTCACGATTAAAAAAACAAAGTTAATTACCGTTCGTTTGCTTGCCTGTTTACTTGCTGGTGACACTCAGAACGTTCAGTTCTGAATTTCTAACATCCTGAGCCGATATCCGGCAGTCTGAGGAGAACCTCCAGGCCTCACGCGGCCACGTTTACAAAGCTCATTTGCCAGTTTAGATTAATCAGCTCACAGTTAAAATTTTTATAAGATAAGGAACAAAAATGATCATCAAGTAGAACAAGCAACAGAAAATAAACAGGCAGCCTGTAATTTTCTGTTAGTATTTTCTCTGCTTCCTTCAATGTTTATCCATTCATTATTTTCCCATCCCCCTCTGCCAGCCAGGAAGGGGGGGCTGTAAAAGCCCCCTCCCCTGAGTGAAATGTCCATTAAAGAGGCTAAGCAGTCCCCCCGCAGGATCCCCACGGACGGCAGTAATTGGACTCTCCGGCGGTGGCGGTCTCGCGCCTGCGCCCTCCGCTGGCCCATCAGGCACATGCAGGACAGCCCCGGGGGGCTTCACTCCTCTCTCCCAGCAAGCATCTGGTCGCTGGTGAAACACACTCCTGCCCTGGGCTATTGTTGCGGGTGACAAGGCCCAGGGGCAGATGGCCGTCAGCATGGTGTCGTATGTTAAACAGCCTCATCCCGGTCTGGGGGGGGGGGGGGGTGACTGTGGGCCTTTAAAAGAGCCCCCGCCCCAATGAGGCGGCCCCGCGACACCTCCGTTTGTCTGAAGAGGGCTTTGTTACGATGTTTGGCCCGTCTGCTAATTCGCTCATTCTGCAGCATCTGCTGTGGCGTTATCCATTCGGGACCTTCTCTGGCTGACGCTGCTCAGCCTAGAACAAGATGGTTTGTGGTTCACTTAAAAAAAAAAAGTCTGATTAAGGGAATCTTGCTGCTTTTGTATATTCTTGGCCTGATTTCCAGAATTTTCCCTCCGGTGTGCCCTCACTAATAGATCACTGATGGGTGATTGATTATGGGGACTTGGATATACTGTAACTTTGACTGTTCTGGAAGGAGAAATGCTTTCGTGAGGGTTTCGCAAGTGCCTGTGTATATTCCCATGTAGCTGTCCAGCAGCGATGCCCTGGAACATGTTATGGTCACTATCCATACCACTCATGACATCAAAGGCCATCAGTGCTGCATATGTATGGATTTATATGGTGCTGAAGGGGATGCAGGAACATTTTGGAAGTATTAAGCTTGCATTTAATATTCTTCTTCCCAGAGTGGGGCGGGGGTGGTTCTCGTATGCATCCCTTCTGTAATCCCAGCCCCGCCTTCAGGTGCTCTGTCTGGGAAGGGAGGCTTTGCCATTGGCTGTAACTCCGGCTGAAGTTCCCCAAGTTTTTGATTGGCTTATTGTCGCCCTTCCGCTGGGTACTTGATGTTTTGCTTGACATTTAGACTGATTGTTACTACAGTTTTTTTTACAGTTTTTTTTTTTTGACTTCCTTGCCAAAGTCTAGTGGTCTGAATCACACTGGGATCGTTTTTGCGTCGTGGTTGATGGCTCATGATTCCCACACAGTTAGGGGACCTAATTACTGCCCCCTGTCTCCTGTCCACCTCACTGTCTCCACCGTGTGCTGCCTGGAAGGTAACATCTCAACCCAAAACCGCCAATTGGCATCCTGACCTGTTGTCCTATTATCCGGATCTAGATTCCCACGGAAGGGCTCTGTCTTGAGACAGTTATGCCATAAACAGTGTCTCAGTGACCAGCCTGCCCTGCTGTGATGGAGGGCAGTTTGGAGGTGGGTGGGGGGGGGTGTGAAACAAGAATGAGGGGGGAGGAGCTACAGCGGGACGCCTGCTCACCACGGCCTCTGCCGTTTGGATGGATGGATGACTTGGGGGGATACATCTGCTTTTCCAGCAGCACAGACCTGACATTGTTACTGGTGAACTGGAAAACACAGCATTTTCACACACCGTGGTTCCTCGCACTGGGGGAGCGCGTGCCTTGGTGTGGACCGCTGGGGGGGGACTCAGAGGGTCACAACCCAGAGCCCTGGAGGTCAGGCCCTGACGTACGTGGCTGTGCTTGTCATCGCAGTGCTTTCACGGGCACTGTCCCACACCCGGCTGTGCATCTCACTCGTGTTCTGTCAGCCCAGCTGTCCAGTCCTGAGGTACAATGGCTCTTCTCAGTAGCACCCATTGTTGTTGCTGGGGGGTGAAGCTGTCCTGTCTAAGGGTTTGGTTTGTCAGACTAGCTTCTCTCTCACAAAGGCAGCCTGCAGTCGCATTCTCCCTGACCTCAAGCGCAGCTTTTGCAGCAGTTTCCCACCACCTGCCATCCCGCCATCTCGCCATCCCGTTGCTTGCCATCCCTCTTCCCGCCATCCGGCCATCCCGCTTCCCGCCATCCTGCTTCCCGCCATCCCGTTGCCTGCCATCCCATTGCCCGCCATCCCGCTGCCCGCCATCCCATTGCCCGCCATCCCGCTGCCCGCCATCTTGCCGCCCGCTGCGGATGGTGTGCCTTAACTTCCTGGTGCCGCTGGAATTTTGAGCCTTAGATCAGCTTCCAGTTCCAGCTGAATCAGCCCGGAATGGCTTTGGGCCAGCCTGCCTGGATTATATCTGGGAGTGTGGGATTCCTCCACTGAACATCCTCTCCCACAATTTCCCCCCAAGCCTCTTTCTAACTCATCACTGACCAACACCCGCCCCCCCCCAGTCCTGGGTAACTGGGGGCACCTCACCTCTCCATTTGAGCCACCGAGTTGCCCCATGGCGTCTCCACCAACGTCACTACCAGAACCACCCCTCACCTCCCTCACGCAGTCTGCTGATCACACTGGGGGCGGGGGGTGTCTGTGCAGATTTTCTGGTGTTAAATTTCCGGAGACCAGCCCTGCACTCTGCATTCCAGGTAAATCAGAGAAACCTCTAAACCGACCCTGGCCACCACTGGAAAAACATTGAAAAGGGGGGAGGGGGTCTGTTTCTGCCCCCTGTGAGGTCACAAGTAATAACCAGCTGCCCCATCCACCTTCAGGAAGGAAAAGAGATGATAAACAAGCCAGTTTTCTTTACCTCCCACTCCTTGCTGTCCAGCAAGTGAAGACAGATCACACCGGGTGAGAAAGATGACTGAGGACTGAAGTCATTTGGGCGGCAGAAGAGGCAGGACAGGGGAATTAAAAGGGTCAGACATCCACCAATCAACATGTGCCGGGCCGCTCCGAATAATGGGAGGAGGCGGGGCCTGCACCCACTGCCAGGAGCGAGCCTGTCATAGCAGGGAGAGCCAGGCCGTGCGAGCAGGAGAGAGGAGCCTTTTTGTGTGTCTGGCTTTTTTTCTTCCACGGGAACCTTCGCCGGTCGCGGACTGGCCTTTGTTTACTAGAGCTGCCGGATTAGCAGTCGGATTTGCCCCGCCGACAACGCAGACTCGTCAGGCTCCCCCAGGATGTCGGGGGCTTTTTAGGGAAAAGGCAGAGTGAGAAAGCGGCAGGGTGGAGGACGGCGTGTGGGAGGAGACGGCAGCAGCGTCTGTAAGGTGTACGGAGGAGCTGGCTCTCAGGGGACCGTTTGCGCTTTTTGCCACATGCCAGAGAAATGGGACACCTCCATAGGTCCTTCTTTACCCTTTATATTCAGATAGTTATATTTTCCTTATATATTATTTATAACAGAATATATTTTCTTTACAGAAGATGTACAGTGAAAGTAAATAGTCGGTCTGGTCTCAGTTAATAAATTAAAGTTTACTGTGTATTAAAATGAATAATTATTGATAATGTGTAGGTATATGAGCATTTGTTTTTCAGTTGCACAAATGGCACAACTTTGGTAAATTTTTATATAAATGTGTAATGTATTGATAGCATTATATTTAAAGCTGGTTATGAATGTATTGCCCCGTTGCCTGTGTACTGTAGTTGACAGTGTTGCACTGATTAGGAAGACGTTTACCTCTATATTAAAGTCATTGGAATGAACTGAGCTTTCGTGGGAAAGTCACGCCATTATGGGGAAGCCCCTGAGCAGGCCAGACTGTCTGCGGCAGAACCCGTCCTGTGTGGAACAAGGGGAGGAGGAGGACCTCAACATGGAGGACTGCTATGTGCCCCAGAGGTCCATCTATGACACGGTGCGGCTGAACGAGCAGATTGACTCTGGATCTAAGGGCAGCCTGGCATCGCGGCACTTTGCCGGGACGCTGCCATACAGCCAGCGCACGCTGGACATGCTGACCCTGTGCAGTAACGGTGCCCTGTCCTCGTCCAGCGTCTTTGACCTGCACGGCCGTGAGGCACCAGGCGACACGCTCATGCACAACGGCAACGCCGTCTGCGTCTCAGGGATGGCCCTGCCCTGGCAGGCGCTCCACCCCCCCCAGCAGGGCCGCCGGCGCTCCTGGCGCGCCGTCGCCCCTCCTGCCCCTGGCAGCGGGGGGCGCAGTTACCCGCGGAGCGGAACAGGCTCGCTGACGTCAGAGGATGATTCGGGGCTGTGCAGTCCGACGGCAGAGCGGGGACAGTGGGTCCCAAAGGTAGCTGGGATGGACATGGACACTGGCACCAGGAGCACGTCCTCCGCAGAAGCTCTGCCCGCGTCTGAAGACCTCCAGACAGGCTGCTCCTTCAGCTCAGGGCAGGAAGAGTTCCCATCGAAGTGCGTCCATGATGCCACTCCCACATCTTCGTACTACATTGTGTCTCCAGGCCAGGAAGTGTCCTGGGAAAGCCGCACGCCTGGCATCGCCTGCGGGACTGAAATGGGTGGAGACTATGGATACGTGTTAAGTGGCATTTTGCCACTGCCATCTCCCGGGGTACATCAGTGCCTGGAATATAATGAGCTGCCCACCACGGAGCTTCTGGTGGGGCTCCCAGACCAGGATGACTCTGAGCTCATCAGCGTGGTCGTCACGCAACCAGAGTCCTGTCCCAGTTACGACCTACTACCTCTGACGGCATCAGTCGAGGAGGAAGCACCGCGTGTCCAGGAAGGGGGAACCCTGGAGTATGACATGCAGGATCTGGAGGACTTCATCCGCGCGGTTGAGAGGGAAGCCTGCTTAGCCAATGGCGAGAACCCGACGTGTGGGTCCGCGGTGGAGGAAGAGATCGAGCGTCTCTTAGCAGCGCTGTCCGCATTTCCTGAAATCAACCTAACAGGCTTTCCCCCTCCACAGGTAGCCCTCATATGTCAGGCTCCAGGAGCTGGAAAACACTCCGAAACCGTCTGTTTTGGGCAGCCTGAGTGAGCTGGTCTTGTGTGCTGTTTTGGTAGTAGGATGTGTGGATTGGGTTTGTCCTGATGTACCTCAGATCCAGGCCTTGCATCACAGCAAAGCTCTTAAAGAAATTATATGGTATTAAGTTGCCTGCTCACTCTGCAGGACACGATTTCTAAATGGTTTGATAGGTCTTTATTTGTTTTGTCATTTTTCAGCACTACAAAACGCACTGAAGATGTACCGGACTGATGCTGTTACTTTAGTCATGGTCTGAGTATTAAAATCCAGTGCATTTACCAGTTATTCAACAGTTACTGTTTATGATCTTTTTGCACTGGCGCAACAATAATAAAGGAACATGACAATTTCAGCATCACATTAAACGGCCAAAACAGGTTTTTATGACATTGGTAGATGAGTATAAATGTTGTATCTCGGACTAAATGTCACTTAAAGATGATGAGCGTAGGGCGGTGACACTGAAGCAGCCTTTAAGTGTAACTGAAAGAAATATAGACGTTTTCTTTCCTGTTTCATCCTCACCTGCTCTGAGCCTTAAAGGAGGTCTTTGGTTCCAGGTTTTCCAGAAGGAAGAAATTGAACCACTGCAGGCTAAGCTGCAGGACTTGAACCAGCTTGGTCAAGGTCTTATTCAGAGTGCTGCCAAGAGCACAAGTACGCAAGGCCTTGAGCATGACCTGGAAGACGTCAACACGAGATGGAACACGCTCCACAAAAAGGTTACCATTCTTCTTTGAACTGCTAAATCATGTATATGTAAGAGTCTCAGGCATCCGAAAAAATCTTTCCATAATGTAAAACTACTATCCCAGCCGGGCTGATTTGTGTTAGAAATCAAGACATGTACAAACAACCCAAAACTCGCTTATATGGCTGTGTTTCTTTGAAACCTGTGCGCAGGTCGCAGAGAGGTCAGCCAAGCTGCATGAAGCCCTGTTGCATTGTGGGAGGTTCCAGGATGCTCTGGAATCCTTACTCAGTTGGCTGACAGATACAGAGGAGTTGGTAGGCAACCAGAAGGCTCCATCAGCAGAGTTCAAAGTCGTCAAAGCTCAGATCCAGGAGCAGAAAGTGAGTGCTTTCGACCACAGACCAGCAATTGATAAGTTACGGCTTAAATTATGAAGATCAGTCCAGTAAAATAATTCATGTGGAGTACAAGTTGGATGCTGCATTCAAATCTGCAGCTGAAGTGCTTTATTGCGTGTATTTTCACATCGCGGGTAATGAATGCCGTTAATCTGCACGCCTGACTCCTGTGTGGCAGCTCCTGCAGAGGTTGCTGGATGACCGAAGGCCCACGGTGGAGCTCATTAAAAAAGAGGGAGCAAAGGTGAGCGAGCTTGCAGAGCCGGCAGACAAGGAGAAGATTCTGAGGGAGATCGAGAGTCTGGGCCAGAGGTGGGACAGCCTGTTGAAGAAGGCAGAAAGCAGGTCGGTACAATGGGCCATGGGCGTCCTAGTCTAGAATCCCAATGTTACTCAGAGTTGTTCGGAATTGTTTCATTTTCTGTTCACCCTCCTGTTGTAATATTTAAAGGGATGGTTCCTTTCTACCAAGCATGAAGTGGGACATATTTAGCACTGTGCCTGGAGGTTTTTTTAGGACAGACGACTCAACAATTGTCAAAGAGGCAAGTGCTAAACAAATGATGGGCGTAGCATTACTCATACTGCATTTTTCCTGATCGAATTACTGCAGACACAAGCAGCTTGAGGGCATCCTGGTGGTGGCCCAGCAGTTCCACGAGACACTGGAGCCCATGTTGGAGTGGCTCAGCACCACGGAGAAGCGACTGGCTAATTCCGAGCCCATTGGGACCCAGACGGAGAAGCTGCAAGAGCAGATCACCCAACATAAGGTGTCTTGTTTTCATCCGCACCGCTCCCAACTTGACCTGGTTCATTTTGTTTCCCTCGTGCTTTAATTTTGTGGCGTTCTCCATCTTTCTGGATGATTTATGTTATATCTGTGTATTTTAGTTACCTTTCTTATAATCATTATGAGTTGGTTTGTGTTGGTTTTTGGTTCATCATTTTTTGTTTTCTTTTCCATTCTTGTTTCCTCTTGGTTTGTCCTCCGGTCTTTGCTAATTAGGCCTTAGAGGAGGAGATTATGAGTCAGGCTAAAAGACTGCACCAAGCCATCAGCCTCGGTCAGGTGCTCCGGACCATGAGCTGTATGGATGACAAGGAGCTGGTCCAAGCGAAGCTCGATGTTGCTCAGACCAGTTACATAGATTTGCAGGACAGGTGCAGGCACAAGGCTGAAATGCTGCACCAGGCTCTTTCCAATGCTCATCTGTTTGGCGAGGATGAAGTGGCCCTCATGACCTGGCTCAGCGAGGTCCATGACAGACTGAGCAAATTGTCCGTCCAAGACTACAAACCCGAAGTTCTCGAGAAACAGGCAGCGGAACAATTGGTATTTTTGTTATTCTTGTGTTTTTCAGTTTTGTTCTTCATTCACCTCTCAATGTTTTGGATTTTCACCACTTTTCTGCTTTTGGCTGCTACCTTGTCTAAGAGTTGGTGTGATTTTTTTATTCTGGCCACGTTTTAGGCTCTTCATGAGGACATTGAGCTCCGGAAGCAGAATGTCGACCAGGCAGTTTCTAATGGGTTAGAACTGCTGAAGCAGACAACAGGTGAGACTAACTTAGAAGACAAGGTTGATGATCTGAGGTATAGCTGACCAGGGTTTTCTAGATTATCGGCATGCATGTTAACACTGAGATATCTGATGTCTGGGTGCTTGTTCAGATGTTTTTACCTGCTAAAGTCTCATATTAAAATATAATAAATGAGTTTTCCTCCCAATGCAGGCGATGAGGTCATTGTTATTCAAGGGAAGCTGGAAGGAATCAAGAGCAGATATGCAGAGATCGACACGATGAGCAGCAGTGTTTCCAGAACCCTCGAGCAGGCCCTCTCACTGGCTGTCAAGCTGCAGCACACCCACGAAAACCTGTCCGTGTGGCTGGATGGGGTGGAGGCTGAACTCAGGGGCTTTGGAGTGCAGGATCTGCGGGGAGAGCAGCTCCCCCAGGCCCAGGAGCGGCAGAAGGTTCGCTCTTCAGCTGGCTTGCGCTTTCCGTTGACGGGGCTTTCGGGTATCTCTCTTGACGGGGCTTTCGGGTATCTCTCTTGATGGGGCTTCCGGGTATCTCTCTTGACGGGGCTTTCGGGTATCTCTC
>JAODJW010000062.1:1024530-1067998 GCA_026777045.1 Hyperopisus bebe | reverse complement strand
CGGGTATCTCTCTTGACGGGGCTTTCGGGTATCTCTCATCATGTTGATTGGTGTGCTGTGGTAGACTGTGACCATATTTAATGCACTGGTTTGCATTTTCAGAACCTCGTTAGTGTGATATGGCAGTAAATTTAGGTATAAGCAGGACTAGTCAAGGTAAGCTGACTAGATCTCTCTACAGGATAACTTTTGCATGGTAGAGGGATTGTAACTATGAGTTGGAAGACCGGTCCTTTGAGACATAAACTCCCAGCATCCTGTTATCTTCTGATCTGTCGCCTGTTTTCATTCGGCTGGGAGCTGCTCCATGCCTCCAGAGGAGGACAGTGTTCTTGCTGTTACTCATGAGGGAATCAGTGGGGAGCAGTGCAGGATTGAGATGACACATCTCCTACTGTGTAGGAGCTCCTGAAGGAGGTCAGAGAGCACAGGCCCGAGGTGGACGTCCTGAACGAGGTGAGCGGCGCCCTACTGCAGCTGGTGCCATGGCGGGCTCGCGAAGGCCTGGACAAGATGGTGAGCGAGGACAACGAGCGCTACGGTCTGGCCAGCGACACGCTCAGCCAGCACGTAGCACGGATTGATGCCGCCATCCTGCGGCTGCAGCAGGTGAGAGGGCCCCCGAGCACCCGGGGGGTGTCTAATGAGGGGTAAATAAATAAACAGGGCCACAAAGGCCCTGCTGCGCCCCCCACAAAGAGAGCCTGTCGATCAGAATGCAAATGGGCCTTTTATGGTGCAAATCCTGCCTGTATTCA
The DNA here is from genome assembly GCA_026777045.1 of Hyperopisus bebe. Lineage (NCBI taxonomy): Eukaryota > Metazoa > Chordata > Actinopteri > Osteoglossiformes > Mormyridae > Hyperopisus > Hyperopisus bebe. The sequence continues at coordinate 1,067,240 of JAODJW010000062.1, read as the reverse complement.
GGGGACGGCTCTGCTCTGTTTCATCTGGGAGTCTGATGGGAGCCTCCGGATCTGCCACGGGTGCGAGCAGGGAACTCGCTCTCTGTGAATTTGCATGTGATTATCTGCTTGTTAGGAAGGAGAGCCTGAGCACTGTGTGTTTTGGCACCCAGATACGTAGCAAAGAAGAGACTCCATGTTTTCAGTAGTGAAGTGGGTTTTGTGTGCCTCTGCGGGATTGGGCGTCGTGCCTCTGATCAGAAGGTCAGCAGTTCAAATCTCAGGGTCAGAATGATGATCCCTTGACCACCAGTTGTACCAGGCTGACCTTGTTTTATAAAAATAAGTAAAACTTTTGGAAAAAACTTTGTTGAACACATTCTCGCTTTGTGGTCATCAGTTTGAAAGTGCAGCCCACAGTGAGCTCCGCTGGCTGACTGACGCGGAGACAAAGCTGTCCTCGTTGGAGGTGATCAGGCTTGAGCAGGACCAGGCCGTGGCCCAGCTGCAGGCGCAGAAGGTGCGTTTCCATTGTGTCCAATCCGGGCCAAGAGCACGCCGGTCTCCAGGCTGCCCTGCCTTGTAACAGAACGGCCCATTCTGCTTTGATCCAACAGAGCTTCTCCTTGGACATTGTGAGGCACAAGGACGTGGTCGATGAAATCGTGAAGACTGGCGAGGTCATCATGAGCACCAAGAATGAGGAGGAGAGGAAGCCCCTGAGGGTAACGACGCATCAGAACATCCATGCTCATCTTCAAGGAAACGTGAGAAAATCAGGGCCTTATATAAACAGAAATATTTTTTTTTTTACCCAGGACACCATCCAGACGCTGGTTGAGAAGAGCAGCACCGTCAGTCAGCTGAACTCGGACCGCTGTCTCCAGCTGGAGCGGGCCCTGTCGCTGGCTAGCCAGTTCTGGGAGACCCACGAGGAGCTGTGGCCCTGGCTGCAGGAAACCCGCATCAGCTTCAGCCAGCTTCCCGTGCCGGCCATCGAGTACGAGATCCTGCGGCAGCAGCAGGAGGAGCTGCGGGTACGAGTGTGCATCCGGCCAGGGCTCCACCTGGAGAGTCTCACCCAAACATGCTGTTGTCCAGTAAAATGCGTAATAGCTGATTTTTTTAACGGCTCTCCTGTGACCCTAATGGTCTTCAGTGCTCTGTGAGTATATGTGAGGCCGTTTCTCTACTGATCGCTCTTCTGCCAGGCACGAAGCAGACGTCACGGTTTAATAAAGCTGACCGTAAACGTGAGCTCATTGCTGCCCTTGGCCTCGCGGTTAAGCCACATTTTTTTTGTCATCCCTTGTCCAATTGTGTCTGGCATACCCGTAACCACACTTCCCCCACCCCCCCACCCACGCAGCAAATGCGGGAGCTGATCGCGGAGCACAAACCCCACATCGACAAGATGAACAAGACGGGCCCTCAGCTGCTGGAGCTGAGTCCTGTGGAGGGCCAGCGCATTCTGGAGACATACGCCACCGCTGACCAGCTGTACAGCCAGCTCAAGGCTGACGTGGGCCAGAGGGCTGCCGCACTTGACGAGGCCATCTCCAAGTCCACCCAGGTCACCACCCTCCCCGGCTCTAACGTTCTGTTTTCTAGGGCAGTGTGGTTCCTATTTTCCCAGCAGGCCGTTCTGTTGAGTTTTTTGCACTTTTGTGCGTTTCTCTGACTGTTGTTGAAACACTTCAGTCTCTGTATTTATTTAACTTATTCTTTGTCATTCGCTGCTTCCCATAGTCCCTTGTGGGCACCATTTTTTTCATTGTGGCATATTAAGACCCATTGGCTTTGACGACTGCCTTGAAGGTTCCGTTGTTTTACAATGACTGCCTCTGCTGGCCCAAGCATTTCCTTGGAATGAGAAACACTGACTGCTTTGGAATACTTCCTAAACACATATATTATTGCTTTGTCTGATAATCTGTGAGACAGAACGTGAAACAACAATCTCGTGACAGATCTGGCTTATCATAAACCATTAAACTCTGAAATCCTGGCTCTACGGGGAAACCTTTATGAACAGGGAAAGATCGGCAGCGACTCTGAGGGCTTTGTGAAAATTCTGACACGATCAGTTCAAGTTTGGCCTTAAGTGTCTTTTTTAACGCTGCCAGTTTATACCTTGTATGAGCTTCTACATAAATGAACCAGACAGCTGTAAAAATTAATTGCAGCATTTCCCACTTTTGGATCTCTCCTTGAATTTCTTTCAGCCATAATTTTGTTTCTTTGTGTGATGCTAACAGGTTTAAGGCCAAACGGGTCTTTCACCATAGATTAAAAAAAGAATGAATTAAGGATTGTGAGAAGTTGTTTTGTCAGCGTGAGGTTTTGGCTGAGAGGCCAGCGGCAGGGATGTTTAGATGAATGAGGATTTTACTACAAGGTGCTGTTTTGACTCCCCAAGACTCCAGCTCAGTGTGTGAAAAGCAGGGAGGCGCCCAGGGTTCTCTTGTCGACTTGGTTCATATCAAATCATTTCATTTGTCACTTGACACTTGGCAAGTGCAGATCAGTGAGTAACTAGTGTACAACGTCTCAAACAACAGTGAAGAAATACAATAAAGCCTGCAATAAAAATTAAAAGTGCAAATAGGAAGTATACAGAAATGGTGTTATACAGCAGCCATTCTCAACCCATGGGTCCCGACGCAAATTTGGGTCGTGACAAGTTCTGAAAGGCTCACGTTAGAGAGTTGGAAATGTAAGCATTTTAAAACCAGCAAGATCCTATGCTGATCCACGATCAGATTTCCTAGCCCCAGTCCTAGAATTAACCTAAATAAATGGGTCTTGGGTCTGCAAATGCTTAGCGCAAATCTAGTGAGCACTCAACCAATCCAAGAAGCCAAAAACAGATGCTTCATTTAAAATTCACTGGCACATCCAATCAGATTTTTGTGATAGGCATTGATTGGCGTAAATTGCAGAGTGCACTGTGTGCTTGATCATACAGTTAATTTAAACCTATACTTGATACAGGGTTACCACTGAGCTGTCATGGTAAAAATTGGGTCGTGGTACAAAAAAGGACAAAAACCACTGCTATACAGCATTGTAGTAATAAATAGTGTGTACATTACAAATAAATGTAATGAACAGTCATAGGAATGTGAATTTGGGTGACTGCACATGGATTCACTGAACAGAGTTCAGCATCCTGATGGTCTGATGGCATGGTTCTTGCTCCTGACCCGGCACAGTTCCATGACAAGATCGATCCCATGCTGGAGTCCCTGGAGCGCATCGCTGAGCGACTACGCCAGCCCCCTTCCATCTCAGTGGAGGTGGAAAAGATCCGGGAGCAGATTGCAGAGAACAAGGCCGTGTCGGTGGACCTGGAGAAGCTGCAGCCGGCCTACGAGACCCTGAGGCAGCGTGGAGAGGAGATGATAGCGCGCTCTGAGGGGATCGACAAGGACGCGTCAGCTAAAGGTACACCTTGGCTTTGGAGTTTCTGTGAATGACAGGGCAGGCGCTGAAGTAATTAGTGTGAAATGCCACTGTTTCTTGTAGGATTGAAGGTCACAGGTGTGTGCTGTACCTGTTGGAATGTGGTGTGCTGTCTGTGTAAGGTCTTGCCTTTATCTCTTGACTATAAGCTGTGAAAGACAAGCTGGACCAGATGGTGGTCATCTGGAATGACATCCAGGCGCTCATGGAAGAGAGGGAGGCCAAGCTCCTCGATGTGATGGACCTTGCGGAGAAGTTCTGGTGCGACCACTGCGCCCTTATCGTCACCATCAAGGACACGCAAGACCTTCTGAAGGAGATGGAAGAACCAGGGGTGGATCCCTCAGTGGTCAAGCAGCAGCAAGAGTCTCTGGAGGTGAGCAGGGGAACTTTCAGTTGAATTATGGAAGTCCATTGAGGTTTTCTTTTTACTATTTGGGGGATGGTGCAGTCCAGTCCAGCTAGGTTAAATTATGCTTCTCTTTTCTTCTCAGGGTTTCAAGGAAGAAATCGATGGACTCCAGGATGAGCTCGATATTGTTCAGAACCTTGGAGCAGAACTCCTGGCCGCCTGTGGAGAGCCAGATAAACCTGTCATCAAAAAGAGCCTTGATGAGGTAATGAGGTCATCAGTGAGGGACCAAAAATTTACACCTCAGAAACACTCACCTCCTATTTATTGTATAAGCACGAGATGATATGATATGGAAAACACATGCAATGTCATTCATGTGCTCATCTCATGATGCAATGGCCACTTTTCCACCAGGTGAACTTGGTCTGGGAGACACTGAACAAGATGTGGAAGGAAAGAGTGGACCGTCTGGACGAAGCCATGCAGGCCGCTGTGCAATTTCAGGACGGACTTCAGGTAACACATATATTATCACAGGTTAAGCCACATCACAACAGTGCTGCTTGTGACCCTTATGGAGGCCAACCATATCTCTGCTCTTGTTGTCTTCGTCTTATTTTGATGTTTTCCTCTGTATTTTTTGATTGGGTAATTGTAGCTTTTGTTGAAAGAGAGATTTTCTGGTTAGGTCTTGTCTCTCTTCTCCTTCTTGATCTTGTCAATGCTTCAAAGCTCTGTAATCCCCTGCTGTAGTCGTTAATCAGCCTGATGATCAATGACAAGGAGTCTGCCCTCTGTCCATGATTAAGCAAACAATCACAGGAGGTCTGAATCTTAGATAATCCCCACATTGGTGCTTTTTGCACCTTTTAAACACATTAATCAGGACCAACACCATAAGTCTAAGCTTCAGACTGGCAGTTCAGTATAGACCCTAGGACACCTGAGTTCACACAGAACTAAATAAGGTTTATTTATAACTTTTAGTAAGTTTGAAGTCTTTGACAATGGTTGTTTTCAAGAAGATATACTGGTTTACTAAAGTAAGTAGCTGATTTTTTTTCCATTTGATATGCGTTTGCCATTTGAAAATCTCCGCATTCTAGCACTTTCTCCACCAGTGCAAAGTTGAATTTCAGTAGGATGTGACTGGTTCATATTTTTGTGAGCGGTGGAGGGTTCAGACTGGATGAAGGAGGACAGTGAGGCTTTTGCTCAAAGGCCCATCACAGCGTTCCCTGTGCTGTGCCCTTGTGCAGTAAGTATCTCCACCCGCAGGGCATGTTCGACTGGGTGGATATCATGGAGAGCAAACTGGATTCCATGTCCCCTGTTGGAACTGATCTGGAGACAGTGAAGCAGCAGATAGAGGAGCTCAAGGTATCGTGTTTTCTGCAATGCTACCATGACCGTGATAAAGAAGAATCTGCACAAGCCACTTTATCCTAGATGTTTCTAATATGCAAATCAAGTCAGTTATAAAAATATTGACATTAAGAGACATTGTAGGCTTTTGCGTCCTGCTTTATAGCCGGTTGTGTGTCAGAGGTCACTTAGTGTGCGGCCTGAAGCTCGATGACTGATGTGTTGTACTCTGTTATAGGAGTTTAAGTCCGAAGCGTACCAGCTGCAGATCGAGATGGAGCGTCTGAACCACCAGGCCAGCCTGCTGCTGAAGAAGGTCACTGAGGAGATGGACAGGTGTGCCATCCAGGAGCCCATGACGGAACTCAAGATGCTGTGGGACAACTTGGACGAGAAGATCATCAACAGACAGGTGTGCTTGCCCAGATATTCATGTATGCTGCTTTTTGATTGGATCTCCTGGTTTTCCTGCTTTTTTCGCTATTTGTGTGACGTGGTTTTTAATTACTGCAGCACAAGCTAGAGGGCGCTCTGCTAGCACTGGGGCAGTTCCAGCATGCACTGGATGAGCTGCTGACGTGGATGACACACACTGAGGAGCTACTCAATGAACAGAGGAAGACCAGCGGTGACCCCAAAGCCATCGAGATCGCACTCGCCAAACACCACGTATGTTTCAGTCCATTTCATTTTCCAAATTACTAGCAGGAACCTCCAGTTTGAAGCCGCTGTGTTTAGGTTACATGCTCCTGTTTTTAAAACTACTCGCTGCCTAATTACAAGTTTGCTGTGCATGTGAAGTCTGAACAGTCAGAATGGTGACTGTAGGATCTTTATGATCTCACATATTTGTTTGGAAAGGAACGGGAACTATGCTGCCAGTTCACATGAAAATGAAATTAGTGCCTTAATTTAGTATTTAAACCAAAGTTATAAAATTGAAGGCATTGTGCCAAATAAATAAATAGGTATTATGAGTCCATTAAGCTGTCTGTTTTTTCATCAAATAAGGAAATCGTAGGTCTCTGGAATTCTCCCATAAGCCTTAGCTATATAGCCAATATCAACAGCAAGCGCTATCCAGCCAGACCGAACAGGGAAATCGGCAAGCTCCATCTCCTCCAGGACGTGGTCCTGCCTTTAGGGCCAATTCGGATCCACGAGAATGAAGCATGCTGTGGGCTGCTGTTCCTTGGGTTGGCAGATGTGGGATGTGGCCTGGCAAACAGCCACTAGGGGCAGTGCTGTGCAGTGTGTGCGCTGCACACCTTGGAACTCAGGCGCATCTTGCAAGCATGTGCTGTTTTCCTTTAGTATTTACTGTGATGTGTTGCTCACCTTTCTGAGAAGTTTGGACTGCACACTTGTGATTCAACTCTGATCCAGAACCGTATTTGAGAAGCACTGTATTTGGATAAGGTGCTGAATATCTTCATATCTGCCTTGCCTGTAAACCGAAGGTTTTTGGAAAGATAACACTACCACCGCTGACACTTCAAACCATGTGACGGCTGGGAAGTGGTGATAGCACATCCACTATTGTGGTCTTTTGGCCCTTTGGATTTCTAGGTGCTTCAGAATGACGTGCTGGCCCATAAGAGCACGGTGGAAGCAGTCAACAAGGCTGGAAACGACCTCATGGAGTCCAGCGCCGGTGATGAGGCAAGCAACTTGCAGAGCAAGCTGGAGAACCTCAACCAGCGCTGGAATGCCATCCTGGAGAAGACGGAGCAGAGGAGGAGGCATCTGGACACAGCCCTGCTTCAGGTGCGGCTTCCCGGAACCCTGCGGGCACTCGGGATCTGGCCCATCGTTTTCCGGATTGGCTTTGGGGTGTTGGAATTTTGGCTGCGGGGGTGTGGACGTTGAGGCCTGGTTCAGCAGGAGTCCTTTTTATCCTGTCCGGGTCCCTGACGTTGAGTAAATGTTTTCGGCTGTGAAACGGATCGAAGGCATGGAAGTAATTGGAGAAGTATTTCGTACATGTGAGGAATTCTTGGAAGGCTTGTTATCAGACGTAAATCTGTGTGTGTTGCTGTAGCAATTGCATTGTTAAGGAAACGGGAATGTTTACAAGACTTGGAACGTATAAATGGTCTTCATCGAGAATCATAAAAATGATGCATTGGCTATTTTTAGAAAGTTTTGAAATTAAAAGTCAGGGAAACGGGATAAAACCTTCAGTATGAGCCAAAAAAGAAAGCAGCTCTGCTGATATAGAAGCAGGCAGAAATTACTGTAATTGATGTATGAGAATAAAACAAAGGAGGAGCTTAGAAATGCAGTGAGTGTGTAACATGACTGCTGCTGTTTATCCTGTGAATTCTGCTGTAAATACCGTGTCTGCTGGTGGAGTTAATGGGTCACGCATTAAGGCCCCCACATGGCTGCCTGCCGCCCCCTCGCCTGGGCTGCCCCGTCGCCATGACGCTTTGTTTCCATCCCGACACAGGCCCAGGGTTTCCATGGCGAGATCGAAGACATGCAGCAGTGGCTGAAAGACACGGAGCGTCAGCTGTTAGCATCAAAGGCCGTTGGAGGCTTACCAGAAACAGCCCGCGAGCAGCTTAACACCCATCTGGTACGTATTTAAGGATATGAAAGAGCTGTTACAGATGGCTGGCTTGTGAGACACCACCGGCTCTGGCTTCTTCTGGAGTGTGAAAAGTAGCTGACGTCACAAATAGCCAAAAAAAAAGCACGCGGCAGTGACCCTGCTAGGCGTGCTGGACAGAGAGTGCATTGGGTGACCTCTGCCTGACAATGGCCCAGCGGATTTTTTGGAAACAGTTGCGCATTTTCTTTCTTTTTTTGTTTCTTTGCTAGACACAATGACCTCAGACACTTATGGCTGAGATTGATGGTTTAGCTTTGGCCCTGATGCTGGAGGCGGAGGAGAGCTCCAAATCATTCAGATGATAAAGTTATCAGACCGTTACGTGCAGCGTGACATTAACTCATGATTGTGAAGCTCTATGAACTTTCTCTGGTTAAGAAAAGCACTCTCTGGAGTCACGATTGTAAAACGGCAACAAATCTACCTGATTAAACATGAAACCCTTTAATACAAACCACAGCAGATACTGGCTTTGTTTACGGCAAGCTGTAATCGTTCCATGTGATGGAAACAAATTCACCTTTTTAATGTCACACATGATGACTTTCAGTCTGGCAATGAGATCTGAACATGTTTGAGTATTAGTGAGCATCATTAATATAAATATGGATGTTTAAACAGTGAAGATGTGTAGAGAGACAGTAAGTCTTCAATGTCTGGATAGTTTATATGTTTTGGTAAGCATATTAAAGTGTTTTGCTTATTCTGTATTTGTTCTTCTTACTGTATGTATACGTAGACTGATTACTGAAACTAGATATTGAAATAATCCTTAGTTATTCAATAAGGTTTATGTAACATACTGTGTTTGGATTTGGATGCATGGATGTTGTCTTTTTAAGAAATGTGCAGCGTAGAGTACTAATTAATGCAGACCTGGTGCGGAGCAGCTGTGTTCCTCATGGTTTTTCTGACATATTTGACCATGTTTGACTGTGTTTGTGTTGCCTGTGTTCTGCATTTTACCATGTTTGACTGTGTGTGACCGCTGTGGACATGATTCAACTGTGTTTAAATGTGTAAGATGTGGATAGAAATGGAGTGTATTTAGTCAGTGGATTGGATTTGCATTTATTTTCTTGGCCGTGTCTCCCCCCCCCTCAGGAGCTGTGCAGTGCCTGGGAGCCCAAGGAGGAGCTTTACCAGCAGCTGATGCTGAAAGGTCAGCAACTGCTCACCAAGGCTCCTGAGGGCCAGGACAGCAACACCGAGCTGGACCTGAGGAACCTGCGGGAGAAGTGGGAGTCCGTCCAGGCCAAGATGGCGGAGAGGAAGGTTTGTGGCCCTCTCCCTTGTCGCTTCGCTCTTTGGGGGACGGCTGTCTGTGTTTGGGGGATGGGCTGGGCCTCTGTGCCTACGATCAGAAGGTCGCCGGTTTGATTCTCCGGGTGGGTTGAGTTGCCACATCTCATTTCAGTCCAAGCCCTGTATGTGTGTGTATGACTTAGAAAAAGTGAGCAAGATGGTATGTGGAAAAATCAACACAACACCCACTGTGGCAAAGAAAATGGTCTCTACATAACAGGAGGAATTCCTGACCTTATCATAGGTTGAGGACATTTCCTTACATAATGCAATTGTGCCGTTTATTAGCTTCTAAAGATCAGAGAATATGTAGAACATTATGGTTGCATATTTATGGCTGGATCGGTTCCTCTTGGTTGATAAGTAACTGCAGGGGACGTGGGGAAGGTGGCCACTGCATGATGCGGGATCCCGTCAGACAAGCAGAACACACATGTTGGACATGGAGTGGTGTGATATTCTCCTGTGAGCCCTAGCATGGCCTCTTTGGCCCCAAATGACATGGTCTCCACAATGAACCAAGCATGACCATGCTGTTCGCCAGAGATGGGGGCGATCCAGAAATAAGCCTCGCCGCGTGTGGCTGCTGGCTCCGAGCGCAGCGGATGAAGCATGCTGCTGGGCTTTTCCTGTGTTGATGGTTCTCGTTAAAGTCCAATTTGGTCTCTCTCCGGATTTCTGGACCGTTTGATAAATGCGGACAGGAACTTACCCAGAGATATGTCATAGATTTATAAGTGAATGGATTTAATTGGGATTTACTGTAACTGTTGTTCAGTTAATCCTTTGACACAACTGTGCTATCACTGCAGAAACACTATTTTGTTTAAAACTGAGACAAATTTTCTAGGGTTTACTGAATATATCCGTGAACTGAAATTTCCATTTGGCACAGACTGAATTAGTGACTGAATGAGTCTAATGATTTAAAATCATTCAGTCTAAAATCATTAGACTGAATGAGTCTAATGATTTAATCAGTCTCTCTGAAGGAAGTGTCCCTCGTCTTAATCCAGGGTGATAGCTCTGGAGATGGCTCTCCTGAAACGGGGAAGACGAGGCCTCCGCATGGCAATATTACCTTTCCATTCCCTCCCATAGGTCAAACTGGAGGAGGCCCTGAGCCTGGCCATGGAGTTCCACAACAACCTGCAGGAGTTTATCAATTGGCTGACGCAGGCCGAGCAGGGGCTCACCATGGCTTCACCAGCCTCCCTCATCCTGGAGACCATTATGTTCCAGATTGATGAACACAAGGTTGGCCAGGGCATTGAGGACATGTGCATGGTGCTCCTATGGAGCGCGTTTTCCATGAGGAGCATGTGCTGGCGGTGGATCAGTGTGGTCTGCAGCGTCAGCAGAAATAGCTAGCCCTGTCAACTGCAAAATGCAAAACTGAGAGCTCTAGAATTATGGGAAAAAAATTTTGTGCTTTTTTATAACTCAACTTGTATTCAGAGAGAAACTCTCCCTAGACTGGGCCTATGGACCAATGAGTCTTCACGAAGTGTCCATGTCGCGGTTGCCAGGTGTTCGTGACGGAGGTGAACGCCCACCGGGAGCAGATCATTGAGTTGGACAAGACAGGGACGCACCTCAAGTACTTCAGCCAGAAGCAGGATGTGGTGCTGATCAAGAACCTCCTGCTGAGTGTGCAGGGCCGCTGGGAGAAGGTGGTGCAGCGCTCGGTGGAGCGGGGCCGCCTGCTGGATGACGCCAGGAAGCGTGCCAAGCAGGTCAGCGTGAGCTCTGAGGTCCTCCTGCTCCGGGATCTCCCTAGGGCACCTTCCCAGTAGGCGTCTGTACAGCTGAACCAGTGTGCAGGAATTCTGTTGGTTTAAGTCGGAGATAGTAGTCGTACCATACAATAAGCAGTAGTTTCACTGGTGAGTAATGAAGGCCAGTCCAACTGCTGAAAATCCCATTTGAGCAATTGTCAGGTGTACTGGCTTCAACTGGAATTTCCAGCAGGATTGCCAGATAGTACAGCAGATTATCTGATCATCATTTATTTCTTCTGCTATCTGTCAGTGTCAACCCATTAATTCACAGTAAAAGCACTTTATGGCTATTTGTATCTAAACAAAGCTAGGAGTCATCACTCATGAGTCTCTCACAGTTTTATCTCTACATGTTGCAGCTGTAATAATAAAGAAGAAAAACTCCAGATTCTGTGTAATAACTGATCTCAGTGTCCGTGGTAGAATAAATCAAATTTATCAGGGTTAACTGCCGCATCCAGATGAGATTCATATGTATACCTACTAAAAATGGGCCACATTTCCCCAACAGGTATTGGTAATAAAAAGCCCAATAGAAATATTTATGTTAATAGTCCTTTCTTGTCTTTCCAAGTTTCACGAAAGCTGGCATAAGCTCACAGAATGGTTGGAGGAGTCGGAGAAGGCCTTGGATTCGGAGTTGGAGATCGCCAACGACCCCGACAAGATCAAGATGCAGCTGACTCAGCACAAGGTAATTGTTAGCTGTTAACGAGAATCCGCCAATGCTGACTGTAAGACCTTGTGAAAGGTTTTTATCTTTTTATCTGCCATGGTCACCTGGTTAAGGTATCACCTGGTTAAGGTATCACCTGGTTAGCTCCATGTGAATCACCACTGCCCCCCTCTGGGTGCTCAGTAGGGAGAAGGGTAATAAGGCTTTGTCGCCCTTTGACTCTGTGACAAACCATTTGGCACCACTTACATAATCCTGCCCTAATCCCTAAAAACACATGCCATCAACACTGAGCAAGAAGACCAGCCCCGTTTCCCTCATAATGACCCGGAAAGCCCCCTGTTTGCCGCCAGATCATTAGTGACACTCATCGTTTGACTGGTACTGACTAACACCAAAGGCCATGTCTGGCCCAGCAGGTGGAAAAGCACATTTCTGTGGACATCTCATTCCTTTGATTTTCAGTGACTCAGGGTCGGTTCCTACCTTCAGTTACCTGTGCACAGCTGCTCTAACCAAAATCCCCTGTAATTGTCCTCTCTTGTTAAAATCACAAAGTGTCTTAAGTCATTGTCAAAAGGCCGACAGCCATGCAGAAGAAAGACATTTCTGTTTGGTAAGAGACGTTAGTTAAACTGTAGAAATCATAGTTGAAATGATAGCTGTTGTTTTAGGTTCATAAGGTTATGAAAAGGGCAGATGTCATGAGCTGCGAGATAGTTGTTCACAGTGGTTTAATGTCTGTAAGTGTATAATACCATGTCAGATGGAGAAAATGTTTGCAAATATTGGGGTATGCATGTACCAGACCAAAATGTCTAGATGTTTGAAAGTGTTGTTCTCCTTCAAACGATCCTTCTGCATCTTGAAGGTAGGAGATGTACATTGAGGATGGACACTAATTATGTTCCTTCTTCGGGGATTGATGGCTGTATACTCAGGAGTTCCAGAAAGCTCTGGGAAGCAAGCACTCCGTGTATGACACCACGACGCGTACAGGCCGCGCCCTCAAGGACAAGACGTCCCTGCAGGATGACAAGCAGAAGCTGGACGACATGCTGAGCGAGCTAAGGGACAAGTGGGACACGGTGTGCGGGAAGTCTGTGGAAAGGTATGCACTGGGGAGTCAAATGTCACTCTGCAACTGCCATTGGGACTATGCGGGACCTGGATTAGTGATGCTTCTATCAGAAGTCTGGTGGTAAACACGACCTGCTGATGGTGCGGGGGTCAGATCCCACGAAGAGCAGCATTAATCTTCTCATTTGTGTATCTCCTTGCAGACAGAACAAACTGGAGGAGGCCTTGCTCTTCTCTGGCCAGTTCACTGACGCCCTCCAGGCCCTGATTGACTGGCTCTATAAAGTGGAGCCCCAGTTGGCAGAAGATCAGCCTGTACATGGAGACATCGACCTCGTGCTGAACCTCATCGACAGCCACAAGGTGCGTCTCACCCGTGGTCACCCCGGCCGTCACCCTGGAAGTCAGCGTCACCCCCTTCTGGCTTTAACAAACCAGGCATACTGCTAGTCTGCTGTTACAGTTCAGCATATTTCTTCATACTTCGAAGTTAAGCGCATGATGCCTGGCCTCACTTTTTGCACTGGAAGCATGTGCATTATGTCTCGACAGCAGCTTGGATTAAGAGCAACATGTCAGTAATTAAGCCTTTCCAGGGAGGATAACGAGAGTGTGGTCTGGCACTGCCACGTGATGCTCCTTACTGAGTGATGTTTGGACCACGGCTTCGCTGTTTACATCGTTATTTTTAGCGTCTCCAAGCCGTGTCAAAGGTTTAATGAAGTTACAGATGGTGCATTGTTCTTTGTCTTCAAAGTGTGTTTGTCAGAATTACGGTCGCTAACAACCGTGACGCTAATGGCACGATGATGGAATGTCTAAGTAACTACCCGGGAATAGATTACCACTCTGAGCTTGGCTTGCAAGCCCTGGGTTGTGACCCGCTCAGCCATACTAGCTGAGATGATGAAATCCCCCATTTCTTGTTTGTGTTTCATATGTAAGTGTAGTATAAACGTCTGTCGTCAGACTGCCAGCATCTGCATTCCTCACAGGGGTCATATTCTATTGCATGTGTTGCACTGGCCTTTAAATGAGCCGTGTCCCCCCCCCTCCCTGAGCAGGTGTTCCAGAAGGAGCTGGGCAAGCGTACAGGCAGTGTGCAGGCCCTGAAGCGCTCGGCCCGCGAGCTCATCGAGGGCAGCCATGATGACTCCTCGTGGGTCAAAGTGCAGATGCAGGAGCTGAGCACCCGCTGGGAGACTGTCTGCACGCTCTCTGTGTCTAAGCAGACGCGGTTGGAGCAGGCACTATGCCAGGTGTGTGCCCCCCATGGCCTTCTACCCCCCCGCGCCCCTCATGTTTCAGCCCCTTTTTTTATCCCTGATTTGTAAATGCTTCAGGCATCACTATGGGGTATGCGTGTACTAACACAAATGCATGTTTGATAGATTCTGTATGACCCCTGTACAATCCCTGCATGACCTCTTTGTTCCATGGTCCCATCCCCCTAGGCAGAAGTGTTCCACTCCGCATTTATGATGCTGACCTCTCTGTGACCTCTGTGTGACCCTTGTGTTCCATGGGGTTCCCTTCAGGCAGAGGAGTTCCACTCCACGGTCCACATCCTCCTGGAATGGCTGGCTGAGGCGGAGCAGAGTCTCCGTTTCCATGGCACCCTTCCTGATGACCAAGAAGCTCTCCTCTCACTAATCGAGCAGCACAAGGTGAGTGGCTGGCGTTTCAGTTCCATCGTGAAAAGGCCGTGCCTAATGAAGCCCATTATAGTGCCACAGTGGCACTGTATGGTCATCTTTAACCCGTATGCCCAACAAAGGTGGGTTCTTACAGGTACCTTGTTAAACCAAAAAGCCGACAGGACTTATCAGTATAGAACCAGGCACCAAGCACTGAATGGGATGCCTTATATTCACCTTTGTGTCATTGAACAAACCTCTACCAACAGGTATATGTTAGGATCAAGAAAGAACTGCGGTATTGTTTTTAAAAATGTGTATTTTTAGATCAACAGTTAAAAAAAAAAACAGCCGGTTTTGTTAGCTATACATATTGCCATACAAGGATTTTTCAAACCGGCTTTCCTGCAATGTTCTTTTACCAAGTTTAGGCAGTTCCTACAATATTAAGTCTTCTGTGAGAATGATCTCATGTTTGAATCTAAATTTTCTGCTCCACTTGCATGTATTATTCATTTTAGAATAATTTGACATGGATTAGCTAGAAGAATGGTGCCTTGGCCAACTGACCTTGACCACAGATACTGCCAATGGGTAATGGGAGGCATGTCTTGTTATGCTGCAGGAGTTCATGAAAAAGCTGGAGGAGAAACGTGTGGCACTGACCAAAGCAGCGGGCATGGGGGAAGCCATCCTGACCATCTGTCACCCAGACTCCATCACCACCATCAAACACTGGAACACCATCATTAAAGCACGATTCGAGGAGGTCGGTAACAGCATGTGATCACCCCAAGGGGTGTTACTGCAGAGTTTGGTGTGGGGAGTTACGGCCCCCTCATCCATCACTGAAGGAGTGTCACTATTGTGTGTTTGTCTGGGTATAATTATTTCAAGAGGACCACAATAACCATGAAGATGTTTTTTGTAACACCTCAGTGTTGCAAAAATTATGATTTTTGTGAGACTGATTGGAACAAGGAGTGAGTCTTTGGTAGTTAGTGCCTATGAAATTTACCATCCTTTCCTGGTTTGTCGTGGACCACCAGGTCCAGGCCTGGGCGAGGCAGCACCAGCAGAGGTTAGGAAGTGCCCTCAGTGAGCTGCTCGCCACCCAGGAGCTTCTGGAGAAGCTTCTGGGATGGCTGCAGTGGGCTGAGACCACACTCAGTGAGAAGGACAAGGAGCCGCTCCCTCAGGAGATTGAGGAGGTCAAGGCGCTCATCGCAGAGCATCAAGTGAGTCTGATTTTTATCTGGAACTTTCCAGAAATCCGCTTGCTGCACCAGAGATTGAGATGAGAACATTTTGGACACCTGTGTGCTCATTGTACAGATTGTCCTAATTTCCTCATTTATTCTGATTACAGAGTCATTTTCCTTACATGTACATTCATTATTTGGGCCATAAATCCAGCTAGAGCTAAATCGAATTACCGAAATGTTACTACTGAGACCTTACGTAGTCTGTTTTGTCTAAAAATGTCCCTGTTCTCTGTCTGTTAGACATTTATGGAGGAAATGACTCGGAAGCAGCCAGATGTGGACAAAATTACGAAGACACATAAGAGGAAGGCAGAAACGCCAATCCAGTCCCAAATTCCGGTCCTGGATAAAGGTCGCACTGGAAGTGAGTCTGCAGCTGGCTGGATGTGGATGCTGAGCAGCCCACATTAGGAATCATGCCATAGTGCTGTGTGTAGAGAATGGAACTTTCACCTTTTGATCGCAATGGCTCTTTTTCCCTTTTATCTCAGGAAAGCGTTCTCCCACCCAAGGGATGTACCCATCAGCCTCTCAGACCCAAATCGAGACCAAGAATCCCAGAGTTAATCTCCTGGTCAGCAAATGGCAGCAAGTGTGGCTGTTGGCGCTGGACCGACGGCGGAAACTCAATGATGCCTTGGACAGGCTGGAGGAGGTTTGTGTTACATCCTCAAGTGATGTCATGGTTAGCTGGTCTCCTTAGAGCCCTTCTTGGAGCTTCCTTTAGGGGGTTGTGTAGAGTGATATCTGCATACTACTGATCAAGTTTTAGTCTTTCCTATGTGTAAGTGCTTGTTTTGAGCTCGTCTTTATAGGTCTGGGAGATTCTCAGATCTAAAGCACTTTTTCAGTCTGGGTTATGTTATCATTTTGCCATCACTGCAGTGGTAGATCGCAATTTGCAGTCAAACACATGGACAAGCCAGTGTTTATTAGCTGATGATCCAGTAGCTGATTGGACACTAACCTCCACTTCTGCACAGCATCATGTGACCTTCTGCCAGCACACAGACACACATTACACAGGGAAATGAAATACAGTGTTCACTGACCAAAAGGAGAGTTGGATTGAGGAGGAATGGTTTGCAGGGAATAAAAAGTAACATGTTGGTGACACTTTTTTTTTCATGGGAGTTTCAGCAAATTGCTGAAATATAAACACAATTCCTGGATGTTTTTCTAGCTGAAGGAGTTTGCCAACTTCGACTTTGACGTATGGCGGAAACGCTACATGAGGTGGATGAACCACAAGAAGTCACGCGTCATGGACTTCTTCCGTCGCATTGACAAGGACCAGGACGGCAAGGTCACCAGGCAGGAATTCATCGAAGGCATCCTCTCCTCTAGTAAGATTTCCAGTGCCGGTCAGAAAGAGGTATTAGCAGTTCTGAGAAACCCAAGGCTGACCACAGTGTTTCTGCCATTCACGCCTCCAGAGTTCCCCACCAGTCGACTTGAAATGAGTGCTGTAGCGGACATTTTTGACCGCGACGGCGATGGCTACATCGACTACTATGAGTTCGTGGCTGCCCTGCACCCCAACAAGGACGCATACAAACCGCTCACTGATGCTGACAAAATTGAAGATGAGGTGTTTAGCGTAGCTTGACTGAGAAAGAAATTCTTGACATGAAAATATTTCCTACTTCATTTATACATTTTGTCCCCCTCCTCCCCACAGGTAACACGGCAAGTCGCAAAATGTAAATGTCCTAAACGATTCCAAGTGGAGCAAATCGGTGCAAACAAGTATCGGGTAAGATACCGGCGTGGGTCCGACAACCTTGTCCGTCACAAAGGCGTTCAGTTGGCATGTCTCAGTTGATTGTGTGTCAGAGGCACCTTCTGGGAACGTGTAATAATTTCTAGAAGATGAGTCCACTCTGGGGGCCCTTTTCTCCAAGGTGCCCCCGGCGTCTCTGTGCCGGGTGATTCGCAAGCTCACTGACTCAATATCTAAAGAATGCAGCTTGCAGAAATATAGGGGAGGGGGGTCACTCATTTTGAGCCCGATGATGAAGAGAGGGGTCTAGGGAGGAAACGGGACGGCAGCTCGAGCAGTGGAAACTTGGCCACTTTCCCTGCATCCCTCTCTGTTAAATGTATCCCGAGACGGACCTCTGTGGCGCTCCTCCCTCTCTGCCAAGCAAAATGACCTCATACATCATCTATGTGCTGTAAGGACACATGGTCCCTTGGACAGTGTGGGAGCTAAGTTCACTTAGCATAGCATGTTAGCATGCTGACAATGCTGTTGCAGCTCGTATGAATCTTGCAGATCACATTCATAGTGAGCGGAGTCTCTCTCACCTTGGTACGTTTTAATCTCACTAAGACAAGACCTGGTACTGCAGGTACAAGTGTTCCTAAGTGTGCTGTGCGGAAAACTAATGGGTTCTTTCTTTTTTATTGTCCCTGTCATCTGCAGTTCTACCTTGGAAATCAGGTATAGCCCCATCTTTTTTATCTGTGATGCAATACTGGGCTTAATTTTGTCACATTTTCTGTTTTATTTACTTTTCTGCTCTATTAACATCTGAAGCTTGTCATACTTGTCAGTGAGCCATTCTAAATTGATAAGTCGATAGGCTCACTAGGCACACTAGGCCCGATAGGCTCCCTGTTCCCTGCACAATAGGTTCTCTCGGCCCGAAAGGTACCCCGCTCCGGGCCTGACATGCACCCCGCTCCCGGCCCGACATGCACCCCGCTCCCGGCCCGATAGGCTCCCCGCTCCCGGCCCGACATGCACCCCGCTCCAGGCCCGACATGCACTCCGCTCCTGGCCCGATAGGCACCCCGCTCCAGGCCCGACAGGCTCCCCGCTCCCGGCCCAATAGGCTCCGCGCTCCCGGCCCGATAGGCACCCCGCTCCCGGCCCGATAGGCACCCCGCTCCAGGCGCGACAGGCTCCCCGCACCCTGCCCGATAGGCTCCTCACTCCCAGGCTGAAAGGCTCTCTGCCCCATAGGTGCTCTACTTTCTGCCTGGTTGGCTTCCTGCTCCTGGCCCGATAGGCTCCTTGATCCCGGGCCGATAGGCTCCCCACTCCTGGCCCAATATGCTCCTTGATCCTGGGCCGATATGCTCCCAGTCCATTTTTTCAGACATGGTGCCTGTTGGTCCTGTCTGGCCAGCCTGAGCGTGGGAAAAGCCAAATGCAGGTGCTGGAGTGGGAGGGGCAGGGGTGTCATGTGCCATTTGTCCTATCTACACAATAGGCAGTTTGCACCCACAATGGGGTGGCGTCAGTGGAGATGAGAAGGGCAGAGTCAGGCTTGGACTTGGGAGCATAGCACAAAGTATTTCCCTATAAGCTTTCGGATGCTGTCACTCTCAATGACAACACTCATGTTTAGTGCAGTATGAGGGTGCTTCTTCTAACCATTTGGGTTAGAAGAAGGGAAACGGATGGGGAGATTGAGCATTTTCTCGTTAGCACTGCCATCGTGAAAATTGATAAATGATCCCAGTGCTTCTGTATGTGACTTACTGAAGGTCCCCTATGGCCCCCAGCTCAGCGATGATGAATAATGGATGTTTCCGGGTTCCCATTTTCCACCTCACTCTTTAGTCCTCCCCTGGGTTTAGGGCTGGGGCTTTTTAGGCCATCACTTTGTGCTCCCTCCATGGTTGTGGTGGTCGTCTGCCCTGATCTGGCACTGAAGTCGCTCTGCTGGTCTCCTCAGTCCTGCAGGCATGCCTGTGTTTTTTCTTTCACAGCTTGACAGAGGATTTTATGTTTGCTTTTGTTTCCTATTCTCTTGCTTCTACTCCCGTGTTTTTGTTTAAACTAACTGGTATTGACCCCAGTGTCTGCTGACATCCAGGCTTCATAAACCATACTCTCATGGGCCACCTGCTTTTTGAAGTTCTGCTCTACTGAATGCTCTTAGGAGTTTATGGGGATTTGATGAACGCTGAATTTTGTGACCTGTGTTGTGTTTTTTTAATTCCTTACATTCGTGTCATGTGACCCACTCTGATGTTAAGTGCTGAAACAATTTTTTTAACAGTTTGGTCTTGTACACTGCTTACATGACCCCTTAATCGCCGATGAGACTATAACAAACAGGGACAGTCAAAATGTATCCCCACAGCTTCACGTTGCCGTTTTGGAAAGCTGTATACTGGTAAATGGTCATTTTTCAGCATTTGATGTGACTCTCCTTCCAGATCATTCTCCAAAGAACATCCCCCTTTATCTGATCACCAAATTTATCTGATTCACCAGATTCATGACATTAAATCATTACTTGGCTCGTATGTAAGACAAGTGTGGGGAAAACCCAGAAAGAGGCTGTTTTAATGACAGATGTCTACTAGAAGGTCATTGAGATGTGGTGGTGTTGAGTGTGATGCTGTGATTGGTTAATAAGATCATAGGAGCCATCCCCCATTTCGTTTCCTCATTTCCCATTGGAGTTTAGATTGCTGTGGACCGCATTGTTGTCAACACATCAGTTTTGAATATGGTGGTTGGTAGTGACAGAGTGCAGCCTTGTTCTTGTTGTCGACCTACAGGAGACTTTTGTTCGTTGTTTTTTTAAGGGAGAAAGCATGAGTCCATAACTGTTGTGTGATGTGTGAGATTGTTCTCCATGGCCACATCCAACTGGCTGACTTACCAGCAGCACGTGTCGCCCAATTTGGCCATGTTCCCCCTGTACTGTATAAACTCTTAACCAGTAACATCCCAACATTCAGATTGGCCAAATAATTTTACATTAGTCTGGCGTGTCTATGGAGATATTTCACCCCCTAGTGGCCAAAGGAAAAAAATTCTATATACAGTCACCCCTTCACATTCATGATCCCCCCACGATTGTGAAAAATTTGAGATTAATATTTGGGTCCATTATTAAAAATGCAAAATTAATGGCACTGAAAAGTTTAAACATTGCTGTGAGAAACACGATATTCCACAGTCACAGGCCAGCTGACGCGTGAGTGAGGCTGGTTGTTGAGATAAAGACAGCGCACTCCAGCCAAGTTGTGTAGATCCCTCAGATCTGTTTCTTTTAAGTTTTTGGTTATATGATTGGTTGGTTATGTGATTTTTTTGGAGGGGTGACTGTATGCAAATTCTGTGATATATCAACAGTTAAGTGAAACAGATGTATGCAGCCCTGATGTCAGTATATGAGTAGCATCTTTTCATCCCTTAGATCTACACTGTTTTACCAAGGTAGCTTAAGATAGGGGCTTAAGGCCCAGCCAGTAAGGAGACAGTGGACAGCATTGGTTTGCTCATACAGTGAAATGACAGCCGCAATCAGACCATCCTGAGAAGTTCTGTCCAGTTGGATTGACCCTCCATTTGTGTCTCTGGGAATGTGACATTATGTCTTTGCCTGTGTTACCAGCCAATGGTCAGAACTGTGCAACAAGAGAGAGAAAGCAGCCCAGCAATTTAGGAAATGAAATCCGTGTTTTTGTTTTTCATTTTAATTCTGATTGACTCATCACCACATGACAAATTTCACACAAGATAACAATGCTTTTCAAAATTATTAATAATTAAAAATTCTCTTGGAATATATTGGAATTTGAAACCTCTTGTGTTTAAATTTGTGCACGTCACTGATTGCTTCAGTAATCTAATTTTCTCAAGTTGCACGATTGGCTCTTGCACAGTCATTATGCCAGATGGCTCGTCCTATCTCTCACCTGTACCCCCCCCCCCCTTCAGTTCGGCGACTCACAACAGCTGCGACTGGTGCGGATCCTGCGCAGCACGGTGATGGTGCGGGTTGGCGGTGGCTGGATGGCCCTGGATGAGTTTCTTGTGAAGAATGATCCTTGCAGAGGTAAAATACGCCGTGGGTGTGGGGCAGAGCTCATGGAACTGGGACGACAGGTGGGGGGAGTGGGGGGGATTGCAGAAAACGGAGAGCATCCACTTCACATGTTGCCAGGCGTGTAAGGCTCATAGCGTGTTAAAGCACAGCACGTACTGTGTGACTGTGGTGTTTGTGTGTAGCGGGTGGGGCTGACTCCCACACCCTGCTGTTGGCTGAATGTATAAGCTTTGCAGTCTTGTGTCTATTAAGTTTCTCTATCTCTCTCCTGTATTTTCTGTTTGTGTTTTTTCCTTTTTTTCCTGCTAAACATTTCTACTGCTTCTCTCCGTGACAAACCCTGCAACCATTTCTTCTAGTTCATCACCACGGGAGTAAAATGTTACGCTCGGAGTCAAACTCTTCGATTACTCAGAGCCCCATAGGTTGGCAACTCTCACACTTTCTCTCCTTGTTCCATCCTGGTGGTATGTGTGCATCTGCTTGTGCCTGTGAGTTTGTGTGTGTGTGCGCGTGTGTGTTCACCTTAAAGGCATACTCCCTTAAAGGCACACTCCCTTAAAGGCATACTGCCTTGTGGGCTTCTCTAATTGGCTCACTTATCTCATGGCTTTTGCAGTGCTTTTGATGAGCTGTTTGCATGCCGCTGACTTGCGCCTGCTCTCACGGCCCTGCGTTGCTCTCGGGGCCGTCGTCAGCAGCCAATAGAATGCAGACTGGCTGTAAGCCCCACCCAGGGCAGCTTCCGAATCTGCCTTTTCCTCCAATGCAGGGAGATTTGCTTCCCTGAGTAGGATTTCAGAGGGGTGTATCCTGCGATGCTGGGGCCTGACAGCCCGTCTGTTGTAGTAGCTGGGCTTATTGTAGTACATTTGAATGCGTAATTCAGTAAAACATCACAGGTAACATCATATAGCAGGGGAAGGTTGCTGAGAAATTTAAAGTGCAGAATGTAATGCTAAAAAACACATCCCCATCGCTTCAGACATTGGGCTTCCCACTGTTATCCGCACTGGATTAGGTGTGATGCCCAAGTTAGAATGTGAATCCAGGGACATTTGCTAAAATGGTGCCAGAGAATTCCTGTTTGACAAATTGAAATGTTAGTAATTAAATATATTCTGTCGGAAACTATAGGACCAATGATTCCTTAACCGTTTCCCCCCTGAGGGTTTCTTGGTTATGGAGTCAGCTTGGGGTCATATTGACACTTCAGGGAACTCTGTTGGACCATCGCTTGGGGTCATATTGACACTTCGGGGAACTCTGTTGGACCATCACATGGTTCATCAGTCTTCCGTGTGGGTCTAGGCCAGAGTGGTTGTATGATTGTTTCACAGTCGTGGTGTGTTTTAGTGTCCCAGCGAAGGGGATGTGGATCCATTTCCTGTCACATGGTGATGTGAAAATGCATGCCTCTCATTCACATTGTGCTGTCGGCTTCCTGTCCCAAACTCTGACTGTGTCCACTGATCTGAGGCTCACTTGAGCAGATCTGCTTTCTTATGAAGCAGGCAGCGGTCACAGATGTAACAAGTGATGTTTGCAGCTGGGTGGGGCAAGCAGCCCTCAGAGGGATCCTGACACTCTACGTGTGTTACTGTTACCAGCCAAAGGGAGAACCAACATGGAGCTTCGTGAGAAGTTTATCCTTCCTGAAGGCACCACGCAGGTGATGGCTAGCTTCAGGTACAGGGGTCGGAGGTCACGACCCTCTTCCAGAGCAGCTTCCCCCACTAGGTCAAACTCTAGCCAGAGCTGCCAGACCCAGCCGAACCCAGCGATGACAAGCACCCCCAAGGTGAGAGGAAACGGAGAGCTGTGATGTTCTGATGAAGGACACTAGCCAGCCTCACTATATACCCCATGATCACTTTGTTGTAGGACTTACATAGAGACACTTTTATACCTTTTGTCGTCTGGCTTTGGAATAAATCTGACATTGTAGCAGCTTTGCACCTCTAGAAGGCGCCCTCATACATCACGTCAGCTTGCCCTGAACGTTTACTTTTATATTTAACTTAAAAATGGCTGTCATTTTGAATTTCTTTAGTATTTCTTATGTAAAAGATGCCTGTTATGGATTGATGTTATTCTCATTCATTCTTTTCCTTGAACTGCCAGTCAGAAACAAGTTTGATTATCATTATAATATAATTTCCATGAATAGTTCATCCATTCATTTTGAAATGTCTCCCGCTGTTCTGTGTCCTGTCACTTTCCTCGCCACATTCATCCTGTCTATAAACTGTCCTCCTTCCATTTGTTTTTTTGCTTCTCCCCATTTCCCATGTTTACTTTAATTCAGCCAGTTGTCTTCTCTCCCTTTGGAATATCTCCCTTAAAGCCCTTTTGTGTTTTGATTTGCCATTGTTCCTCACAGACCACCCAACACTTAACGCGCAATTATGATAAACCGTGGCTGACAAACAGCAAAGCCAGCCTTAAATCCTCCGACTCCTTTGAAAGCCAAGGTTCATCTACAGAGGTATACTGAAGATGTGCGCTGGGCGGGGCGCCGTTAGACCACCTTTGTAACCAAACAGGCACTAAGATGCTCCCTCCTTGTTCAGCTGAAGTCTCCAAACACTGTCCAAAGGTTCACAGATGCACTGCCATGTGCCCAGCCCATCTGCAGAAATCTGGCCAACCAATCAGCTGTTGCAAACACCCAGCAGCAAATTTTCCCCAAATTGGTTTCCCCATTGGTCAAACAAACAGGCTCTCTTTGTCTGTCATGTCTGTCCATCCATCCATCCACCCACTCGTTTTCCACTCCGCAGTGAGCAGCTGCAGACTCACACTGTAGCACCATCATTCCGTGACATCTCTGTGAAGGACAGTCCGTTGTTTGGTGGATTTCAGCTGCATAATGGGTTTTGCACCTCAAAAAACTAACCCCTAAAGCAGCAGGCGCTCTGTGTGAATCTCTCCGCCTCGAATGCGATAAGAAGTGGGTCAGCAGTGTCTGTATTTGCCTTTCTGTACTCCTCCGTTCATCCAGCATTTGCAGTGTTTGTCCTCATTGCATGTGTCTCTTCCCTTCTTTATTACATGAAAGCATTGGTCAACGCTAACATCTTCACCCTTAGAATTATTGAAAGACCCATGACAGTGAAAGGGCAGTTTGCTAACGGTCATATTTTATTTTTACATCAGCGACATGTTTAGCTTAAATGTTATTGTTGTCCATTCCATCAAACATGCTACATTCCAGATGCATTTCATCTTTTTACATGAATGATAGTGTGCATTTCCTGAGATTCTGGTTAGAATGTGATCTCAGCAGGTGGTTAAAACATCTCCATGTCTAGTAGCAGTCAGTATGGCAACCTCAGACCCACTGTCCTCCACCACTCGGACCTTGAATCCCTCGCTCCTGTTTTTGCAGAGCACGCCAATACAAGGCAGCAAGCTCCGCCTCCCCGGGTATCTGTCGGGAAAGGGATTCCAGTCTGGGGATGAGGGAGCGCTGATATCCGCTGCAGTCACCAAAGCCAGATGCACAGGTCTGTGCTGTCTCTCTTGTCTCTGGTTTCTGGTCAAGTGTAGTGGTTCTGAAAACCCAGTTTGACAGTAGTATTTCTAGACCTGTGCTGCTGAATGACTGTGACTGTGGTGCTGAAAGATTACCGTGACTCTTTATGCAGCTCTACATGCTTTACATAATTTTCAGATTATAGCTGCTTAAATTCACTTCACCATTTTTTATAACTGGGTATGTGATTGCATAGTGGTGCTGTATCGGCAGCTTTTCGTATCACATACCCTGATATACCCCCCCCCCCCGTCCCCCCCCCAGACTATAGACGGACGCCCAGTCGGCCCGGAAGCAAAGCTGGCAGCCGAGGAAGCAGCCGCAGGGGCAGCGACGCGTCTGACTTCGACATCTCTGACATCCAGTCTGTCTGCTCCGACATGTCTGAGACCGTGACCGACTCTGGCCGGCCAAGCCCCCGGGGCGGCGCCCGCCCCCATGCGGGGAAACCCTCAAAAATCCCCACACCCCAGAAGAAGTCGCCTGCCATTAGCAAACTGGCCAAGGTCTCCAAGAGATAGTCTGGAGTGAAGGGCCCTGCCGGGGGTCAGGTTCAGACATGCTGCACGGCGCTACGTAATGCTACGACTCTACGCTACGGCGCCAATTATGTAACGTGTTGTAAAATATTGTTAAGGATGAAGAGAGTTTAATATTGAGCGAGATTGGAATGTTAATGGCCTTGTGTATTTGTCTTGTATTTTATTTTATGTGAATAATGTTACGTCAAACTATATTTTATTTTATTGATGCCAAACCTGGAAAGGTTAGCGCAACAAAAAAAAACACACAACAACCAGATAACTGTTGTAAACTAACAATTTTCCACACTAACTCATGATAACCATGTATTTATTGCTGAGAAGCATCGCTGAATGTACAGCCCCTCCCTAAACGCTAGTCTGCATGTGCTGTACGGCTCAGCGCTGGACTAATTTATATCTAATTAACATGCAACAACGAGCTACCAAACCGCATCACAGGGCAATACAGTACAGCTATCGCTTGGCACTGTGTACGTTTTAGCCTCACGCTAATGTGGGATTAAGGGCCAGCAGCGCCGTGTGCCAGCCTTCATCTCCTCCCGCTTAGCTGTCTGATGTCATCTAACAGCGACGTGTGCCATTTCTGTGTGGACTGCTGCTGTCCACTTCCTGCTCGTAGACAATGAAATGCACTCAAGTCCATGTTTCGTTCGTTTTGCTATGATGGACATAAACACTGTAACCCTTTTTGTAATAAATTTGCTTGCAGAAAGCTACCACGGTATAACAGATTGCACTTTGTCCCACTTGTCTGTGTGTTCTAAATGTACCCCCCCCCAAAGCAAGAAATGTTTTTCTAGCATTCATTTTTTAGTTTTTTTGAGTAAAATTGAGTAGGTTACTGATCTGCATTTTCTATAATACCATGTTGGTAAATGACACTGATGAATAGTATGATAAAGGCCTGAATGTTGCAGCGTATATGGATTTAAGGTCTGTGTGAGGTATGGGTGGCTCTGCCATGCTCAGACTGTTCCCCAGTAGCTAATTGTATCTCATCATCTGGGTCAAAAACAAAAAATCCACATCAGTTGTGGAGAAATGTTCAGTAATCATTTTCATTTGCTGTGTGCATTCACATTCTGTTTGATTGGGTCTCTTTGATTTCATTTGTACTTTTGGCCCGACATCCAGCTAAACCAAAAAACCTGAAATATCATCAAATACAAAAATAATGAAGATGCATTGGTAGTTTGGCACTGCATTGGTATGTGAATTGTGCTGGACTGTTTACCATTGAGTCTTTATTGGACAGAAAGAGGAACTGTCGTAATAAAATGACTGATTATTACTCCTACAGAGAAGTAGCACATGATACATATTTCGTATTAGTATGAGAGACACAGCTTTTTTTTGGTCATTGGTGATGTGACTGCGCAGACGCCCACTGACGCCGTGGTTTGCGATATGTAGCAGAGACATTACCTGAACTGGGTTGTTAAACATTCCCCATTAGCAGTGACTTCGTCAGTTAATGTAGCTGTTATTAAAGATATTTCAATAACCTTAATGTCTGCAGACCCTTATTTCTTCCTTTAATGTTCACAATATTTGATAGAACCTCATTTATGTGGGTAGCTGTTGAGCTGGGTGTTACTGAATAGGGATGCTGTCATATTTTCTTTGTGTAGTTGCGTAAAGTTGAAGAAAACTTCAGAGGTTCACCTTCATGACCTCTAACCCTAACCCCATCATTGTTGCAGTGGTGAGCGACCATCACTGTTATGGTGCTAAGTGGTGAATGACCATCACTGTTATGGTGGTGAGTGGAGAGTGAGCCCTTCCTGCTCACGTTGGCTAGGAAATTTCAGCCCGAGTAACGTTCCACAGCAGAGAACCACTGACACCCCCTGGTGGTAATTATGTGGCAGGAAATATCATACTGCTCATTTTTTCAGGGAATACCCATAATTCTCAAAGGCTTAAATCCTCTACCATCTGCCACAGGGTTTATTAGATGTCTGTGTTTTCATAGATTGAACTATATTCATCCCACTTATTTCACACCTCAAAACAGTACAGCGTCTCCCTAAGGACTTTGCTGGACTTTCTACTGTGAAACTAGACATTCAATGATGTTCATTTAGTTTATTTAATGCGCACAAGTTATCTACTGTTAGTCAAAACGTCACCAAGCTTAAATAATTGTTCCTGACCGAGACCCTTTGTTTAACAGTTTTTTTCTTTCACCCGGTGCTGCCTGAAGCTCAGAGTATTTTAACAGTCAGTAATGGCAGCGAAATCCTTGCTGTCCTTTGCTAGTTTATAGGTAATAAACACTAACCCCTGTTTTACACTGGATGCGTATCCGCTGCGGTGCGACTGCGCTGCATTCCCATTCCGTCCGAGGCCGTCCGCCAATTCACACTGGACGCGTTTGTGGTCCGTATCTGATCCGGCGCGCTGCTGGTTTGCGAGATGACATTATCACGGGAGAATAACATTTAACATAACATTTATCTATGTTTCTATGGATCAAATAATGTGTCACTGCCATGTAGGTTACTGAACACTTTTAGGAGTTTACAAGTACTTCACAGTACAGGATACTTTCATTAAAATCAAGTATTTACATAGTTAATTGGAAGATTCAACTTACCGTCAAATCCCAAAATTTCTGCAGTTTTACTCCACGCCTTCTCCTTTCTACTATTATCCTTGTAAAAAGGATGTTTGGGTTCATACACAATTCCGTATTTCTCCACCTCCAAAATTAACTTTTCGTCGTCCATGATGTGAAGGGGAGTTGGCGCATGCGCTCTGTGTTGCGTTCTTGATCCGTATCCGTCAAAAATAGACTTGATGCGCATCTCGACGGACTGCCGGACATGTGACGGAACAGAGACGCAGCGGATCTGGTGTAAACTGATGCATTGACTTTATTGGTGGCGATTACCTGCAGCTGCCGTGTCGGAAACGCACCGCAGCGGACACGCATCCAGTGTAAAACAGTGGTAACATCCCTAAGTCCTCTCAGTCAATATAACTAGGCAATTGTTGTCCAAACCAAAGTACAATTGATAATAGACTGGTTATTAAAAGCTATTATTATATTATTACACTTGGCACAGATACATTGTAATATATGAACGTCTGCCCCTGGTGGTGAGCATTGGGCATGTCACCAGTTTATACCATATGCTTTCTGGTGATTAATTTATTTGCTGTGTGCAATTATAGTTATACCTTTATCTGTCTTTCATAGATGGCTTGGGAGTTTGTGTTTTGGTGTAACTTAAAGTGCAAAATGGAACAAAACATTACAAAATAATTATACTTTGGGAATCAATAGCCATGTGGGATCTATCACAAGGAACATAGATGGAATCCCACATCAGCTAATTTGTTACAGTTAAATACAGACACATGTATGTGTGCAAAGGGCCTACCATTCGCTTTGTGCGTGCGAAATCCAAAAAGCGCAATATGCACAGCTCCTCAACACGAGACTCATGACTGGCCCGAAGAATAAGATACTGGGATACACTGCGTGCTTGAATGCTGTGCTGGTGTGTTATTTCTGATACACAAATACTACATCATCGAAGCAACAATTTCCCTTTACTTGACCAGGTACTGTTGTCTTCTGATATCTCATTGCCATTGTAACCTGTTTTCCCTTTGCAGGAATTTAAAGATAAAGGTGGCAAACTTAAAATTTTGTAAATACTATTTTAAAAGACAATTTTGCAGTGATACTTGCAAAGTCATTACCTGAAATAAGCAAGGAGGAAGCGCTGCTGTTTTCAAATCTCAAGTCACTGCATTGGCTAATAAGTTGGTTTGGGGTTTCATTACCGTGTAAAATGAATGTGCCCCTTCAAATGAGTCCTTGTTTGTGAAGTATGTGAGACCAGCTTGTGACATACCGCACCTTTCCGCCAAGGGACAGTGCCCTCAATGTGTCTGCCATCCAAAGGCCTTCATTCAACTTTCTGTGAATGCAATGCATTTTAATCTCTCTAACTACAGAATTGACCCAGTAAGTCATCATATTTCACATTAACAGTGTCATTTGCTTTATGTATCAGAGCATGCATGCAAACTTTGATTAAAATCTGGGCTGCTAACATAAATAGAAATAGCAATAGAATGACGGTTTTAATTTATACTTCAAATGAGTGCAACGGCAATGGTTTATATGCAGTTCGTTTAAATGGTTTTGTCTTGTAGGCGTGTTTGTATGGACTATTATGTAAAGAGTTGTTGATAGTCTGAAGGGCACTGTAGGTGTCAGAGAGAGGTAAACGTCTTTCCTCCTCCTTATGGAATCCCGGGTCTTACTGTCCAGTGAGAAGCTGATGCCGGTGACACTGGACCTATAGGAGAAGTGGGGACCCGCCTGGACCGCAGGGGGAGCAGTGCGCCAGGGGCCAGTGCAGCCTTTGGGGCTGCTCCTCAGCTCAGAGTCCGGGTCTTTAAAGTGGGCCATACAGTATACAGGCAGCGGAAGAGAGGACCGCAGTCTGCACCAGCGTTTCTCCCTAAGGACATGTAAGTGCACCGTGCGTCATAATGAATGCTACACATTTCATGATCTATCAACGAGTGGAAATATTCATGTCACATTTGCGATTTTATCTGCGCCAAAGGGATAATCATAATTAAGTCTTGGGACATTTTCTACATCTGAAATAAATGTATCAAAAAAGCAAGATTTCAGAGAGTGTCCTGGGATGATAACGGGAGGACGATGGAGTAATTACAAAACAGTAACGTTTGCTAACAAAAAATGAGGGCAGAGGCTTTTCAACCGAGGAATTCATATTTAAAT
Source organism: Hyperopisus bebe (assembly GCA_026777045.1). Classification (NCBI taxonomy): domain Eukaryota; kingdom Metazoa; phylum Chordata; class Actinopteri; order Osteoglossiformes; family Mormyridae; genus Hyperopisus; species Hyperopisus bebe. The sequence continues at coordinate 1,037,057 of JAODJW010000062.1, read as the reverse complement.
GTGAATTCAAACTAATGTTTTCAATATGATATGGATCCAAAACACCTTTTCGTAACACCATGACCCTAGATACTACTAAACCACAATTTGTTCACTTATACAATTTGAACTGATTTGAATCAATAAAAAGGTTGTTTATTGTGACATTAATAATTGTTACAAAGTTACAAATATTTGATAGGGAGAAATTATATTAGAATTATATTGGAATTAGTAAACTGACATTCTATTTGTCTGTCTGTCTGTTTATCTATCTATCTATTCCCCAAACATAGAGGAAATTACTTTTCCTCTATTAATCTTGTTCATTCATGTTCATTCATGTATGGTTTGATGCTTTTAAGTTCTGAATATATTTATGCATTTCACAGGTCAACTTAATCCTTCACTGTCATTGAAAACGAAACTCCTGCTTTAAATATGGTACTGATTTGCCTAGTTTTCATTGCTTTCTGTGGACTCACCAAATGCCAGGACCTACCAAGTAAGTACTGAGTGTAAAATAAAAAGTATATAAAATAGTGCACTTCTGTACATGCATCCACAATGCGTCCCACAGTCTCTTTAGGATTGTGAAATCTCACTATGACCAGCAGGTGGCAGCATAGCAACACCAATGTCCCTCAAATTTATAAACGGTACCATTTTAGAGTCTAAATGTGTTGGTAACAGATAAAAGGCTTTTAAAAGGTTTTCTCTCGTGAAGTATTACGCTAATCTTCCAGAGGCTTATGTTTTTGGAGACTGCTATTCTTTCTGTAAGCCTCCAACACACACTTCGTTCATTTGTAAACAGCAACAGTAAATACCGTATGATGTTATGTCCATTCTAACAGAGGCCCTAGAACAGAGAGCCAGTCAGAAACCACGATGTCGGCAAACACAGGAATGTCACTGGGCCTCACTGAATGGGTATCTAACCGAGTTCTGAGACCAGCCAATTGCTGATAAAGACACACATTCCCTTGGGGTGTCATTGGACCCTAACCCTAACCCAGCCATCCCATACATCTCAGTGGTCTTCTTACAGACCTGATGGAGCTGGAAAAGCCCCTGTCTGGTCACTAGGTGGCAGTGTTGAGTCAGTATGCAGAGCCATTCTGTGATTTTGCTGCTGAGGGTGATGGGCGGTGGTTTGGCAGGGAAGCTGCACACAGGTCACCTGTTGCCACTGGCTTTTGAGCCACATTACACTCCAGCCAACCAGCTTCTGTTGATCTCAGAAGGGCCACACCTGGTCCCAGGAAGCATTGGGCTGCAGCTTCGTGCAGATCACCACGTCACCTTCCAACAGCGGAGGTCTCACTGTGCCGACTGCCCACCTCCTCCTACCTTTTCTGGCTGATGCCGTATCTATCTGGTAACCAGACATCAACCGATGTTTCTGTTTTGTGTTGAGCTTTCGACCTCCTGGAAGGGTTTCGTTTGTCTGAGTCCGATGGAGTCAGGACCGTGGATGGGTCTGATCCCCAGGCTGTGGCTTACCGCATCAACTCCTCCGTTCAACTAAGGAGGACGACGAGGTACGCGGTCTTCTGCATGGGCAACAGGCAGAGATGCTTCTGGGCAAGAGCAGCTGTTGGCTCTTTATCGCCATCTGCTGTCCATTTGGGCATAAATGCACTTCCTGCTAGACCTACAAATATCAATGTCAGTGATTTCCGAAAAGCAGGCAACCAGAAGAATGTAAAACCAGGCCATTTCAAAGCTTCTGCTCGATTTAATAATTCATTATTAAATGATTAAAATGTAAAAATAATGACTTTCCTTCAGTGAGAGTAACTAATTATAAATTAAAAACAATCTACATTACATTACATTACCCTCACATCTGTAATCTTTTGCATTAAAATCAGTAGGAGACCTGCAGTGACCCAGCATGTACACATGGAGATTAGTGTCTTTTTATTGAAGTTGTTTATGAAATAATACGGGCTTTCTGTCATCTAAATGGATTCTCAGATACCCATAGCGGCACTGAACATGATGTAATTCAGATATTAAAACATTCCGCTGAGGCAGAAGAGGTGGATGGATTTGTTTGTTACACATTAGGGAATCAAAATCACACTCATCTGATTATGGACTGAGACGCGGTTCAAGTCGGTTTTAATGTCAGGGAGGCCTGCTCCTGCTGTATCCTTCTGCTTAGTGTCCTGGCATTAATCTGGGGTAATTCTGGGATTTTAAGGCAGGGGGCATAAGAGGGGCCATAATTCATACAAAGGACCCGACCTTGTTTTGAACTGGTGAGTGACAGGGGTGGGGGCACTATGGGGGCCAATCAGCTTTCAGCTGGGGCCAGTGCCCCTGTGCCCCCGCGCCTGCCAATGGTTGGACCATTGTGTGCAGTGAGGCCTACCCCGAGGGCCTGCCCTCCGACTTCGCCATCATCGCCACCTTCAAGGTGGCCAATGAGAGCATGAGGAACAGCTGGGACCTGTGGCAGGTCAGCGCCCCCGATGGCCAGGAACAGGTTGGCGTCCGTTTCCCTGGCGATGGTAGCTCGCTGGACTTCTTCTACACGGGGCCTGATGGCACCCGGATGCTGCGCACTTTTCGAGATGTGGAGGCCCTTATGGATGGCCAGTGGCACAAGCTGGCGCTGAGCGTGCAGGGCGAGAGCGTGAGGCTGCTTGTTGACTGCCGCGAGGTCAGCACCGTGCCTATTGACGGGCATCGGGCCACCATCCGCGCTGGCTTCACCTCCATCGTCAAGCGGGCCATCGGCGACCACTCCGGCCCGGTGAGTGCACCTCCACCACCACTGGTCTCTGGGTGCATTTGTCATGAATGCGGTCAGACAAGTTTACTAATGGCAGCTGTAATTTACAAGTCTAATAGCATTGTTAGCGAAAGGCTAATATGCATGTAACTTTTCAGCATAATAATGGTCTATGAAACCAAATCTCACTTGGTTTCATAAAGTTCATCCCACTTAATTTATTAATTGGCTCTCATTGGGCAAAATCAGCTTTTGATTGACAGCATGTTGTAAATCCCGCCCAGTATGCAGTTTCATCACTGCATACGAGAGATGAGTGCGTGTTAAGGCCTGTGTGCCTGGCAGGTGGACCTCCAGCAGATGGCGCTCTCCTGTGATCCGGACCAGGCATACACTGAGGGTTGCTGTGAGCTCTCTAGCGTTGTAAGTAACCTGCCATGTGTGGTGAGGGAATTTTCAGCAGTAGGTTAGAGTTCAGCCCTAAACACTTTCTCTCTCTGGACTACAGTGTGGGGGCCACGCCGAGATCGGCCTGACTGGGGGGCGTGCCTCCTGCAAGTGTGTTCATGGCCAGCCGGGTGTGCAAGGGTCCCCGGGACAGAAGGTCAGTCACCAAATGCTTTGCCCAACCAATCACATCGACCTCAGATTTCCCAGAGCGAATCCCACGTTATTCACTTTTCACAAGGCAGGACCAACCGATTTCCCAAATTAACCCAGTTTGTATTTATCTTCAGGGTCACAGAGGTCTCCCAGGCAACCAGGGAGAACCAGGCAGAGTGGGAAACTGGGTAAGAGCCACTTGTGTTGGGTAGAAGCGAAGCAGTGCTGGGTATTTGGTGCCATGAGCGATACTGTGGAAGTGGCCGCTGGAAAATGCCACGGTTAATTTCAAGTATAACGAGCTAAGCCTAAAGGCAAATGGAATCGGAAAAGCCCCCCTCGTAAGATAGCCCTGTAGTTGTGGAAAATGGTAACAGATTCAGAGCCCGGCGATGGTAGGATGGAAAGCAGGCTGGAAATGGGCTTCCCAGCGGCGGTAAACACGGCACACTCAAGCTCAGCCAGTGACCATCAAACACCACACGAACATCAAGCAGAACACAGGAAGTCATGCCTCATTAGGCTGCCCCCTGTGGTGTGTCTGTGTATTACGGGCGTGCTCTTACTCAACCCTGAACACTGGCAGCAGGGCAAAGAGAGCCGCATGTGTGTGGGCGGGTGTCATGCTGGGGAGGGGACGCCATGAGAAGGGGGGGGTTAACATGCTTATTTTTGGAGCGGCAATAGGCTGCCAGAACAGCACTGACTTTGGAGTTGGTCGTTTCCTGCTTTAGTGGGATTTCAGTGAAATCCTCCACTACGTGACAGAGACATGGGACACGGCTAAGCTGAAAAGCCATCATGACTGCAATAAATACAGATGAATGTGAACTTGACAGTTTATAAAAGGGAAGTGGCTTTGTTGTGTACATGTGTGCATAAGTTCGTCTGAGAGACGACGATCTGAGTGAACGGCAGGGGGACTGGATATACAAACGCACTCAGAAACGGGATAAACGATTCATTCCCATTTCTGATATTCCCTGACTGACTCTTTCCACTACTTGACCTTAATTTATTAAAGCAAATCTTTTTTTTTTGGAAATTTGGCATTTTAATGAGGAACTCACGCTGGGATGCTGGAAAATCTGCAGCCGGTTGCTTAGACACAAAATAGACTGTCAACATGGATCTGGAGCCTTTGTTGCACCATTGCCATCAGACTCCATGATTCTCGGGGTCTGCACAGATTAGTGCTGAGGGTCCAGGTGCTCCCTGTGCTCTGGTGGGACATTCTTATCTTCACCATGGAGATGATCTTCATGCAGACCCACGCAGAAAGTGGGATTTCCAGAGCTTGAGGGAATTTGCTTCCTGAGTCAGGATGCAGAAGGTTCTGCAGAGTGGAAATGGTTGATTTTTTTGCTCTCCCCTGGGAGACAAGCAGATATTCCTGCCCCTGGGCTGAGAGTGACTAGCGTCTCCTGCTCTGAGCTCCAGGCTTCAGGGGCATCAGGAAGCTCATGGCTGTGTTACGGCCATACTGAGGGCCAGTCAGCTGATTGCAGGCCGCAATGAGCTGGGGTGGAGGGGGCTGATGGGCCGTACGACTCCACACACACACACACACACACACACACATGCAGTCAAATTCATGCACACACACACACATATGCAGGCAAATGCTTGCACACACACACACACAAATGCACGCACAAACACAGGTCTCTATTCCTCTGTGTGTGTGTGTGTGTGTGTGTGTGTGTGTGTGTGTGTGGGAGTGTCCATTGGTAGGAGCCAGTGGTTTTGGACAACAGATGCATGTTTAAGTATCAATAAAAAAACAATATATACACATTCTGTGTTTTGCTGATGATACAATTTGTACAAAGATTTTATATTACAGCCACAGCCTCCCACAGCAACTGTTTCCATTTGTATGTTTAAACCGGTTTAGCTATTGGTTTGAGGCCCAGATGGGTCAGCATTGCTGTTTACAGGTGGCTCCCATGCCCTCATTGAGCTGACCTAACAGCCACCCAAATTAACATGTGGGCGGGGGCTTTGTGATGGGAACTGTGGCACAATAATTAGAGAACGTAAATAAACAGATAAAACAAAAAGAAGACAAACAGGGACATCTGAGGCTGCCACACCAGCAGCAGAGTCCCTCACAGAGCGGAAAAATGTCACCAAGAAAATGGCGGCAGCTGAGCAGGGTGTATGGGACAGCGATGGTAAGATAAAAGTGCCTTAGTATCCCCTATGAGCATTAAAATGTCTCAGTGAGAGGACAGACTTGGTTCTGATGAAGCTTCCAATTAATTAACCAACTTTAAATCAATACAGGAAATGAAAATGGCATTGGTAGGAAAGCAAATTGTGATAACTGCCGTTTCTCTGAAAATCATTTATCATTTTAATACACTAAATGTGCAGTTTTCTATGTTTTCTTGTTGCAAATGTATGTTAATGTTGCAAGGGGGTTTGTAAATGTAAGTCATTTTGAGATACTGCCCAATGGCCCCATTCTCTCTCTACCAGGGAGTCCGCGGGAGCACAGGCAGCTATGGCCCAGTTGGGGAGACGGGTTCTAAGGTAGGAGCTCTCCTGTGAGCTACCCATAATCCCCAGCAGTGACGTCTTATTGTGAGGATGTGAGCACTGCTGTGTTTTGTAGGGTTTACCTGGAGTTAAAGGGGAGAAAGGAATGAGGGGACTCCCTGGAGCTCAGGTAACCAAAATGTTTATAAGGACCGTCGCCTCCATGTCCTGTTCGACGGTGTAAATGTTTATAAGGACCGTCGCCTCCATGTCCTGTTTGACGGTGTAAATGTTTATAAGGACCGTCGCCTCCATATCCTGTTCGACGGTGTAAATGTTTATAAGGACCGTTGCCTCCATATCCTGTTCTACGGTGTAATGAGCCACTGTTCTGTAGGGTGAGAGAGGAACGAAGGGTCTCAAAGGGCTGAAGGGAGCTCGTGGATTCAAGGTAAGCTGCATGCTTACAGATGCACAATTATATAGGAAGACTTCTGCTGTAAGTAGCTGCCGATGATCTGGATTAGCTGTCAGCCTGACTGAAACTCCATGGGCCTTCCCAGGGCGGACGAGGAAGCCCCGGCGAGAGGGGGGAGACAGGACAGCAGGGCCCAGTGGTATGTTGCAGTTAAACGGCCTGTTTCAGTGGCGTCATCCTATAAAGCAGAGAGTACTTCGCTTGATTAGCTACATTTTTATCTCCAAAGGGGGCCCCAGGGGAAGTGGGCTACGAGGGAATTCTGGGATATCAAGGAGTGAAGGTAACATTGATGAGCTCTGCTCATTCACACATCTGTCCATCTCCACCAACACCAGCCTAACCAACCCCATTTTGTCCCGGTAGGGAGAACAGGGGCACCTAGGAGCGGAGGGCCCCCGGGGCCACAAGGGACAGCAGGTGACTGTCACTTTTATGGAGAGTCTGCTTTCAGCAGGCGTGGTGACAGACATTCTGTGAGCACCAGCTCATGACCTCGTCTCTGCTGTGAGGTCAGCTTGTGCTCACATGCACACGTCTGCTGGAAGTGTGAAGCTGCACCCAGATGAAGACCAGACAGGGCAGATCTGCCCTCAGTCCCAGGATGAAACACCTTCCATGTTCTGCTGAGATTAGTTAAAGTGTTGTAGCTCATTTGGGGAAACATGACTTGATTTCTTGATTTATGTTCAGCAAAAGGGTGTAATTTTTGTATCCTTGACATTATTTTATGCAGTATTGTAGAATTTAACATACCTGTTGAAGGTTATCATTGAAAGCAGGTTTATGTAAGATCATGAACTAACCTGTTCAAATTGTGTCTCTGGATGATGTTGAGAGACTTTATTTTTCCCACATTCCAGGGTATTGTTGGAGATCCTGGAGATCGTGGAGTACCAGGGCTCAAAGGGAAACCTGTACGTCATCTACAGTCAGGAGGCCTTCCTCACAGAGTTTAATGCTACAGGAGGCCTTCCTCACAGAGTTTAATGCTTCAGGAGGCCTTCCTCACAGGGTTTAATGCTTCAGGAGGCCTTCCTCACAGAGTTTAATGCTTCAGGAGGCCTTCCTCACAGAGTTTAATGCTGCTACATGCTGTGGTTCTTCTGCTAGTTTTAGTTTTATAATAGTCATACTCCAAGTTACACTGTTACATGTTTTAAATTACACTATGGAATCAAAACAGAAATGTCTCTCAGGAAGAATTCCTGTCCTTTTCTCATCCTTTTCATCTTGTAATCTGATTGGTCATGGCCAGAATGTAAACACTATCAACCTATCAGATACTCTTTTACAGCAAAGACTTGAATGATCTTATTACTTTTTTCACTAACATTAACAGTGCGGAGGCCCTCCACTGACCTGAGGTCATTTTCTTTATCTTTAACTAGGGTGTTCAAGGGCCGGCTGGAAAGCGTGGTACCATTGGAGAGAAGGTGACACATACGGGACTCACTTTATTAAAAAAAACATTTGTTTTGCTGAGATCCCAGCGAGTTTTGCTCATTACTGCCATTGCAGGGGATTGTGGGAGATCCTGGCTTTCCAGGGAGAGACGGGGACCCGGGAGCAGAAGTAGGACAAGCTGCTCATCTTCATTCGGAGTTCTCGATTCGGTGTGTAGCTGGAGTGCTTAACGTGAGCGTTTCTGTGCACACAGGGTTACCAAGGAGCCCAAGGTCCAGAGGGAGGTTCAGGTCAGGCGGGGGAGAAGGTAACGGACCACTAAGCTGCGACAGAGTAACCATAACATGATGAGTGTTACTGGTTTGGGGTAAGTTCAAGGTGTCATTTGTTCTTGACAGGGAGAGAAGGGGTCATGGGGTCGCCCTGGAGACATGGGGCTACAGGGAATGCCAGTAAGCCACTTTACCATATAGTAGTACCACACTGATCTAAAATGCTAATGTATGAATGCAGTCTTTATTCATTTTGTGCAGTTAAAATTAATTATTCGTAGATGAGGTACATGTTGATGTGCAGTACATGGTTCCTTAATGAAATAGCGCCCCCCTCCCCTGCCCTCCACAGGGCCCACGAGGCTACAAAGGTTCAGCCGGCAAACCGGGCCGTCCAGGATTTGTTGGCCCACCAGGGCCCATTGTGAGTCTTCCCGGCCGGTGTTCCCAAACCTTCCTGAAACACAGATCGTTCCTGTGCACTGCATATTAAAATGTGGTGTCTTTTCCAGGGTCACTTGGGAATGACAGGACGTCCAGGCCCCAAGGTACCATCTCACTCATTAGCACGTGCACATCTGTCACAAAAACAATAATCACTTTTTATTAAAACGTCACCTTCGCGGAACCGTGGGGCCTTGCCTCCAGGGTCCACCACTCACAGTCGGGTCTAATGCTGTTTGATCATTTGTTGTTGTGTCCATCATGCCGGTTCCCCTCCTTTTTTGTGTGCGGGTCTCCCTCTTTACCCCTGTGGAGTTTCTCCACCTCTCTCACCTCATAAAAGCATCCTGGAGCTGGTGTCCTGCAGTTGCTTATGGCCCAGGTCTTGGCTGCCATTCTGAGCCTCAGAGCCCTATTGGGAAGCGTTAGCAATGATTTACTGCCCACAAATCCCAGCGTTTCCGCAACAGATCCTGAACTGGAGTCACGGTGGGAGTGGGATTTGGCGGGAGGGCCCCATCGTGATCCTGACATGGTTTACAGCGCTGGGCTTGGACACATGCCCTTCATGTGTACGCAGCTTCGTTCCGTGAACGGCTGTTCCTATAGTAAGGAAGTCAGCACCGAGTTTCTGTAGCCTAGGAACTGTATGTTTGGGAATTACATGTGCGTTGTTAAGAGATGAGACGCTCTTGTCAGAGGAGTCATTCCTCACTGGGGGAGACAAACTGACAAACATCGCAAACCTTTCTATTTCTACTGACAATATACATAAAGATAGACTTAACTGACCCCAGGGGGAAATTCTTGAACATAGTTCCCGCTGCTTTTCTAATGGTGCTAATTGAGTTCCTAATTGGAAAAGTACCTACGCAGTAGCTGTGTGAAAGTTGCTAGATGTGTATAAAACACCCTGAGCTTCATCACTGTTTGCAAACTATTTGCCTTCCGTCCAACACTGTTAGTCGTTGAGAGTGTCATTAGAAAAACTCTTTGGACGGAGCTCAACCGGCCTTGCATGACACTGTATGTGGTGAAACAGCTGTTTAAACAGCCCTGATTAATCTCATAACGATACCCAGCATGAAAACCAGTGCTTTCTCCATTCGTTCCCAAAGAGACTCGGGTGCAAACTCGCTGAGCTAGTCTTGGTTTTGGCGTGGCTGCCTAACAAAACGTTGGCTAATAGTACAATAATATTTATGTCAGAGGACACAGAAGGGCCTGCTGGGGAATACCATCCATCAGCATGAAGCAGCTTCAGAAGAGCTGAAACCTATCTGTGTGCTGGTTGCTTTTTCCATCCAAGCCTCTTTCACTCCTGCAGTGGATTCCCCTTCCTTGCGTCCGGGCTGAGTCAGATGTGCTCTCTCACGGGACACACGTAGCTCTGTTCAGCACCTGCATTTTCCTAGTTATCCTCTGTATGTGCGCATATGACAGGCAAATTAAACTCAGATGTTTTCCATTTGCGTCCTGCTGACACACAAGGACTTGCCTCGGTATCTGCTTGCTGTCTTCATTCCCATGCCGAGCTCCTTCGGCTTCCAATGAATAAAACACCCTGACATGCCTCAGGAATTTTTTTCCAAGGAATGTACAGGAAATGTGCCATGTATACTTACATTTATTTATTACATTTTACATCTCATATGTAAACAAAATGAGAGAATGAAACAAACAAATCACCTCAGAACAACAGCACTTTAAAATAACACTAATAATAATAATTCATACCATCCAAGTAGTACACATGCACACACAAAATTTAACCATTGAGAGTCATATTGTAGGACAATTTAAATACACATCCATGTTACAGTTCAGATAAACGACAGTATACTAATTATCAATTATCATTTGTTTTGACAGAAAACAGCACCAGATACTCACTTTAAAAATGTTGATTAAAAAGGATTTTTTAAAGGGCCATTAGATGGTATCATGTTAATGTTGTTCACAGGTATAGAGGCTGGGGGAGGTGGAGATTTTAACAGAATAGGTGGATTTATTTTCAGAAGTGTGTTGCTTTAATGTTTATTCTTCATGGCACGGGAAATACTGCGCTTCAGGGAGGGACAAAGTTCACATTTTTCCCATTGTTTAGTATGAACAAAAATGGCGGTTTGTGAAAATGAGCGGGCTGGATAGCCCACATGGGACTGGCGGAGTGCAGCACAGACACACACAGACACACGTTACACGCCTTTGTCACACAGCAGCTCACATCAGCTGTCCATGTCTTAACAGGGTGCTACAGGTAAACCAGGTATCCAGGGAGCCCAAGGGCAGGAGGTAACCATCAACACCGGCTTTCAAAGAGGACCATCAGACTGAAACCTAAATCATCCCCAAGTGCTTTATTAGATCTGTTTTCTGTTGTAAAGGGGCAAAAAGGACAGAAGGGGCCCAGAGGTCAGGTAAGGAAGCTGTCAAAGTAAGGTAAGCTGTCAGGATTATATCCCTGGCTGATTTAGAATGGAGACACTGGTGTCATGTGATCCATCTCATGGCAAGAGCATGTGTGTCATGTGTGAAGCCTTTCATTACACCATAAACACGTACTGGGGAAACCAAGACGATGCTGCACAGATGTTTCTATTGAATTCCCTCTAAGGAAGTCCATGATTTTTGCAGAACACGTATGGTCATTATGGTGATCGTGGTGGAACACTGCTGGTGTGCTAACGTGCTAATAGACAGAACGACGAGGCCATACAGTACTCGTCAAATGCAGGCCCACCTGGAATCAGAGGTCATTGGCTGATTTTCGGTGTGCACATGTAATCGGGTGTTCTGTGTGTCCAGGAGGGGGACAGAGGTACACAGGGTCCCCGCGGCAAAGAAGGGAAGCGAGGAGCTGGTGGGGAGCCCGGTTCCACAGGACCTGTGGGCAGCAGAGGCGTCCCAGGAGATGGGGGACCTCAGGGATTCCAGGGGCCTCCTGGGCCACCTGTAAGTGTTCTAGAAATTTCCCAAGATTAAATGAGTACATTTTCACTGACGTCCTGGATAATGAAATGGGGGTGGAGGAGGAGCAGGTGTATGACTCAGTGGGTCACGACGCCATGACTGATCAGAAGGTTGCTGACTCAGCTTTCTGACAGAAACATACGTCGCTTTGGCTAAAAGTTAAATAAACATAAAAGTGGGAACCTTTGCTTGAAACGGAAATGGCTGGTAACACAGAGCATGCATATCGTATAAAAGTCGTGCACTTCCAGTTTCTTAACCCACTAATATTGGTCAGTTGAAACAAGCGGGTTAACCACACGCTGATTACGAGCCTGTGTTGTTTTAGCTAGCTAATGAAGCGACACCACACCCTGCTCTCCTGAAAGGCGAAATGAGCGGCCATTGAGCTTCTCGACTTATGAGACGAGCGCTAACTCTCGTGGTGACAGGGAGGCTTGTAAACGGCTTCCGCCAGGGCTGTGGTGCAGTTTTTTGGGCAATAAAAAGTGTAAGCTAGCTAGCTAAGCGCTTCTGGCTCCTTCTGCGCCCCCCGGCACAAAGCAGCTGCCATCTCTCCCTCCCTCGCTGCACTGGGGGCTCAGTCGTGTGTCCCTGTCGCGTGGTTCCACATTCACTCTTTTTTCCCTCTCCCATTCCCTCCACAGGGCCCAGTGCTGGCTGCCCAGCACGTCATTGAAGTCTGTAAGAAGGTGGTGCTGGAGCAGATGTCCACCTTCGCCAACTCCGTGAAGAGGACATGCGCCACCGTCTGCCCCCTGTATGGAGATGTGCCCATGGGAGCCCCAGGCCCCCCAGGACCAAAAGGACCCTCCGGACCACCCGTGAGTGTCCATCTCTGTGCCTGAGCATCAGCTGTCTGTATTTAAGCCAGAGTGGGAGCAGCTCCAGACGTCTTCAGTAACCTTTTGTGATATATTTTTTTTTATAAAAATAACCATTACACACCATTTCAAAACCTTGCCTAGGGAAAAAACTGAGTGCCCGGGGCGTCTGACCGCAGACGTCTGATCTCATGCACAGCCGAGCGTGCAGGCCTCATGCCCTGGCGCCCCCAGGAGGCGCGCGCTCCATACATGACCCGCTCCTGCCGCATGCAGGCCTCATACCCTGGCGCCCCCAGGAGGGGCAAGCTCCATAC
>JAODJW010000062.1:969294-1012569 GCA_026777045.1 Hyperopisus bebe | reverse complement strand
TGCAAACTGAATCCTTGGGTTCCTTTAAATCAGAGCTAGATAAGATTTTAACAACTCTGAGTTATTAGTTAAGTTCTACCCAAGCGAGCTTGATGGGCCGAATGGCCTCCTCTCGTTTGTATAGTTCTTATGTTCTTATGTTCTTATGTCCTCCGGGAGCAGAAGGGGCCATAACATGCACACACACCAGCCACAGGGCAGCAGGTCGACATGAGATCCTGAGCTGGTGGCAGAGGGGTCTTCTGTATTCCACAGAGAAGAGGGAGACGGGGAAACAAGTGAGACAGCACTGCTGACATCTGGGGTTTCCCCGGACTGGGAGGTCCAGTGACACACTTCTGGTGGAATCGTCATTTGGTGGGGGGGGAGTCACACAGCTCGTGTTAAAATGCTGGAGGGGGGGTATAATACACTGCTGATGTGGAACAGAGATGTTACTGTAGGGAGTGGAGCTTTGTTAAGCTGCCATGTTGACTCAGACTGTGGCAGGGTTAGGGGAGAACCCCCTTTAACGCGCCAAGGACGCTGTAGTTAGAACCATGTGCGGGAACCAGAGTTTCTTCGCTAACCTACAGTCGCTGCAGGTTTTTTTAATAGCTCTTATTGATCCCTGTGGGGACATTCTCTTTTTTCCTCCACCATCTTGCTCTTTGTAGGTGAGAGCAAGCTGGCCGTGAGGAGCAGGAACTCGTAGTGAGCAGGGCTGGGGGGAAGTGGCTTTGCTTAACGACCCGCGGATGTACAGAGGCTGGGCTTGAACCAGCGACCTTCTGATCACAGGCACAGAGGCTTAGCTGACAGTGTGTTCCGTTAGTGCACTACAAACATCACCTGGCCATTAAAATATGACAGTCACCTCTCCGGGCCCCACAGGAAACGTCCCAGGAGATGTCATTTTGGACTTTTAGGTGGTCTCTGATGTCATTGTTGACTTTTAGGTGGTCTGTGATGATTGGTATTGTTAACTGCTTATGCTATAGGGATAAGTCTTGATAAAGGCTGCGATTCAGGTAGTTATGATAAATAGGATGTTACCGCTCTGTGCAGCTGCTTTCCTCTGACAGGGCTGCAGTCAGTGATGGTACCTGCAGTCACCTCATAGGTTCCCAGATCGTTAATGTTGAGAAAACACTTTTAGACATATTGAGATGATGAAAATGTATTCCAGAAGAGCAGCCGAAAAACAAGCTGTTGCATTACTGGGAATGACTGGTGCTTTTGTGGTTTTGGTGTGTGGAGATGTGCCTTCATGTGGTACCACTGAGGGGCAAATAATGTTAGGATCCGGAGCACCGGACTATCAAATCATTACCGACTTCTTATGGGCTGCTTTAGGCTAAGTCTGCGGTGCTTCGTCACGGATACATGTGTTTGGTTCCAGTCCAAAGCTGTCTGACACTGCAAATGGCTTCCATGTGGGATGTGGATGGGGGATCTGGGAGGAGCCAGAGCGAGGGAAGTTGATGGAGCAGGGAAGCCGCGTGGGCCGAACGGCTCCCATGGCGCGACACTGCAGGCCCCGCCCAAGAGCGCCGCGGCCAGCCAGACCGCCGTGAAGCTGCGTGCAGCTCGCGCTGAGGGTCAGCGGCTGGAAAACTGCAGTCACGGCACGGACACTGCGTCGCAGTGGGGTGGGGTGGTCACTGTATGACAAGTCATGACAAAGCCAGATATTACCCAAATCTTCGAAAATGGAATGGACTCCTTCAACTGGTCAATGCCATGGGTCCTCATTGCCCCTTGTTGTAGACTCATTTTTGCTTTCTGGAAACCCGGCATGTAGTTTGAGATTCCTGGTCGCCAAAAATTTTTTTTAACTGAATCCCTGGTTTTGTGCTGTCTTTGCAGATTCATGTAAATGTATACAGTTATATTTGTGTGTATTTCATGCCCAGCCAAATGTGGCCTCTCCATGTTGGATTAAAATGTATCTTTACATTATATTACCATAGGCGCATAAAATAAAGTTAATAATCATGTGAAATAAGAGCCTGCTATTCACAGTTTGAGCCCGAGGGGGATTCTCTTGAATCACGAATGTCCATTTACTTTCAGAGAATGCAGATGGTTATCACATCGTGTGATGTGATCTCATTGATGGGAGTTGTATTATTTTTTTTCCTGACAGGTAGAACTTCAGCTTGTTTGATGTTGACATCATGGGTCACAAACAGAAGTCCACAGCTCTAGTGATTCTCACTGTGTTCCTAGTATTCCTTCAAACGTTCTGCACGGCTCAGAAGGATATGAGATTGAGTAAGAGTGACCCCACCACTGTCCTTCCATAATGCATGACAAATCTGAACTACATTGATCTATGTGCTTCTCAGAATGTTGGCTAAACTGTGAAGATTTGTGGTGTTTCAGGATCATTCCATGTTTCCTGTTGCGTGCTGTGGAACAGGTTGGAAATTAGGAACTTTCCTTTCATGGGAAGCAGTTAAAATGCAGCTTTTTCTCTTTTTGTCTCATCTTGCAGGCTGTCGAACGGCTCCCAGTGATTTGGTTTTCATCTTAGACGGCTCTTGGAGTGTAGCAGACACTAACTTTGAAATAGTCAAAAGATGGCTGGTGAACATCACCACCAGCTTCAACATCGGCCAGAAGTTCACCCAAGTTGGTGTTATCCAGTATAGTGACAACCCCTACCTGCACATTCCCTTGGGGAGTCACTACTCCAGTGAGGAGCTCATCGAGGCCATGGAATCCATCGAGTACATGGGTGGAAACACTAGGACGGGTGAAGCTATTCAGTTCACCAGCGAGAGAGTCTTTGACATGTCAGAACGTGGCCCAAACGGCGTGGCCAAGATAGCCATTGTGCTGACGGATGGGAAGTCGCAGGATGACGTAGCCGTGGCTGCAGAGGCTGCCAGGAAGAAGGGAATCATCTTGTTCGCCATCGGAGTGGGGCAGGAAACTGAGGAGGCTGAGCTGAGGGCCATCGCGAACAAACCGCCTTCTACGTACGTGTTCTACGTGGAGGACTATGTCGCGATCACCAAGATCCGCGAGGTCATCCGTCAGAAGCTGTGTGAAGGTAGCTGGGCGTTCCCCCCCACATCACGGCTCTCTGTCCTGTGCAATGCCAGATTCATAGACAGCAGATTTGTGTAACATCCAGCTGTGAATTACATGCATAATGCAGCTACTGCGTTTCAGTTGGGACAGGCTTTGGTTTATTTGCTCCAGTTCACCAGAATATAATCCAGGTGTTCAAAAAAAGCACCTCTTTCAAATAAAACCAATTTGACCAATTAAAATCAGCGATTAAAATCAGTGATTGATACTGCAACCACTTGCAGAAAATTAAAATTGCAGAGAATATTTAAAGGATATTGCAAAAACAGTACATGAATACAAGTACTTCAATCTGGCATTAAAATGCAGCACCCAAAAGCTTTAACTGGATTTAATGTCCACATTTGACGGTTCTGCAATTCTTTCCAATTGTTCCAGGCAGTTAATACATTCCAGATGTATATGAAGGCAATCAGAAATACCCATTGTTTACAGAGGCAGTACAGTTTAATGTCATTTTTAGTACAAATGCACGCTCACATTTCTTTTTAGCTTAACCATGTCAGAAAAGTCTCTCCTCGAGTTTAAGCAGAAATCCACTGTAGCTGTATTAGTTTGTCTGTGCTTGCTAGGGTGTCTGCAATACTTTACAACACTGTACATTATATATAGTCCCAAAACAAATTTCCTTTCCACACACATGCACGTATCGGACGGAAAATGGAACAGAATATGTCAGGCAAGAGCAGGATTTGCGCAAATCGGATCTAGCGTAGCGGGACAAATGAGGGAGATGTGTGTTTAAGGGCAGATATGACATTCTAGGTGAGGAGACATTCTTGAACGATGCATACTTGTAAAAAAGCCAGCTGTTCAGGCCAAGAGTTTTTCCACTACAGTTTCTTTCTTCCAATTCTGGGGCCAAATGAAATAAACAGTTGAGTTCCTTGGATGCTTAACCCTTAATGGTCTGCTTTCCGATTTACACGCAAGCCGTGCGACACAGCAAGACATCATTTCTAAGAATATCAGCTGAGATGGTTCTGCAGAACCTTTGCAGGGAAGGGATGAATAAGTTCACAAGAAAGGGAGAAATGTTCAACTTCCTAAAGCTACGATGCTTATGCCCTCTAAGGATGCGCCTACCTGAATCAAACAGCACTCTCTCATCACCTCTATCCCTTTTCCTCCCATGTTTTCCCCTTGTAACCATAGAAACTGTCTGCCCTTCGAGGATCACGGTGGAAACTCGTGATGAGAAGGGTTTTGACATGCTGCTACACCTGGACTTTGCCAAAAAGGCGAAAAAGACACAGGGATCTTTTTATGGGTCAAAAGCTTATCAGGTGACCCCAAGAGTTGATTTAAGTGAAAGTACAAGGTAAGATTAATTAAAAACTATGATTCTAGGGGACTGGCAAGGTTATTTTG
This sequence comes from Hyperopisus bebe, assembly GCA_026777045.1. Lineage (NCBI taxonomy): Eukaryota > Metazoa > Chordata > Actinopteri > Osteoglossiformes > Mormyridae > Hyperopisus > Hyperopisus bebe. Next base: position 1,008,117 of record JAODJW010000062.1, on the reverse strand, counting down.
TTGACGGTTTAGCCTCATGCTACATCTTTCATGTCGTTTGATGTGATTCTTAGGATGCTCTTTCCTGATGGGTTACCCCCTTCCTATGTCTTCGTGGCCACACTGAAGTACAAGGGATCAGTGGTCATGGAGATGTGGGATTTGTGGAGAGTACAGACCCAGGAGGAGAAGCCTCAGATGGCGGTCACCATGAATGGAATCAACCGTACGGTCATGTTCACTACAACCAGCTTTGCACCGAGTGGCACCCAGACCGTGATCTTCTCAAAAGCGCCGGCCAGGGTACGACCGTGTGGCCTGATCCTGTGCGAGATGCGTCTTTCGTGAGCACGTGTCAGTCTGGTTACCCTCCAGGCATCCATGTGGTCTTGATTAATTGGAGAGCAGAGATTTGGCAAGTCGTCGGTGAGAATAAACAAGGTTCTCTCATCTGAGGCATGACATTGAGTAAGTGATTATGGGTCTTTTGGTGCCCTACTAGAGAAGCAGTTCAATGAGAACAAGGCACGGCACAATTCTATAAGAAAACCCTTTGGAGGTCCCTCAGTAGAGACTCCGGACTTTGAGATCCTTCGTTCTTCTGCTGGTTCCCAACCTGGCCTGGGCTTTCCGAAGGCCTCTTATTGTGCCAGGGCCACATTGTCCAGATTCCACGCGTTCTGACCTGCATATGGATTAAAAATCATTCAACTTCGGAAAAGGAAAAAATGGACCTTTATAGACCATAAACGAGTCTTTTTCAGTTTCTCATAAATTCTTCTGAATGGGCCATACCAATCAGGGAAATTGCGCATAGATGGAGACAGACTTCTGGAATCCACTGAAATGGGACTAGCCATTCTGTTAGTGTTCTGTATCATCTCTTACTTAAAGTGTGAGTGCAATACATGTTTTACTGTAATAAATTGCTCCTCCTCTGAGCCGATTGAGTAACTTTTATCCAGTGTACTACTTGCTTCCACTAGGACTTTCCAAAACAAGTGAAATAAGTACTGCAGACCTAATTAATGCACCTAAGCAATCGTGATTAATGCTTGAAAGATTTCATTAAATCATGCTGTTTTTCATAAGAGATATTTATCACCTCTCTTCTTTGGGTGGCAGAAACTGTTTGATGAAATGTGGCATCAGCTCCGCCTGCTTGTCACGGAGCAGGACGTCACGCTCTACGTGGATGACATGGAGATCGAGACGCTGGCTCTTGAACCCCCAGATGGCATCTTCATTAATGGGAAGACGCAAGTCGGGAAGTATGTCAGCAAAGAAACGACCGTACCGGTAAGCTACTGTGACAGGCATCTCTAGGCCCGCACTCCTGTCGTTGGCCTGCAGGGGGCCAGAAGGGCATTAAACGCAAGCAGAGCATTTTTAATTCTGGTGAAGTGGTGGCAGCTCTTAAAGACACTTCTATAGAATAGAGATCCCAGAAAGGAAATTTTCTTTTCTTTTCACCTTCCCCATCTTGCTCCCCCTGAGGTTCCTAGCACAGGGTCAGCCAGCACCCCAGGAGCTGAGGGTTAGGGGCCTTATTCAGAGGCACGAGGCCACATGACTGTTCTGCTGAGGGTTAGGGGCCTTATTCAGAGGCACGAGGCCACATGACTGTTCTGCTGAGGGTTAGGGGTCTTATTCAGAGGCACGAGGCCACATGACTGTTCTGCTGAGGGTTATGGGGGTTATTCAGAGGCATGAGGCCACATGACTGTGCTGTTAAGGGCTCAGGGGATTTTGAAGCACAGACCTTCAGCTCACGGGCACATTGTCCAAACCCACTGAGCCTCACACCAGCCCAATCTGCGCTGACCGGGAATCGAGCAGCTTGGAAGGCGACGTTGCTGAACGCTGTACCCCCAAGGCATCTGGACATTGAGTTTAAATGACCATACCATGCAAACAGTGCTGGTGCATTGCTGTTCCGTCTCCTTCTGCATGCCGTGCCCCCTCCCCCCCCCCAGCCGTCTGTGGACATACTGGCGCGGGTCACTAGCGGATCTCCTGTTTACCATCATTTTACAGTGCCAGTGAAAGCAGAGGCAGTGTGAACAGCAGCTGTGGGTCATACACATACAATGTGCTTGAAACGCATCTGGCCCACACTTGTGGCCTTAGCTAGGGTACGGCGTAATTGTGGCGTGCGTTTGAGTGTATGAGAGAGAAGAAATCATTTAGCAGTGCTGTAGTAGTGTAGCAGTGTTTTATAACAGTAAATATCCCAGTAAATGGCACCTACACTTTAAAAAGGAGAAAAGAATAAAGCCAAAATCATGGCTAACTGAAAAGAGTCTGGAATCCAAGAGAGGATGCAGATCCCGATGACCCAAGTTTGAGTTGGTCTGCTGTACAGTGTCTTTGTCAGAAGCAGCTCTTGACATTTATAAAATAAGCATGAGTTTCACGGGGGGCTAAATCAGGGCATGCTTTCCACGGGATCCTCTTCAAAATGTTTGCTTCCAAATGTGCTTGCTGCAAGCTGCAGTCCATCGCGACTGAGAGTCTCTCTGAACGCTCCCTAAACAGTTTGAGATTCAGAAGCTGAGGATATACTGCGACCCGGAGCAGAATAACAGGGAAACTGCCTGTGAGATCCCTGGAGTGGTGAGTGTGACGCGGCACCGGAGCCTTCGTGCTGAAAACACCAACCCTACCTCTTATGGGTGAAACTGGTAGCCTCTGCTGTCATTTCAGAGTTAGCCAGCAGCCTCACATGGCTTACAAACATGCTCTAAAGCAGGTAAAGCAGGTATTTCCCTCTCGTTGGGGGTGATCCTCAGAATACAATGCAGAACATGTACATATGGCTTTTGTAAGCTTATCATATGCACTTATCGCTCGCCTTCATCTTCTGCGCTCCGTCTGCATTTTTGGCGTCTTCCTTCGCAGACGCTAATACTCGCTTCATGCATGCTGCGTTTTATTTGATTTTCCAGTTGGACGATAACTCCGAGAGGACGGTGTGGGGCCAGACGCTGGCTTGGCTTCGCTAATCCTTTCACCATTAATATGTAGCGCCAGGCAGATCTCGCCGGTTTAATTGCGAGGCCGACACGCGTGACTGCAGTTTCCGAGAGCGCACGCCGTGCTGGCCGAAGGCGGCCGCTGGGCCGGCCTGCGCATCTGCGCATGCGATTGTGTGCAAGTGAAATGATGCCTGACAGGATTTCACTCCTCTCGTTTCCAGGATGGAGAGGTACGTATATCGAGAGATGGCTTTGCTCGCTTTCAAAGTAGCTTCATTTTCAACAGCAGAGGTAAGGCTGCTTCGCTTTGTGGCCCTGCCAGTCTTTTTATCCACATGTTCCACAGTTATGAATGAAATGGGCTACCTACCTACTAGTTGGGCTACCTGCTTACTAGTTGGGCTAGTGAGCGGGGGGCACCCTCCTCCACCTTTGGCCAGCCTCGCCCTCTGACCCCACTATGTAGAACGTGACTGGGTCCATTAAGGGTACCTTTTCAAAATTGTGGCCTTGGATGCACCATGTGACTGTGTGTTTCTGCGGCAGTGTTCCAACGGCCCCCGGGACATTGACCCCACCCCGGAACCATGTACCTGCCCCCCCGGCCCACCCGGGGCTCCAGGCCCGAAGGTCAGTAGGTGTAGGTGCTCCATGGTGATGGAGATACAGGCTGTCTGAAGGACACACTGGTTTGGCCATAACTTTGTAGATTCCATTCAACCATCCGCATTAAACAAATGCTAAATGGACGTCCACATACACAAATTCTGTACATATCCCAGGTGTGTGAACATGCACCTGCATTTATCATTGGTACTAATTGACCCCATTGGGTAAAAAAGGGTTTGCGTGGATCATAGCCCATCTCTGGCATCTGGAACAAGGCTCAACTGCAGAAGCTTTAAATAAGAAGCAGGTTTTACTGCAAAGGTATCATTAAAATATCATCCTTAAGGTCATGCAATTATGACTACAATAATTCCCCATTTAAGGGTATACACCCTTTAAAATACTCCTCTACCAACCATAGCAAAGGTCACAAGCATTAACTTAAACCTGGGAACAGGCCTCATTTTCACACTAATGCATTCAGAGGCTAGTGTTCAGTTCATACAGGGGAATAAGCAGGCATTATTCAGTCGGCACTCGGCAGTCACTGTGAACGAGCTTCATTGCCATTTCGAAAATGAGGCCTGGCTGCAATGCAGATGGACCTCCCGGCGTGACGCATTCTGCAGAGCTGGGCCGTGTTTCACATTAAGTGCCTGCTTTGCTTGGTGGCCCATGTTTCTGTTTTATAATGGTGCCAATGTTGCCTTGAAGTCTAATGAACTTTTTTAAAGGACCAAAAAGTCCCTGCTAAAAACAGTTCCCACGCACACACACACACACATACATACACACACACACACACACACACACACACACCGCAATGCAAGAAATAAATAATAATGTGCAGCAAAAATGCCTGTGACTGGCTCAGCATTGAGCAGATACTTGCAGTATCTATATTTAACTGCATATGTAATTGAAATCGTGAACAACACCATTTTTAGCTGGTGATTTTGAAAGATCCATTTGCAAATTGTCCGATTTTGCCTCCCTATTTTTATTTTGACCGTCTGCTGTTGTGTTTGGAAAAAGGGTGAACAGGGACGACATGGAGGCCCAGGCCAAGCCGGACCTGCTGGTGCTGAGGGTAAGCCTGTGAGTACTACATAGTTTAATATCCCAACCCTGATACACAGTATGCACACACACAGTCTGAGATTACTGTAATATAAACATGCTTCCCACCAGTAGCATGAACTCAGAACAACCCTGCACCTTTTTGAAGGAAGTGCGTGACATTCCCTGCCAAGATGGGTGGGGTAGACGCCAATATCCCTGCTTACTTGGAAAGTGATGTCATTAGAATGGCCACCCAGATAGCATTAACAGGAAAAGAGAATTCCTCTTTTAACACCATTCGGTCAAATAGTGGGCTATTTCCAAGAGAGTCGAATATTACTCTACTTTCCATGTAACATGGAAGTTTCCCATATTTTACGGGCTTTCTCAGCTGGCACTGACGCCATTCTGGGCATCGACCACAGCTCGCCTCGGTCTCTGGCTCCCTGTAGGCAGGCTCAGGCTGGTACCACGGGTGTTTAATAACTAAATATGACTGAATATCTTCATTTGTTGTCCGGCCATAATATGATTTCGCTTAAGACCTTTACATATGTCTTTACATAAATACAAACAAAAACAAGACACACAAACACTGTACAGAAGCAGAAGTATCATTTGAGTTTCAACGTGCATGAAAATCAGTGCTGGCATTTATATGCTGAAGCTTCGCTCATTAACATACTTCAGAGGCAAGAATATTTCAGTATTTCCCTGTGTCCATTGTGAGGACTCTGGCTTGCACCTCTTTTGCTTAGTCTGCTTTTGCTGCTTGGCGTGTGGGTTGCCCCCCCCCCACACGAGGGCCTACGCTCTGCCAGCCAAACTCCCCTACATGGCAAACATCGTAACTCAACGCTGCAGCTTCCATCTATTCCAGACTCTGTGCCTGATTTTGCCATCTTTCTAGAACAGTTGACAACTATAAACTCAATTTGATCAATCCCTCGCTTTATATTTGGTTGCACTATTTTCTTCTCCAAACAATGGCCAAATTTGTGCAATAAGCACTGAGTTCCAACAATGTTTGGTGGCAGTGATCATGACACATATAATTTAACTATTAGCCATTGTAACTTACAACCATTTCACAAAAACATTCTAGTACAGGCCTTTGATAAACATGTATGTTTTCCGAATGTATCTGGAAGCTTGCTTAGCTACAAGAATACGATTTTTCATGAGGTCTGCTTGAAGTCCTGCATTGCAGAGTATCTGGGTCTTTGATCTATACAGATAGTCATAGTCCAACCCATTAGCGACATCTGCAGGGACAATAATTTGCTTATTTGATCAGCCCATGATGATAACAGGCCACAATTAAACGGTGGAAAAGATGACAGGCTTCAGTCTAACTTGGTGTATTTCAAATTATGCTTAAATAAATCTACACTGAAGACTTTGAACAAATACTTTACTGAAGCACCACTTGGAAGCAGGGATTTGAGGGACGCCGCTGTTTCGAATTATGTGGTGGATTGAGGGATTTTTCAGGGCCTTAAACCAGATTAAACGAAAGCTAAATCAGAACATCATCTTTCATAAGAAAATGCCACTGTGGAGTCTGTGTGCAGAACTCAGTGGCTGTTTAATGCTGGATTTACTCAGACTCATTTGTTAGCAAAGGACAATCCCAGTGTTAAACACTGCAGTTACTGCGCAGCTAAGTAATTGCTAACAACTGTAACTCACACAGTTTGCTGTTTAGCTACACGCTATGTGCAGGCAAAGATGGACACTGTTCAATGGCTGATCCCAAGCTGAACTTTTTCTGCGTACACATGTGGCCCTGCTTCTCTCAGCTAAATCAATGTGACCGTTAGTGGACGACTACATTCCCCGCTAAGCCTATAAGCCTAAAAAGGCAGATCCCCAACACAGGTGCTCTGGCAAATGTTCTCATCAGCAATTCATTTACAAATATTTGAATCTCCCCTCCACAGGGTGTTCCCGGTGTGAGAGGAAATCCAGGTCTTCCGGGCTCACCTGGCATGCAGGTACAGATATACATCTGCTGATTGGTTCTTCAGCAGATCGAGCTCCGCCTCTCTGGCTTGGAGAGACTTACAGAACCTTTCTGCCCCTGGTAGGGTCCGCGTGGTACCGATGGATACAAGGGTGAAAAGGGAGAGCCTGGAGATCGGGTAGGAGGGCAGTGCCTTCGTCTGGATCGTACCAAATGCACGCAGCAGTTATTGCGATCACAAATAGCTGTGCACATACATGTTCTCTTCCTGCTAATCCTGCTGGTTATTGTGTTTACATGAAGTTCATTAATTGTCTAATGACACAATGGCTGTGGAGTGGTGATGGTGTAACATTTATCTTTCTGTTCAGGGTGAGCGAGGTTCTTCGGGTTTTCCTGGGTTACCGGGACTAAGAGGTGAAAAGGTAACTAAACACAAGAGCCATACCATCATGTCTTGTCAAGAGGAGCCACAGAGAGTTAAAAAATTTGGAATATCTATAGGAGTGTCTGTCACTCAGTTAAGCAGGAAATATTCGACCTTTTATGGAAATGTACATCAGATCATCTGTGATGACCTCCAAGGGTAAATATTGGCTTGCATTACAAGTGAGAAAAGTAATTATTTCCACCTAATGAAAAGTTATAGTTCAGGGTGTTTTTGAGTTTTAAAAGCTTTTCAGATCGTCGGTGTGAAAACCCCAGGCTGCTTATGCTGTGATGTTGACACAGGAAGCTAAAGGGTGATGCCTCAGCAAGCAGAAATCCCAAACATCAGGCTCTTGTCAGCAGTAAATTACTAGGAATTACATGTAACCTTTGCAAATAGATATTTAAATGCTTTTCTATGTCTTTAGAGGTAACCCAACACTCAGCTGGACTTAGCAGAAATTCACTGTTTAGAACTGTTGTGCAATTTATGTGAATTTCCTGGGAGATGTTTGAGATCTTACTAATGGCAACCATTTCAGCTTCCTTGTACGCCTCATCTCTCACCCTATAAAGGAATTGGTCTTTGAGAGTCTGTCATGTATCTCCCATTTCTGCATTAGTCCTTATCTGACAACAAGGACAAATGTGGACACAGTATTAATTACAGGGTGCAATTGATCTGAAGTAGAGTTTTAAGAGAAGCTGACTTTGCTCATTATCGTGTTTGCATGTTTGCCTTCTGTGAAATTTTGTTAAATTGTTCTGTTAAATTGTTACCTTGGCAATGGTGTTTAATTCTTATTTTCTTCGACATTTCAGGGTTCAAGTGGGTCACCAGGATTACAGGGGTTACCTGGCCGGGATGGCAAGGTGGTAAGTACGCTTTTCATATGTTCAAACGATGACCTGCATATTATATTTATCATGGATGCCTTAAAAACATAGCTTGATTTTCAGTAGCGTAATGGACACCATACTATGTGTAATGTGTGAGAAACGAGCTCTGAAATGGTACTGATTCTGTTGTGCCGGTTTCAGGGAGAGAAGGGGAGCGTAGGACCTGCGGGACTGCTTGGACTTCCAGGGGTTCCTGTGCGTATGGATTTGCAGAACTTTCTGGGGGCTTGTCTGTAATGAAGACGGGTCGGCACTCACGCCTCCATTGTTTTTCCACTCAGGGACGTCCTGGCCTTGACGGGAAAGATGGGAAGCCAGGCAGTGACGGTCAGGAGGTTCGTATGAAGCCCGATCGGTCCGTCCAACTCAGGAATTAGAGCAGAAGCAGAGCAGGCAGATGAAGAGGCCATGGGCCCGGTGATGAAAATGAGGCGAGGCGGCGAAGGCCTTAGGACCAGAGACGCACATCTGTCGGGTTTCTTCTTACCAGGCACCATCCAAGCTATAGAAGTGTATTCCTGAAAGTGGGTCACGTGCAGATCCATGAGCACGTTAGTGTTTCCTCATGCACTGCAGGCTACGATGACTGTTTCAAATGCTTCCCCAACAGCCGTTTCTTATTACCCACAAGGCCGTTCATCACCGCCATGGTGATTCCCTGCATTGTAAATCCTACATTATACGCCTGATGTTGTATCTCTGAAACATATATTACCCCTTTAATGTCCACATTTGTTCCTCTCCCTCTGAGCTGAGAGAATCTGGAGTCGGGAAAACTAGGGGTGGGGGGGGGGGGGCATCTAAGGTTCCTGGTTCCAACTTGTGGGTCTGGCCAGTTGTTCTTAATCATCCCTTCTGGCAGCACCTTCTGAATGCTAAGCCTACGCTAAACGGCTCTGCAGCTCTGCTCTGCAGGGAACACGCCTCCATCTCCACAGCACACGTGTCTATGATTCAGCAAGTAGTGCAGTTGACTCTGCAAATCCCTCGTTCTCCACCTGAGGCAGGTTTATCTTACAGGATGCTCTCAGGCGACACCCCCACTGCTATATTTTCATTTGAAAACTCCACTGTACACCGGCATCTACCCAGGCATTTTCACATCGTTTACCAAAGTATTTCCAGCAACACTGAAATGAATCAAAACATAAATGATGTAGCTATTAGCCTACACTGCGCATGCGAGCATCAGCAAAAACAGGAAAAGAAAGTGTTGCCTGCACAGCATCATTATTTCACTAGTGATAATGAGTTCCATTGCAGTATAATTATGACAGGTAATTTGTTCGTTTTTTTGCACTAATATGAAGCACTCACTGTGTAACATGCAACTTTGACAGCAGCTGCTCCATGTTCACCGTGTCGGAATACTGTTTACTTCTGCATATGGCCAAATATGTTATCGCGATAAAAAATGTTCATATTGATCGATATCGATGGTTATCGATAAATGTCAGGTCATTATTTCTCTCCAGTTTAAAGGCTGATTTTTACTGCTGTGTTAAAATTAACAAGCCAGTTGGTTAATCGTACTCTTTCTCATCAGAGTGTAACAAACACTTGCCAGACCGTAATGATGGCCAAAATGACATGACAAAGATGGGGACTAATGTCTTCCTTTTTAAATGAAAACATAGCATTGTGGATGTAGCTTCAAGCTAAACCATGTGCGACACGTTCCAGAGACCTCAGAGGTATAATTTTGTTCCTGACAAGGATATCTACCATAGACCTAGAAGCCAGCCAACATGAATTTCCAAAACATGCTTTAACTCCCTGATGTAGTGTCTATAAAGCTCTGAGATGCAGTAGCATCTCCTGATTTTGAAACTACTAAGTTCTAAATCTGCACTAGAGATACTAACAGTACTGACAGCTGACAGGAATTTGAAAAGCCTGCAAATAATGTTGTTGTTCTGATGATGTTCTTTGACACATCTCCTTAGGGAGGAGCTGGAAAGCCTGGCCTCCCTGGCACTGATGGACGAGAGGGACACCCAGTAAGTCTGATTTTTGTTTGTTTTCATGGTCCACCTCTGAACTTTGCATGAGAATCACTTACATGTAGATGAGTCTTCTGCCAAGCAGTGGATGTAACTTCAGAGTCTTGAAGGCTTGAAGGCCATAGCTTCTGCTTATGGGATAAGAAGACGCTACATTGTCAGTTGAATACTGCATCGGCGAGGCAGTTCGGACTGAACTTGCTCATTATTAGAGATTGAGCTTTTAATTCCTTCCAAGGATATTAATATTTAGTCTTTGCACCATGTTTCCATGTTCCTCTACAATCCCCTTAAGACCAAAAGCTCACAGATGTGCCAAACATCTGCACTAGTTTATTGTGAGAAAATGATGAGCTCTGCTTTCAAGGTAATCTCACTGAATGCTGTCTACAGACACTAACAGTCTTTGTTTATGCAGGTGTCTTTTAGCAAACACACAATGGCGTTACCGTGATGCTTCCATTTGTTTACTCATGAGAGCTTCATGCCAGATCCATATTTTCCTATTATCCTAATTATCCATCTAAAATAACATCTCATCGTCCACCATTGCTGAGTGAGCAGAGATCAGCGGTTGTGGTCAGATGTTATTAAAAGGGGGCTTGACCTCATTGACCTCATTGTTTATAGGTAACCCTTTCATCCTTCAGATCCATTCAGATCATTACCTGATTCTTCTAACATAATCGTAACAACATAATATCCAGTTATAACAGTGTAGGAACAAAAATGGGGCCTGAGATATCTGAATATGCTTGTGCCGTTTGATCAGTTGGGAGGCCAGAGCCCCAGAATGGAGCAGAAACAAACCAGTATCCAGCAGTGGGTGTCTGAAGGAGGACAAGTTTTCAGAATAGTTAGTGGGAGGATAAAGTCAGCAATAGCTGCACTTCGAGGCCTGGGGCGGGGGGGGGATGGGTGGTAATATGTTAGCAGAGCTTCACGCCACCATACTAATGTTAATATGTCCTGCACTCTGAATTATTGCTTCATAAAAACACAATGACCTCCACATGTGTAAATGAGCGTGATCACAGCCTGCTGCTCTCGTGTGCAGCTTCTCAGGCCTGGATACGCCGATTAACGTGCTGTTTGTACTGTCCCTTTAAAAGACGAGTGTGGCCTTTTAGGACAGCATGGTGCTTAATGTAATATATAATCATTCCCTGTTCAGTATAGGGGACCCTGGACAGGCAGCTGCATTGAACGTGTCCTTTAAACAGGCCTATCCTGTGTGTGAGAGGGAGGAAGGTGGCGTCTCCTTTGCCACTGTCCCAGGACGTCCTTTTTCCTGTGCTATGTGCGTGTTTTGTCGCACTCAAACTCGCCAATGGACAAACTTTGTTTCCACCATATCCTGTTTTCGGTACATTTAGATGGGATTTTAATTACTGTTATTGTGTTGCCTAACTTAAGTTTGTCCAAGGGGATTTCACATTTTGCCCAATTTTACAGCTGCCTCTTTTACTGGAGCAATGAATCGACGGGGGGCATCGCTCTCGGTGCCACGAGAACCGGACCCTTGCTGGGCTGTAAGCTGGCAGCTTGTGCCTGGACTATGAGCCCCCTGCTTTGCACCCACCATTTTATAATGTAGTTGAATTAGCACACAGCAGGGGATGATTTACTTGAATGCCGGCCTAGCTTTAAGCACACCTAAGCATTCCCTCCCAGCACCAAAGAGGATTTAGAATAACTAGCTACTAGCATCTAGCTAAATGTGGAATACATCCTGACAGCTACAGTGCAGCAGACAGATGACCAACAAACTGAGGACTTTACGAAGGCCTACCAAGGCCCGAAGGCCTGCCCACCCAAACCTAAGACATTGCCTGCAGAGTGAGAGAATGAGATGAGAAAGCCCACCATATGTCAGGTTTCCATTTGGAAAATGGCCAAACCTTGACGATCATCCTGATAACGAGGCTGTAAACCGGAGAAGCTTCCAGAATCCGGGAGGCGTCACTCCTCGGAGATGTGCTGCTTGTCCGGATGCAGGTGGTTCAGGCCGATCCTCTGTACCACCTCCCAGAAAGGCCTCACCCCGCTTTACTGCATCTGAAAGCTCCTGCCGCCTTCCAGTGCTGCTGTTGGGGACGCATCCAGGCCCCCGAATTAGCTCAGTGTTCACCGCCATTCAAGCCACAAATGGTCACTAGCTACCATCTTCTAACTACTGGCTAGCTATTTATTTATTTTGTTTTAATTTAAGGGGGCCCGAAGGGAGTAGGCCGCAGAGACAACAAACCGGCCCCAATGGTACTGTAAGTTGTCCTTGCACTGATGAAACACAAAACAAGTTGAGCAAATGTGCTTTGAAGGCAATCTAACAGCAAGCGGTTACCATAGTAACGTACATATACTGTACGTTTCGTTTTTGAAAACTTGTCGGTTTTATAGCCTTGGGAGGATGTGGCTATTCTGTCGTCGGACAGACGCTTCTAGGCAGGACTCGCAGACTCATTCTGTTCTCACTGTGGATAAAATAAATATGGTATTCGCACTGTAGCAGTTAACCGTTTGAGATTTGATTGGACTAAAGGAGGGGAATATAAACAGAAGTATCCAATTAGGACAGGGAACTCGTCATCCAAGAAGGGAGAACATATGTAAGTAAATCCTTATAGACGGGAATGTTTTAACAGGCCTCATGTAGGTAAAATACATACTGCATTTCAAAGAGGAAGCACAGCACGTTAGGAGTACCTATAAACATTTAAAAATGACACATTTGGCAAATTACGCCTAACCCTACTATAATTTATAACTAACCGTAATGTTCACAGGAAAACAGATGTGCCATCATAAATTACCAAAGATAGTTATGAAAAATAGATTTTTCAGTATCACTTTTTGTCTAGTTCTGGCTTGAAAGCTTGAAAACATTTAATAAAGCACCTCGTAGTGGTGGTCTGGACATGGAAGGCTGCCTCCTAAAAGTTATGTTCAAAAGGACAAAGTCTGATCTCACATCTACACATTTTTTTAATAATGTCATGTATATGGAAACACTGTTTGTACAGCGCACCCCAGCGCAGAACCGTAATAACTAAGTCAATGTGTGTAAATTTTTATGCAAATTGACTAATTCAATTCAGCTTCCAGCAGTGTTTCACATAAACAAAGTTTGTTTGTGCAGTTTATTCAGGAGCTTCCCAGGTTTCTGAGTCACCCAGAATATTGTACAATGTTGACATCCTCCATACAAGTCGCCGTCAATCATGACCTGCTTATGCATGATAGTCAGCATGTCTTTTATGCCCCAGCATATAAATTTCAGAAAACTCAAAAAACAAAATATCATCATCTAAAGTGTTGCCAGTATATTATGGAATGTCGTTTTCTTATGCGCACTTTCCAGCTGAGTAACTCTTAAGAAGCATTAGCCATTAGCGATGGCTAGCTCATAAATCACATCACTATATAAAGCCAGTTGACCGTGAACCGTTCCCCTGCATCTTACTTGACGTTTCCAATTGGTGGAAACTGGCAGATGTCCTGAAGTGTGACGGGGCTCTGGGCTTCTAAAAAAACATCACTGCTGTGTTAGGCTATCATTTGAAGGGAATATTCCAGAAAAATGGTCTATGTGCTTTACAATGGTCTTGTATGTGGTTTTACATGTGTAATTGGTGTGACTTGTTCAAGCATGGAGATGCTCTGCCTATAGTACTGGTACAGCACAGTACTCAGCTGGCAGTGCAGTGCTCAGTATGGGGCACAGTACAGCACTCAGTGTGTGGCACAATTACTTTGCTCAGCTTGCGGCTCAGTTATGGTGCTCAGCTTGCGGTGCAGTACTCAGTGTGCAGGGCTCTGTATACAGCACAGTAGAGTACTCAGCAAGCAGCGCAGTACTCAGTGTGAAGGGCTCAGTTTACAGTACGGTAGAGTGCTCAGCAGGCGGCGCAGTACTCAGTGTGCAGGGCTCAATTTGCAGTACAGTAGAGTGCTCAGCAAGCAGCACAGTACTCAGTGCGCAGGGCTCTGTACACAGCACAGTAGAGTGCTCAGCAGGCGGCGCAGTACTCAGTGTGCAGGGCTCTGCATGCAGTACAGTAGAGTGCTCAGCAAGCGGAGCAATACTCAGTGTGCAGGGCTCTGCGTGCAGTACAGTAAAGTGCTCAGCAAGCGGAGCAATACTCAGTGTGCAGGGCTCTGCGTGCAGTACAGTAGAGTGCTCAGCATGAGGTACATACTGTATGTGGGAGGAATGCATGTAGTGTATTTCACAGCATCCTGAGAAAGACATTATGCTACCTCACTGATGGAGCTAGCAGAACTCTGGGGGTGGGGGGATGTTTCATGTATGATTAATCCCGGCTGCCAGGAGAACAAACTTGCCCCTGAAATCTGTAACATAAAGACACACATACACCTCCAGACTCGCTGATCCTCACTGCGTAAAATGTGGAGCCTGATGAAATTTTCAGGAGAAGACATCCATCCACTTCCCTTAACTTTGATGTGTCCGCCCCCCCCCAACCTATTAATGAGAAGAACACTCCTGTGCAAGAACATAGGGTCATACAGGGTGGTGGTGAAGCCTACAGTAATTGCTGTGCTCCCTCTTTCCAGGGGATTCCTGGCTTGCCTGGAAGTCCTGGAGCAGCAGGCCCAAAGGTGAGCATTTTCCATACAAACCAGAGCTCCGCGTTGCTCATATAAGTTCACAGATAAACTTCCACCTATTAACACAAAAATCCTACCACTTCTTACTCTCCATTAGTGGAAACACAAAGTTTATTCACAGTCTGTGATTGTGATTACAGGGGGAGGCAGGAGACCGTGGAGAAAAGGGGGTACGCGGCCCCCCAGGACCCTCGGTGAGTCTCTGGTGTCCGAGAAGGTGCAGGTGGTGTCGTGCCTTCTGTACAGTGGTTAGAGGGACAAGCCTTTTGGGAAACACTTTACTTATGTGCATTGCATTATAATGGTCAGTGCAAGCATTAAGGATGTTTTGTACTGCATTATAAAGGTATCTACAGTGCATTATAGATTAGAGCTTCATAAGGTGGTCATAATGCATAATAAACATGGCCATAATGTATTATAGCCATGTTTATAATATTTTATGGCTGTATTATTATTTGTTATGAATGTGTTTATAAATTACAAAAACATAAGTAAAGCGTTGCTGCCTTTTCTTTCTGTTTTCTTCTGAAAAAGGGTGAGGCGGGATTGGCTGGTTTGCCAGGACCTGCGGGAAAACCTGGATCAAAGGTAAGCTGCGTTTTCCCAACAGCCGATAGTGAAGATGCATCCATGTTTAATGGCCCAGGTTCGAGTCCGTGCCTAAGAGTACCGAAACGATGACCTTCTAGAGTTAGTACTGGCAGAACAAGAGTTTAAATAAAATGTGACAAAATGTGATATGGCTGACCTTTAATCACACGAGCAACAAGCAAAGGAGATCTGAAATTAATCAGCATGTACAGTAGGACAACATAAGGAGAGAGCTTAATTCACAGAAGAGCAGCATGAAAATCAGTAATCGTCATGTAAGTCCATGGCTGGTGAGCAGGCCTCTGTTCAGGGAAGCCATTCACCTTCTACATGTCTACATGTGCAGGGCAGTAAAGGCGAGAGGGGGGAACCAGGAACAGCGGGAACAGCAGGGCTCGAGGTGAGCATCTAGTTCTGTCTTAATACAGCTGCTCTTTTTATCATTTGGCATTAATTATTAGCATTAATAGCTATTTACTTATACATGTATATATTGTACAGCTGTCTCTAGCACCTTTTGGATTAGATGGCAAACTGCATTTTGTTCACTGATTGCTTGTACTCTGTCCAATGACAAAGCTGAATCTAATCTGATAAATATGGGACAGACTCTGCTTTTCCCTTGCTGAGAGCTTTATGCAATGCCATGAGCTTCTCGTGTGTCTGATTGGTGGATCTCCCCCGAAGGGTAAACCGGGTGAAGCAGGCCTGCCGGGGGAACCAGGACACCCAGGTTTGCCAGGGATGAAAGGAAGCCAGGTACTTTCCGCGCCTTCAGCTGCTGACGTTTCACAGCTCATTCAGCAAACGCTAAGTGTTCGCTGTCTCTCTACTCATGTTTGATTACTTACTCAGAAAAGCAGATATGCATTAAGACGACAGGCCAGTTTAGTGTAAAGCAAACAGTGGCATCGGCTCAGTCTCATTGCCTTGTCGGTGGCATCTTTCTGGAGCCTGATAGCTGCAGTGAGCTTTATTGCAGTGAGCTTTATTGCAGTGAGCTTTACTGAGTAGCAAAGGCATCAGCGTCGCATTTTAGCATGGAGACAGACATCGCATTCGCTTTATGGAGGGGGTTTCGCCAAAACTACCACTGTTAAACAACAGTTAATAAGGTTTGCCTGAATACAAGCAGCCCATTCATGAAATGAGATGAAATAAAATTATAGTTATGGCAGTAATGTGCAGCTGAGTTAGTGATTTTCAGAAATGAGCACTGCGTGTGTGCACCATGCAGAGAAAACTCACTGATCTCACTTTAATCAATTAAATTGGATTATGCATTAAAGTGATGTTCACATAAGCTATATATGTTGAACCTGCCCTTCTGAGTAGATCTTTCATTCTAACTGGAGGGAAAATAAAATCATTCACAGATTTTTATTTTCCTATTGAGAACCTTATATTCTCCAGACAGCTACAACGGTTTGTGTTTCTGGTATCTGGCACTATGGTCTGTTCTCGTACAGCCCTAGATTTTGGTTACTAGACCGTTCCTTCCCATGACGCGCAGGATGATGTCAGTGTATGGAGGGGGAACCTCAGCCATGATGAACTTCAGCTCAGATCAAATCTCACTTAGCATCAACACATCTAGCCAGAGCAGGGACCACATGGCACAAGATGGCCAGGAACTTGACTGTGACCCACCAAAAATGGGGCTATAATTTAACTTGGGGGGAATCCAGCATTTGAATCTCAGATGCAGTGTGGATCTCTTGAATTTTATCCAGAGCTGGACAGTTCAGGTCCAGAAAGTAAAAATCCAGACCGAGATTTTGTTTCAATCGTCCAGTTGATTTTCCTGTGATTGTGATTCTTAATACCGAACTGGTTGGTTGAAACAAAATCCTGGTCTGGATTTTTACTTTCTGGACCTGAACTGTCCACCTCTGATGACATCCCTCCTCACTCACAACCTACTTTATTGTTTGACAGCCATGCAGGCTAAATGCTAACTCTTAAACTCCAAAGGCCCTGGTTTAATGATCTAAAGCACATTGTCCGAAGCATACAGCACAAGTTATTTTAGGGCCTTTTGCTAGTTTAACGACAAAAACTGTGTCAGGCACATGGTCCAAACGGATTGTACTTAGTCTCATAATTAGTTATGGGTGTGTTTGGGATGTAATGTGCTGTCAACCAATTAGAGTGTCGTCTCCAATTCCCTTTATGAGCCAGGTGCGCTTATAACTTGATGGATTCAGAATTCAGATTCAGATGCTTTATTGTTATTGTTGTTTCCACAGCAACAAAATTTTAAAGGTGCATCCTCTCTAGTGTCATATCCTAACAGTAGTCACATAGTAACAATAAAACATCAAATAAATAAACAGACAGACCAGCAGGATAAAGTCATACCCCATGGTTTCAAGATATTGCACTTTTCGCCTGTTGCACTGGAAAATAGCAGCATTAAAATTAAGTCCAACTTAGTCGTAACCATGAGACTGAACTGTAAACATGAAGGTGCACTAGATCAGATTATCAGCTTGGCGGCATTCAGTATGGTGATGGCTGAAGGATGGAAACTGTTTTTTAGTGTGTTAATCTTTATGGATGTGAAACGTCTGCCTGAAGGCAAACGTTCAAATAATACATGTCCAAGGTGTGATGGGTCCTGTAGAATTTTCTGGATATTCCTGAGATACCGGATACTGTGCAAGTCTTCAAGTGAAGGGAGAGGGCAGCTGATTATCCACTGAGCGCCCTGAATAACCCTGTGGAGCTCTTTCCCATGTGCTACTGTGAGCTGGAGAACCACGCACAGAGACAGTAGGCTAGGATGCTCTCTACCGTGAGGCTGGAGAACCACGCACAGAGACAATAGGCTAGGATGCTCTCTACCGTGAGGCTGGAGAACCACGTACAGAGACAGTAGGCTAGGATGCTCTCTACCATGAGGCTGGAGAACCAAGCACAGAGACAATAGGCTAGGATGCTCTCTACCGTGAGGCTGGAGAACCACGCACAGAGACAATAGGCTAGGATGCTCTCTACCGTTAAGCTGGAGAACCACGCACAGAGACAGTAGACTAGGATGCTCTCTAGGCATGGATCCTACTCCAGTGATATAACCTTCCTCCAGTTAGTCTGCTTACTGATCATTATATATTTTTGTCTTGACAGTCGTGTGATATTCCCTTGCAAACGTACATTTTGCAGTCTTCAGAATAGCACTGGGCAGTTTATCTGGTATAGCGGTTTTAATTTCCTGTACAGTATGAATTTTTCATATACTGCCATACTATAGCATAGCTAAAAGAACAGACATTATGCTTCAGTTGGCAGCAAATTATATAATATTGTATGTGCCAGATGCGCTATGAATGACTGTGCAGAGTGTATGGAGAGGAGGACCCCTGTTCACTTTATGCACCCTTCTTAACTTTATAAGAACAACAATTCATTACCCACAGGTTGCATTGTGTAACAGACCTATGATGAAAATGACTACAAAGAAATCAAATGATGCATAAACAGCATTAATGCACCTTTTTAATTATACAGCAGCGTTTACTCGCCTTTTTTTCATTTACTCAATTGTCATTATGCAATTTGAAAAAATTGCGTCAAAAATATACCTCGCCGTCCACTGCACTGTTTGTAAATGGGTGGATGATCAGCGCTGCTTCCCGACTTAGTGGCATCGCAGACTCCATAGGGTTAAAAATGGATGTGTAAATTACAGTCTGAACACAAAAAAAAATCAAACCTCTGTTCCCATACTAAGCATTAAATGACGCAAATTCCCTTTGTTGGGTTTACATGCAACAACTTCCCAGCATAAATAATATAAGGTGATGCTTCTTCCAATCGCTCCGCTGCCATTGAGAGGCTGCCATTTTTGTTTAAGTTTTCTGAAGCTCCAAGTCGGTCACGTGACCAGCTGCTAGCATTCTGATTGGAAGATCTCTAAAAGTTGCCGGTTGAGATCAAAATTGTCCAGATAGAAATTCATTGCCCATTCTCAATGGGCAAATTGCCAAGCAGTATCGCTAAAAGGTTGCCCTGTGTGTCATCATCTTCAGTGCCTGCTTAAGGAAAGGTGAATATAAAACTATACAATTACCTAATGTTAAACTAAGTAAGGGGAAATCAGATATTTGGCAGTCCTTGTCATTGTGAGTGAACACAATGGAAACCACTTGGGCTTTTGCCTGTTGTGACAAATGCACGAAAGTGCTGACATACACTGGGTACTTCAGGTTCACGTGTGTTCAGGTTCGAAGGGCTAGACTACACTGACATTCACTGCAAGTGCAAGCAAATCAAAAGAGACAACTGCACTAAAAAGTGGAACAACACACACAAATGTGTGAATTTTGTGTGTGCAGGTCTAAGACCTGTTTATTTTTGTACCTTTTCCATTGTGGGACTTATGTTCTGAGTTGAATACATAACAGTACACAATACCTCACAAATTGATGCACTTCATGGTACATCATCTGTCAAAAAGCAATTACAAATGTTGATCCTGACAAAATATGCCAATGACTAGCCTACTATTATGTGGAACCATGTAGCCCGTCTGTTTATGCTACAGGTTTGTTTTTATTTTTGACATGGAAATAAGCATAGTGAAATGAAACATTGTTTCCTTCGCGGTGGGAACAGGATAAAACATATGAGATGCAGGCAGGAGTGGGACAAAATATTTTCCAAGATATTTTATTATTTTACATTTACATTAAACACAACAAAGCCATGCAATAAATGACATTTATGAGGTCTGCTGGTTAAAGATGCTAAGAGTAACTTTAATGAGTTTCTTAAAATATTTTGAGGTACACATTAATGATCTTTTCCATTGTGATTTTTATTTTTAAACTTTTGCATGTTTGTGCGCTGCTGCGTGTCCCTGTGTAATAAGCAGTGTTTGGTCACTGTTAGGTGCATGTTACAATCTTGATAGTGCACCCTTTAAATAACTGTGAAATACTGTGCCATTGACTTCAGACCAGGTTTTTGTTGGTCATTAGCGCAGTTGCTTCTCACTGCCTCAAAATCGCAATCCACCAGCAATGTGCCTGACTCCGCCTCTTAAGACCGACACACCCATAGGCCCTCAGATGCTGGGCACATTTGCTGGGCGGGAGAATGACAACTGTGCCGAGGTCATGCTAGCAAAGACACTCGTGTGACACCTGGCACCGCTTTGCGCTGGGTGGGAAATGGGGCCCTAAGGCTCAGAGCAGGGGTGGGCAGTCTTACCCATAAAGGGCCGGTGTGTGTGCAGGGTTTTTGGATAACCTGGAGGTCAGCTGTTCGAACCCAGGTGTGAGGACTCTTCAGTCAGTCAGTCTTCTAATTAGTAATCTAATTAGGGAGTTGCAGCGAAAACCCGCATACACACCGGCCCTTTGCGGATAAGATTGGCCACCCCTGGCTTAGAGCATAACTAAATTAGCATTATTTAAAAATATACTACATAAAAATTCTGACCAAGCCTTTAGTTAATTTTCAAAACAAAACAACCCGCAAAGCCCAAACGGCATTCAGGCAGGAATTAGCTTCGTCGCGGGGCCTCGTATACCCGCCCGAAAGAGGCCCCCTCCCGCTGAGCACAGGTCAGGCGCCTTGCTCACAAACCAGTGCTCAAACGACTACGCCAATGAAAACTGGGCTACGTGTAATACTACTGAGAACAGCTGAAGATTAAGAACCCTTCATGTAATATATGACAGGCCCCTACATCAAGCACAACATATATAATCACAAATATAAATGAATAACTAAGCATCACTAATATTTGACTCAGTAGTGTATTGTCTAAGACCTTGATTTTCTGAGGTCTGAAGCAAGTCATATTGACTTTAAATAAACTTCATGTTTAGCTTTCTGTGAAATTTTACTGCAATCTAAGGACAAAAATGAAATTGTACAGAGTTACAGCAATTAAGCAGGAGTAACCAGAATGAGATCTAGGCATGTATTTTCTCCCAACCAGGCACATAGCCAAGCAGTAAAATTACAATTTTGAAACCCCCTCAAAATTTGCTCCGGCCCTTTCTGGCCATGCCTACCAAGACAAGCCTTTCGGTAGGGTTCCTGGACGCCCCACATTAATTTCTGTTTGCAGGCCTGAGGAGTTCACCCAGACCCATCTCCAAAGGCTGAGGTGTGTCTGGCCAGCTGAGATCGTCCTTTGATAGAATATGGCTTTAGGCTGGAAGTATTTGGTTGGCATAAGGCTGAAGGGCTCAGTGACATCTGACCTCCATGTATAGTACTTATGTCGACCGCAGGTTTTGCACTGACTGCTTTACTTACCAGGTTTGCAATCTGGATGCTTTGTACGTGTTAAATAATACTAGCCTGTGATGGTGATGTGACATGTGGTTTCTGCAGACTTGGGGTTTGTGTTCTAAGCAGATTGGAGGTGGATCTTGGAAGAGAAGCTTTTAAACATGGGCATAAAAATGGCTGTACAGTAATACTACATTGAAATGGTGACCATTAAATTCCTCTCCCTTCCAGGGAGAACGGGGAGGTCCAGGTGACAGAGGAGCAGAGGTATGTAAACCATCTGTTAGCTAAAGCTAATTCTCCTAGAAGAGAAAGATGGCTGTGTGGGTCCGTCGAATGTGACTCAGCACCCCTGCTGCTCATTAATAAACGGCGCTGTGACGTGCAGCGGCAGAAGGTCCCAACGTGCTTGAAGTGACTTCAAAAAACATTGTTCCTTTCCACTGCTGGTCTGGCAGTATGAGCTTCAGGCCTGGGGGAGCACAGGGCTTCCGAAGTGCTGGGGAGGGAGGTACTTCAGATTATCACACCATCGATGAACAACCTGCAAGAGTTAAGGGCTATGATCCATAACCCTCTCACCACGTCTTGAAGCGGGGCTTGAAAAGCAGCCGTCTGCATTAAGATATGGCTGGTGTTCGTGCGACAGTTCTGTCTGGCCCACAGTGTTCCTTAGATCATTATTAAATCCATGTGTATGTGTACTGAGGTGGACCTCCTAAGCTGCAGTCCCTCAGCCCACTGGCCCCAGGCTATTTGAGTTTGAGAGCCCTGGTATACGGTGGCATAGAGAGAAGCCAGCGGGGCCAAAGCCCCATAGGTACGTCTGAGTGACTGCAAAGCTAATGCTAAGAGGCCTTCACTTCTAATAGTCACCGAGAGAACAAAGCCCCTCCCCTCCAGATGCCAGGACCGTGGGGGGGGGGTGACTGGCGAACCATCAATGGAAAAACTCTTAAGCCATATTAAGGTACTTATTTCACCACTGTTGAAAAAAACAAAAAATATAGTGCTTGGTAGCGGGGAATATTACTCCGGTGTGATGTCACCACGTGGGGGGGCTGAAACAGAGGCAAGAGTGTGGATTTATGGGTAGGGGGGCTTTTCTCTGCTGGTCACATATGTTCATCCTTCCCAGAACAGGTAATACCACGGGGGAAGCCCTAGAATAGACTGTGCAGAGCCCAAAAAAAGAGTTAAAAACGCTGGGCTATCTATTTATACATACATACACACATATATAGCTAAACAGAAAGAGTCAAAATAATATATATATTGTCTGACAAGGACATCATATTATATAACAAATGAGATGGTGACATTACTAATTGTATTTTAAAAGGAATTCTAGACATTCTAAACATTCTACTTTGACGTGCAATGCCAAAAAAATAAGTTTAAGCAGACTGACTACAGGAGGCTTATTTAAAAGGACCGTAAAACTCAGGTTTGAGACATCGGGAATAGATCGGAAAACATAGTAATGGATTTTTTGGGTTTTTTTTTTTTTCCATTTTCTAGGAAGTGTTCCATGTGTAATCAGACACACGATTTATTGTGCCCTTCCAAGAGTGGTTGTCTTTAATTTTGTGAAATTGGAATCACGTTCGACAGCTTCCCCGTTCAGCGCTATGGAAAAGGAGGCAGAGGCCCTGGGTTTTTGGGGCAAATTAAGCAAATGTAGCAAATCTGAAATTTATTTCATTTTCGAAAAAATGAAAAGAAAAAGCATCTTCATCCCACAGAATCACAGTCAGAAACTAGTCCTGGCCACATTTCCCTGCCACAGCCCTCAGAGTTTTTTACATCTTTTAAATAGGGCCCAAAAGGAGAAACGGGAGAAAACGGGAGGAACGGCGAGCAGGTAAAGTCCCCCGTGTCGCCGCGCCGCGCGCTCATCGGCTGCCAAGTCTCCACATACTGACACATTTGTTTCATATTTGCAGGGAATTAAAGGCCAGCCGGGGATAAAAGGGGAGGTACGTTTATTGTAGTGTGAAGCGATGGCTCTAGAAGTGCCTTCAGAAGCATGCATGATGCTAGTGAAAGTGTCAGCCGCAAGTCCTGGTGTCATTTACAGCTATCATTCTATGTTTCTGTTTATGTGCCCACGACGTATGAAAGAGATGATGGTAGTAAATTCAAAGTAATGTTATGTTCAGCCCTGTACATCACACACCTTATGTGTACCTGTAGGCATATGAGAGTGCTAGCCTGGGCATGTGGAAATGCGATATCTAGCCTGTGCTAATGCTAAAGTGGACTTTTGCCAATATTAACTTTTAGTTTTTCCAATAATAAACTGGACCAGTGGGAATGCTAACCTGAGACGGTGCCTATACTAAACTGGACTTTTGTGAATGCTAACCAGGGACTTTGCCAATCCTAAACTGGACTTCTGTGAATGCTAACCAAGGACTGTGGCAGTACTAAACTGGACTTCTGTGAATGCTAACCAAGGACTGTGGCAATACTAAACTGGACTTCTGTGAATGCTAACCAAGGACTGTGGCAATACTAAACTGAACTTCTGTGAATGCTAACCAGGGACTGTGTCTATACTAAACTGGACTTCTGTGAATGCTAACCAAGGACTGTGGCAATACTAAACTGGACTTCTGTGAATGCTAACCAGGGACCTTGCCAATACTAAATTGGACTTCTGTGAATACTAACCTGAGACTGTGCCTATACTAAACTGGACTTCTGTGAATGCTAACCAGGGACCTTGCCAATACTAAATTGGACTTCTGTGAATACTAACCAGGGACTGTGTCTATACTAAACTGGACTTCTGTGAATGCTAACCAAGGACTGTGCCTATACTAAATTGGACTTCTGTGAATGCTAACCAGGGACTGTGTCTATACTAAACTGGACTTCTGTGAATGCTAACCAAGGACTGTGCCTATACTAAATTGGACTTCTGTGAATGCTAACCAGGGACTTTGCCAATACTAAACTGGACTTCTGTGAATGCTAACCAGGGACTGTGGCAATACTAAACTGGACTTCTGTGAATGCTAACCAGTGATTGTGCCAATACGAAATTGATCTTCTGTGAATGCTAACCAGGGACTGTGCCAATACTAAACTGGACTTCTGTGAATGCTAACCAGGAACTGTGCCAATGCTCCTCAGGGTTGTATTAATTATCGATATTGTTGTGCACGTTAACACCTTTAGGATTCAACAATCGCTAGTGTTCTAATGCTACCTTCACAAACTTGTTATATGTGGTTGCCTAAAACTAGAAAGGGTCACCTGGAGAACCAGGAATGAGGGGGCAAAATGGCCATCAAGGACAGCCGGGGCAGCGAGGACAGATGGGCCCTTCTGGCCCGCGGGGGCTCAGCGGGTTACCAGGCCCAGCAGGGCCACCTGGACTGGAGGGCAGACCAGTGCGTCAAGTGATCGGTTTGGCTGGCCGTACTTGTGTTTTTTAACATCTCAACAGCATCACTCTAAATTACGACTGGGAAGGAAAGACCTACCATTTAAAAAACCACATTAAATATTATGTACAATAGATGGAGTCATTTTAACAATGTTGTGATTTGCTGTAACACAGGTTGTGTAACTGAACCACAGCAGTGATGTGTATCCAATTCAATGGAAACATTCTCATTATTCATGAGCAATGTTAGCAGGCCAGCAACATAATATGGTAGAAGCATCACCCCAACACATGCTTTGGTCTTTCAGGGAAGGGAAATGTCTGAGCAACACATTCGGCAGATTTGCTGGGACATTCTCAGGTGTAAGTGTCTCTATCCTCACCCCGATTGCTTCGTTTCAAACGCACGGGTGACCAATTCTTCATGCAGTACGCTTAAAGCCACGCCCCCATCTGTGTTTCCTCATCCAGCTGAGGTTCCAGCCCTCATACAGAACACTCAGCCAAGGGGCTGTGACCACTGTCACACGCGTTCAGGGAGCCCAGGCCCTCCAGGCCCAGCTGGACCACCGGGAACCAGGGGCTTTCCTGGGATACCGGGCTCCAACGGCATGCAGGGGAATCCCGGCCTGCCAGGGGATTCTGGAGTCCCTGGTCTAAAAGGTATCACCAGGTCTGCACAGCATCATCGACGGATGCGGAGAAATAGAGTTGTAGGGTTAGCTCCATTTCTGGTGGCCTCTCTCAGGTCTTGGGAGGTCTGTTGACCTGGTAGTCATTGAATTAGGGGTTATTTTCCTGAACTCCATTGCTGATGGTGAGCCACATGTTTTTTTGCGTGCAGGAGATCCAGGTGACAAAGGTGAGAAAGGAAGTCAAGGAAGAGCTATGGCAGGCGACCCGGGACCACCAGGACTCCCAGGTAAGGCATGGGAGCTGCCGTTTCTGAAAGACTCTAAAGATGCCAACCATACTGGGAACAATAAGCATGAAGACAAACAGGAGAATCGTCCAAAAAAATCAACCCACTTTGACAATCATTGGTCAAAATTCCTACAATTATACTGTC
Source organism: Hyperopisus bebe (assembly GCA_026777045.1). Classification (NCBI taxonomy): domain Eukaryota; kingdom Metazoa; phylum Chordata; class Actinopteri; order Osteoglossiformes; family Mormyridae; genus Hyperopisus; species Hyperopisus bebe. The sequence goes on along the minus strand of JAODJW010000062.1, from coordinate 982,250 downwards.
TGGTGAAAAATACCACATCCTAACTGAAATCCTGAAAGAGATCCAGCTACCAAAGCAGCACCAAACCCAAGGCAGCATATCAGAATAATAATGCCTGCTGGATCCTGCAAACCATCATTATCGTGTCCGTCATCGTAATGACTTGCAGTCAGTGTCATGTGATTGTGAACAGTAACATTAAATCCAACTAAAGAGCACAACTGGGCTTTCCTCCAGTACTACCTGGCTGTTTGATGCCTGCAGACTCTAGAGCAGAACTCTTCCAATAATTCAAATTTACCAAAAGCACAAATCCAGAGGCTTTTGCCCCCGATATCAATCAGTTATGCCGGTTTAAAATGATCAGATTTGGAAAGTGGGGGAGGTGGTGCTGATGATCAAATTTGGCGAGCGGTGGGGGGTGACCAATACCAGTCACTTCCATAAGTGTTAAACTTTGTCTCGGGTGGGGGATGCTGATGGTGATGTTCATCTCAGGCACCACATGGGCCAGGACTGGCCCTCAGGCTGCTTATTGGGTAACCCTGCTGTCGAGGGATCACAAGCAGGTGACTGAGAGTATGAGTATTGGAGGATGGTAATAGGATGGTGGCTGTGATGTCAGAGGGTCGTCTACAATGGGAATAACTGCCTATTCGAGGCAGGATGAAGAATGGGGGGATATGGGGGGAAATGTGCTGTATATTGTGTTGAGGTAAAGAGCAGCTGAAAATATAAATTATAATGTCTCATCACTGTCCAATGAGAAATATGTGATGTTAGTTAGCTTAGCTACCTAGCTATCAATGTTAAAATCAGATGTCAAATGCTATCAGTAAACAGAGGGGAATAGCCGTATTCTATCCATAGCAAAAACATTTGTGGTCTTCCTGGGACAGTGTATTGATCCCTATGCTGTGATCTGTTTGCTTTGCAAGGTCCGATGGGACCCCCAGGTGTGAGCAAGTTAGGCTATCCAGGCAAGCCTGGACCCCCAGGTCCGCAAGGGGACGAAGGCAAGCGGGGCGACCCCGGAGAGGCAGGACAGCCGGGGGTGTGCCACCCCTCCCTCTGCTACGCCGCCATGATGCGCAGGGACCCGTTTAGGAAAGGACCCAATTATTAACGGTACCTGGCAGAAGCGACCTGGCATCTTTACAATGCAAGAAAATCAACCGGGAATAAAAGGAAGTCTTTCCAATCTCAGGAAGATCACTTTTTAATAGTATTGAGCTCCTTAATGGGGACACAGAAGTACCTCTGTCTGTTTGTTAAAGGAACATCGGAATACCTGGGAATCATTGAGCATGTCATCCCAACTCCCTGCCGACTCGGTATACATGGACCGAATCCTGAGGTTGTGATGAGTGAGTCCATGCCGGATTACACAAACAGAATTCATGAATTAATTGCAAAAAAATTCATTAGCGACAGCCAGGTGCACTTCTTCTCCAAATGGGGCGTGAGATTGACGTGCGGGCCAGCCTCGCCTCCTGGGTCTGAGGTGACGTAGAGGCCAGGTGCTGTATCACAGCCTGCTGCGGACCTCAGCCTGACAGGAACATAACACAGAGATAACCTTCCTTATCCACAGCATTGTAATCCTTAAAGCCCAAGGATTCCCTCCCGCATCCCAGTGGCTCGTCCAGAAATGGCAGATCATTTCCAGGGCGCCGTGGAATTCATCGCAAACTGTTCCTCTTTTTATGTGTTTTACCTTGGGCCACCTTGTCCTTGTAGCTTAGCCACTCTTTGTAGCATTAGTATAATACTTGCTTAATATTAAGAGAAATCACAGTCATCAATAATCATGAGCAAACTAAACTGTTGTCCTAAGAAAACAAAACAACACATAAGTCCTATGTCCTACAGATTAATTGCTGGAGTTTAAATTCCTAGAGGGATCAAGCAGAACAGTTATTGGAAAGTTTCTCTTTTATATCCAAATTGAACTTCCAGCGAAGAACCTGCTCTGTTTGCTTCTTTTATAAATCAAAATCATTGTAATTTGCTGTTTATTACAATGATCCACTCGTCACATTAATATGAATTTAATACTTGCAAGTGAACCTCAGATTATACCGAATGAACATCATAATAATCGTGACATTGTGGCCATAGTCAACATTCCTCAATGCTGGTGTGTAAAAATATAACTCTATCTATGCCTATATGTAGCTTAGGGTAGTTTCCAAAATGTCTCTTAAAATCGAGGTGTTTGCAGAGTATTTGCTACAGTCCTCTCTACATGGGTATATTTATTTTTGAAATTAACTCCTCGGTGCAGCCTTGCCAGGTGAATTCCGCTTTGCTGGTTAATGTCCAGGGGTCGCCGTCACCCACCGCCTTACTGGTGTTATTTAAATTCGTGTCATTTCATGTCTACTAAGGACCTTTATTTGTGCAAAAGTCTTTTTTATTCATTAATTTTATTACTTTTTTGTTGACGTGACTTTTGTATTACCATGTGGTATCATTAATAAATACTTTTTTAAAGACTGGTGTTGCATTCATACTTATATATATGGTCTCGAGTCAATACGTTATAGTCAGATATGGACATAAGTACGTAATCATCTTTAAAAGCGATACATGCGGAAATCGATTGTTGTAACAGCGGGAATGCATATGTATGTGCTTTTGCACCGATATGACATGAAATTAATCTTAGGGATTACTTTACACAAGGGGTAAGATTCCCTCTACTGGCCATTGTGCAACACTACACAACTGCTTGAATTCAGTCACTGTGTATTGATGTAACAGCAAATAGTGTCCGAGTTGCAAAAAACAGCCAGAAGACAAAGAATGTGAGGAAAGGAAAACTTATCTAGTTCTGTAAGAACGCAGAACAAGATGAGCATTTAAATGGAAGCATGTATTCGCGGGACTTACATGCACAGAAATTCCTTATGTTATGTCACAGTAAATTACTTTGACTTGAAACTCTATTCTAGGCATTTAGCTCTATTAATGTGTGCGATATAAATTAAGCAGCGAAGCCCTTGTCAATGGGATTATCATGCACGCACGTGCTTGGTTCCTACTGGATGAAACCAGGCAGTGACTGACAGCACATGGGAACCCCACCCAAGTCCCAGTCTGTCCCACTGTGAACTGGTAATATAGCCAATGGGCAAATGCTATATATGCAATAGTCAGTCATTTTTGTATCTGAATGCATTTTTAATCATCATGTATTCTGTGCATGTCATAATGGCAAATGCCGAACTAGTTATGACAAATCGAAATGCAACATTCGAAGGGTCTTGCAAATGTGCTGATCCGTCTTTCATCAGGAAGGGAAATGGTTTCAACTTGCAGCATGGAGTCCCAGAGTTCCCAGTGATCCTGGGGCCCCAGGGCATTACGACACATTACTACAATCATCCAGACTTGTCCTGCTAGAGCCTTGGTATTTCAAACACGGTGGCCAATATCTCCCTAAGGGAGAGGTTTCCACGGCGCACGTTACTGATAATGCATTGTCTATCTGCCTTTCAGACCCCCAACCCCACCTTACAGACAACTCCTTCAAACAAAACATAACCCTGACCCCCTAGCCGCCCACCCCCCCGATTCTGTTAAGCAGGGCAAAGCAAAGATTAACCTTAGAAAGTCTGTCCATTCCTGCAATGGCCTCCTGCTGTTTACACTGACAGTGCTATAATGCTGTTTTTGTAATGATCCTGTGAAACAGGCAATAACAGAAGCATGGTTCCAAGTTCCTGGGGAGCTGCAATGGGACGTGCAGGGCAGACAGGTCCGTCCATTACAGAGGAGCCCAGGCTGATAATGATCCAGAGGCTCAGCGGCTGTCAGAAAGTGGCTCCTGGCTTCAGGCGAATCTGCTCGCCTCTACAAATAAGTGAAAGACGGTGACTGGGTGGTCTCTTTCAACCCCGGAATATTCGTTAGCTTTCTGACCTCGCCTTGTAGGGGGACGGCTTTCTAAACATGCAGCTGAACAGAGAAATGGCTCGTCGTGAAAAAATTAAGGAATTATGGAGACGGAACAGCATGGAATCGATCAAAGCAAAGAACGGCTGTCAGTTACACCAGCGTTGCTCTAAATAGGGACAGGTTTAATATTGCTCGGGTGCCCCCTAGTGATTTAAAAAGGCAGAATGGTAAAACTCATAAAGAATCCGCCTTGGACTTTACTCCGCCTGACGTATCTACTGAATTATTGACCTTCGCAAATAGCTTTCAATATACGGTATGTGGATCAATATGTTAAGTAAAGTGTTATTCAAGTGTTAAAAAAACTGGCTGCGTGTTTTATATATGGTCGATAAGTATTGCACGCAACTGTCACATAAATTCATACAGTGATAAAAGGCGATAAAAACAAACATATAATGATGCGAAGCTGAATCAATGAATTATTCATTAATTAAAAATTCAGGTCTTCCAATTATGCGTGCGTGCCCCTCATCTGTGACGAAAGTAATGAAGCCTATTGAACAGCAGATGGAGCTGTCTGTTCACGCGCGTTTACTTTGGTGTCTCTGTCCCGGACATTCTCAAGAGCAAACACTCTTCTGATATTTTGCCTTACTTTTTGTCCTTCTTCCTGGAATCAGTTAATTAACAATGTCTTTGCCTTGGGCGTCACTTCAATAAAGAAAGTCGCCACTTTGGTGACGTAATTAGTAGGCTACTCGGGAGAGGGTGTGGTGAAGCACTTTGAAGTGGTGATTATGAGTGCGCTTATTTTAAACGCTCAGCCGTATTAGCTGACATACTTGTAAATTACAACATTCTACGTGAGAGTGAATTTAAAGTAATTTTACGTTTACTAATTACTTCTAAAATTTAGTTTTACCTGTAGTTTACCTGTAGAATTTAAACCAAAAATTTCGTATCCTTTTAAAAGGTGGTCGCCGTATTTCTCAATTATAGTCCTACTTCATTATACCTGTATGTGTGTCTGTGTGTGTGTGTGTGTGTGTGTGTAAACCAATGTATGCCAGTATAAGTTCAAATTCATATCTGACGAGACTAGTGTACTTTCAACCTTTAGTTGTGTTCTCGGGTTGACAAATGGCGCACAAAGAAATGTCGGGTTTGGTGACGATTAAAGCCTCTTCTTCTAAATAGTGATTTAACTCTGTCCAACTATGCTGTGCCCCCAGGAAAGACAGGTGCTCCTAAGGTATTATTCACTGGGTGGAGCGTACCGAGAGGGCATTTCATGTTCCCATTCCCTGACTGCTTACCGCACTCACTGCGAATTGCCCACAAATATGTATAAATACTGATAAGAAAATACAGGCGCATTCACTTCTTTTGCCTGCATGGGTTTGCTAACTTCACGCGTGATGGACACAAGTATGCAAAGATGTTTTAAATGTCAGACGCCCATCTTTTTAAAAAAGTGTGATTTTATTTCACAAAATTAAAAAGGCGGTTGCAAATACGGCCACACATTTAAGTGTCAAATAGTAAAAATGTATTGACGTTAATAGCCTAATAAATATCATACAATATTACTGATAAAACAATGTCATGTTGTCAAACAAAATCTAAACGATTTAAAATCGGGTATCCTGTGCCAGCCTTTCTTATAGTAATTAAATGACCTGCTAGTTTCTATGGTGGTTATGGATCGTTTCAAATTACAAGTATCTCTTCTTTCACATGCGCTGCGCCGCGTCCACCTCCCTGCGCGGCCGCTAGTGGTGGATGCGGGTCTCCTGTGTTGCGTGGGATGGACTTCTCAAAAGTCCTGCTTTCGACACATTCCCCTGGATTATACTTAAGCGCCTCCGCCAAGAATTAAGCTGCTGATACATCCAGATTTATAATATCGCACCCGAGCGATCCAGACGTTTCTGCACAGCTGGCTTGAAGGCGAAAGGCATCTGTGAGAAGGTACCTGCGTCCGAGAGTTTAAGCGGAGCTGCAAGGTGCGGGAGAAGCTTGTAGATTCTGCAACATTTGTGGCACTTCTTCTTGAAGGGCTTCGACTTTTGGCGGATTGCCGCAGTTGCTTTTAACCGTGGGAATCTGAGCATCGATAAGGCCGTTTTTTTCGGACCCGCTTATATGATGCGTTGCTGAAAGTGAACTTAAAACAAGACTGACCTACAGGGATAAAGCCTTCATCTGGGAGATAGAGTACCTCTCGATAATGTGACGCGCTGTAAGCGCTGACGTGAACTGCAGGAAGAACGCTGGAAAAGTGATTTGGTGCTCGGTATGGCACCTTAACACTCTCCGCACAGCTTGGTAGTTTAAAGTCTGTAAGATGAAGCCGTTAGCGCTTTTGTGTGGGGGCACCATCGGACTTCTGTGGAGCTGCCTGGGCTTCCTGCACTCCGTTCGCTGTGGCTGGGGGGACAACCATGTGCATTCAAGTTTTATTTACAGGAGGTTGCGCAACCACGAACGGAGAGAGATCCAGAGAGAGATCCTGTCCATCCTGGGCTTACCGCACCGACCGCGGCCGTTTTCTCCGGGCAAACAAGCATCATCGGCACCCCTCTTCATGCTTGACCTGTACAATGCCATGTCCACCGAAGACGACGACGGGATACTGGACGGCCCCGGAAAGGGCTCCCTGGAAAGGAGCCAGGGAAGCTCTCGCAGAGGTCACTATGGGTCCTCACATGGCTACTCCCGTGCACCTCAACCGTACCGCGCAGCCCCCCTGACCAGCCAAAGTCCCCCCCTGGCCACTTCACATGATACCAATTTTCTCAACGACGCTGATATGGTTATGAGCTTTGTCAATCTAGGTACGTATTTGCTCTGGAGAAAAAAAAACAAACACTTTTCACAGTGATACGCTGCACTTTAGGCTTCTGCTACAAAGATAAATGATGAAAAATATTAGTAGCCTGCATTCATGCGTCGCGGTGGGTTTTAACAAATATGAAACCTCGACTAGGCTCATTAAATTAGGCTATATCGAGAAAAAACTAAATTGGCAATATAATCTGAAGTATTTGTTTGTTGAAAATTTATTTTTCATTCATCATTGCGAGATGATAGTTCACGTTTTATAATTTATTCAGTTCAGTTTTACTTTTATAGCGCCTTTCTCAACATTACGTCGTCTCACCAAGCTTCGCGTTACCCCCACCCAAATTTATTTTATGTAAGTATGCTGGTCAGTCTGCGCGTTATTATTTTACATAGGCTGTCTCTCTGCCGTTTTTACAATTATGTACGTGTAGGATTGGGTTGTTCACCCGCAACTTGAACATTTTCATTAAAATAGCAGGGGGTGTGTCGCCTGGGGGTGTACCCAGGGCAACAACATTGTTCGGTCAATTATTTTGATTGAATGAATTAATTAAAATTCCGCACTCTCGCAATTTGGACGAGGTAAAATGAAAAAAAAAATAATAACGACAATACTTACTAAAATGTCGCGTTACAATTTAAACAACTATAAAATAATAATAAAAAACGATATTTGCAATTATAAATAGACCAACGCCTAGTTTCGTGCATGTAGCCTACACGTTACAGATGCACTGTTTTGGGTAACTGTTCTTTGAGGTGACCGGATCAAAAGCTGAAAGTCGGCCAGTTTTCTGTAAAATATTCATTTAATAAATGTATTTATTTTTGTTTTGATCTTGCAGCAATGGGTTGTTCTTAACAATGAATGAAACTGAAAAATACGGAAACAGTATTCTGCTGAGACATTTATTTGCACAAAATATAAAACGCTGTGTTAAATGAAGCCATACGGATATCCTACATTAATCTAGTTTTAGGTTTTTAGGTTAAACATAAATGGCAAATATGACGTATTAATTTCTTCTTCCCTCACAAAACTTTTAAATTGAGATTTTCATTTATTTTAATACGGTTATTTCAGCTACGTTAAAAACGTAAAGAAAAATAAATGTCGATTAATCCATTTATTTTTGAATTATTCTTAATGACAAATTCGCGTAAACTGAGATTTAAAATTAAACATAATATGTTTCTGTGTTTTCAGAAACCGACTAAAACGTTACCGAACTGGCCGATATAGAAATGCGTAAAAACTAAAGGAATTCCGAAATAAATTAAGGATTATAGTCACGCTATAAGCTACAGGCCTACTGTGCTGCAGTATGAAAGTCTTGGGACGGACGGGAATTTGGGGCAAGATAGTTATGATGATTAGCGCTATATTGCCCCGGTAGCTGAGACCTTTCACCAGGCTGTTCATACAAACTTATCAGATGACTGACTTGACCTAAGGATAATTGGCCTTAATTACTTCCTGTTGTTAAAGAGAGGGGAAAGGGGTTGAATAAGCTCTGTTTTTCTGAACTCGTTTTTCCCTACATTTATGGTAGCAAGTTTCGGTACGTGATGTAGCCTAGAGTAATCGCTTCGCCGTGTTATTTTTCATACCACATTCATCTCTACATGCTACATTAATTGAGCACATGAATTACACGGCTAGTTAAGTTCCCTTACATACATTCCCGTGGATCATGTTACCACGCTCGGTATTTTCAGGAGGACATGAAGCGGCAGTACTGAACGCTGGCTGTTCTGTTGGACTGTATCATCCAGTGGCCATTTAGTTAGACTACTATTTGTTCTTTTACACCAAAAGTACGTCAACCCTAAGGAAGACTTTTCCAGAAGTCACCGGGGGATATGACATCAATAATGGTTCCAAAATAGCTACTAGCTGGTGTGCCATGACACCTCCAGAAGGTAGGGAGCGCTGAGTTAGGTGTGATGAAGATCAGAGGCTTCCTTCATGGAGTTCCAGACGCTTCCAGTTAGGAGCAGTGAACCATGAGTTTTGTCAGTCTGGGAAAGTCTGCACGCTGATTTAGTGCACAGCTAGTGGTGCAGAGGTCAGGTGGTCCATATCACGTACCCAACCCCGCCCCCCCGTGCCGACCATCCCTCATGCTGTTTTTTGCTCCTTAAGAACATTTCGCCCAACTGCATCTCTGCGCAGTAAAACGCATAGACTGTTTGGAGAAGAAGCCTGTTAATAAACCTCAGCGTAGCATGTGGCCAGTCTTTTTAAGGGCCTATCGGTTATGCTTTTTTGTAGTGAAATTTGCTTTTCTGGTTTTTTTTTAAACCCTTCTAGTTACCTTAAAAATACCTCCTCCAGGGGCTCCCACGTTGTCTCGTGTCATCATCTATGTGCAGAAAGTATGTTCGGACTCATAATGAGAAACATATTTGTCTGTTCCTGTGTTTAGTTTTCAGAGTTTTATGGGAATTATACATACAACCGCGTTTGACTTCAGCTGGGTGGAGTGTGCATGAACGATTTCAATAGCTGTATGATTTATTTATATTTAAATGGTCCTTTTAGCTTTCATCGTTTATTATAGCCTTTATTATCTGGCAGACTTAGACCAAAACATTTAAATACTATTTTAAACAGCACTGTTGTAAATGTCAGATCTCTCTCAGGAAATCAAGCTTTGCTCGCGGAGTTTCTCTCTTTTTTCCCTTTTTGACGGTTTTACAGACGTTACGGTTTGAACTTTATGTTAAAACACAAGCATTTTTTACATTGAATTTGTGGCTGTAAAATGATCTTCGCCAAATTTTGCCCTCTAATATACGAGGTGACATTCCAAAAAGTAGCTAGACTATAAGTAGCTTATTTAGGCCGTATTTCTTATAGTAATACCGGCAACAAAATTGTCCTAACTTTAAAGAGTTGTTTTTACACAGCTCTCTGGCTGGTCCGTTAATCGGCTGTAAACTGCCACCCAACACGTCTGATTCTCTTGCTTTCTGCATCCAATTACCACCTTCCCCTGGGCTCAGGAAGGCCCCTCCAGCTAAACTACAGGCTGACCCCTGACCCGCTGCTGTTAAGTAACCGCAGCTTTTGCACTGTGGGTAAACAACGGGTGAAACGCAGTGTGTTACCCCGAGTACCACAGTGCAAACACGCCATCCCAGTCGCCGTTCTGCCTCCCATGCAGAATCCTGTCCTTCATTCCATCTGGATTTCAGTCCTTGTCTGCCCTCCGTCCTGCGTTCTGATGCATATTCCCCAGCTCACGTGTGTCGTCTGTTTGAAATGCGACGGTTACCTTTATATGATTCCAAAGTTGCACATCACTGTGATGTCGCTCGGTGTACATACATCATCAAAGGAAGGAGTGTATAATATTGCTGTAAATACCTCTTCATGTTAATGCATTTTTGTGCCTCTTTCGTCATTTTAATGTTTTCAGAAAGTACTGAAGTACTGTGTTGCTCTGAGGAAAAGATGCATCGTTGTGGAGAATATGGCTCTGAGTGTGAAAAAGTCCCAAAACGCTGCAGAGAAATGTGACCTGTGCTGCACGAGTGTCACAGGGAAGACAGTGGTGCTGGAGAAAGGAAGTGCAAAGCAAGGTGCTGCCCCTAAGACGAGGTTAAAACGGTCATCCGGGTTTGCGTTAGAGATTTCAGCCTCGCGATTCCTCCTGTCAGTCTAGAGGGCCGGCAAAAGCGCTCCTGTTCGGAACGGGCCTGTTTTTCTTAACTGACAGGCCATCCATCATGGAGAATTCTGCAGGGAACTGCGCTTGTCCTGATTTAATGGACTGGAGAGCATTTGAGCTTCTGGGCTAAATGTTTGGACTGGGATTGGAATGTTAAAGCTTTTGATGAATGTGGCATCTTTGAGTACGTCTGCTGCCGGTTTTTTTTTGTTTTCTTTTAGGACGAGCCATCACCTCCCTTTTTGCCTTTGAAGCGTCTGCCCCCGATCCTTCAGCGATAACGTAAAGCGACAGGAATAGTGCACAGGTCGCCCGTGTAACTCTGTTTCATTCCTGAATTCCTCTCTTTTCTAGTTGAGAGAGATAAAGATTTCTCACACCAGCGAAGGCACCACAAGGAGTTCCGCTTCGACCTGACCCAGATCCCGGATGGGGAGGCGGTGACAGCCGCTGAGTTTCGGATTTACAAAGACCGCAGCCATGCCCGCTACGAGAATGCCACCCTGAAGGTCAGCATTTACCAGGTCACCAAAGAGTACCCAAACAAGTAAGTAAGGCCGCCAGGCCACAGTGAACACACACAAGACTTGAAGCACTTGTCAGGACCATAACTTCAGTAGGCGAGTCGCTGCACGTTTAGCACAACAATAGGAGCCTTCTCAAGTGTTGGGGGGTGGGGGTGCCCCCCCATGTCCTCCCATTGCTAAGGCCTGTGATGGATATTCATTCAGGGGAGATTCCCGTCAGGTGTCCCAGCATTTCCCTTCTTGCAAAAAAATTTGTCACAAATTCTGGTCTTTGCTTCGGAGCTTTGTTGCCCTTCTCACAATCATGTCCCATCATGGGAATATATCGAATTCCACGTTTTGTCGGTTACATCTTCCACCTGATTGGCGCTGTGGACCCGCCACAGCCGACGTAGAAAAAACACACCCAAGGAGATATGAAACGTCGGCATGGCGGCGAGAGGAGAACCTGAGAAGATCATCCTTGGGGAGGACGTCTGAAAATGGGAGCAGCCATTGTTGAGATAATTGCAATTTATCACTCAATGGCTGTATGAGACCGGATTCCCCTCTTCCTTCTCAAAAAAGAAAAAAGAAAAAAGCATGCTCTCTCATATTCTTTTCAACTTAGAGGCCTGGGCTTCTCGAATGTCTTTTCTTTATTGTTTATTGAGGCATCCAGTACGTGGATGTGTATGGGGTTTGCCATAACTCAGAAGGCAACCCTACACCGCGGGCCATGATTCAGTCAGAACGCCACGCCGATTACCCTCAGCTCTGACAAATGAATTTAAGTGTGACTCTCTGCTAAATTACACTCCTCGATGGCGACTTTCAATGACGGCTCCGAGCGCTGAAAAGGCAGCCCTTGTTTAACACTCTGTAAAATGTTCAATTCAAGAAAAAGCACAATTTGCGGCTTATGGGTGACTAGGATTTCCGTCTCCCCTCCATCTCAAAATGCACCTCCGGGACTGATGAGGTAAAGGCATTAGGGGTTTAGGGAGCTCGTCCTGGATAATTAACAGCAACACTAGACTGGTGTTACCTCACGGATATCTAAGGAGTCCGAAATAAAGGCTTCAGAAGCCTGGGCTTTGGCGCCGTGGTGAAAAGGAGCACAGATGAAGGCCCTTTGTAGTCCGAGTCAAACGTCATGACCTTGTTGTTGTTCTGCAGAGCCCAGAAATGCAGACACTTCCCGCGGCAGGTGCTGAAAGCACCATCAGCCCCCCCCCACAAAGATGCACTTGGAGACGACGCAGTCTTGCATGCGTAAGAAAGAAAATAACAGCACTTCCCTGAAGGAACAGGGATCTCGTAAGGATGATCAAAGCACCCAAACGACGACGAAAGGCACCAATAATTACAGCAATATTACAGTGCCGCAGTGTAGATGCAGCTACATAAACAGATAACATTAGCAGCCAAGGTGTAAACAAGCGGAGATACAGCCCACTGTATCGTCTTTGTTACTGGGTCCCCCTGACCCAAGGAAGGAAACCCTCATGGGTCAGATCGCTGAATGTACGATGGAAAAAAATATTAGTTTATGGAAATTATGGTCTAGAGTTTCTGAGTAGAGCAGAATGTGAACTCTGTGAAACAGACTATTGTGGGTTTATTTAATATACTTTAAACAGACAATGATGATAATGGCATATCAGTTTGGTTTATTATTATGCTATTTTTACAGTATGAAATGATACAAAACCTGCTAGATCTTGGTTTGATAAAAGGTCACCAGCAACTCAAAATCAAATCAGATCACTTTGTCACGTTGCTTAACACGAGGTGAAGCCCAAGTGAATGAAAACCTCAGCAGCGATGAAATAGTGCAGGTAAACATCAGACGAGATGAGATAGTTGTGTGATTGTCACAGGAACAGTGAATATAATGAAGGGCCCCGGCAGCTGTGAGGGTGACTGTGGATATAATGAAGGGCCCCGGCAGCTGTGAGGGTGACTGTGGATATAATGAAGGGCCCCGGCAGCTGTGAGGGTGACTGTGGATATAATGAAGGGCCCCGGCAGCTGTGAG
>JAODJW010000062.1:906645-924454 GCA_026777045.1 Hyperopisus bebe | reverse complement strand
AGCTTTGCAGACTCCTGGAAAGGCGTGGCTCATTGGTTCACTAGCGGATAGCTTTGCAGACTCCTGGAAAGGCGTGGCTCATTGGTTCACTAGCGGATAGCTTTGCAGACTCCTGGAAAGGCGTGGTTCATTGGTTCACTAGCGGATAGCTTTGCAGACTCCTGGAAAGCGTGGCTTCGTTAGAATGCCCAGATCGGCGCTCCTCACACTACACAGCAGCACATGGGCTCACAGTTCCATAGGGGGCGCCGTTCTGAAACCGCTGGGCTACACATCTGCAGTGGCTGATGCTGCATTGCCCCCGGGAACAGGCCTACATGGGCGCTGCTGGCTGTACATTGCATGGTTCATCAGGAAGTGAAGCCCTCGTTCCAGACAGATGGGATCCGTGTATTCCTGGAACCAGTGGTAAACAGTAAAAAGTGTTTCTCAGGTTCTTGGGAAATGTGAAAGGCTGGTAGGTGTAAATGCTCTGAGAAATGCCCCCAAGCGCCCCCTGGTGGATGAGATGGTTTGAAAAGGTTATAACATTAAAAATGTATGTATAATCTACAGGATGCAACAGGCAGACAGGCAGGGCTCAGATGAGTGATTACATGGATTAACATGGCTACGATAACACAGGGTCCCGAGGTACTTAAACAGCACTGACTGGCGCCGTGAGCTGATCATAAAAATACTCGGTCCCGGTTCACAGGACTAAGCAAACAGAAAGACCCAGATCACTGGTTCTCCACATGGTCCAGCAGTTATGGTATGAGGGTGTTCAGCATGCGGATCTGGCCCTGGAGGAGGGTGTCAGCTTCCACCTTAAGAAAACCACTAAAATGATTATCTCAGTAGCTATGAATCACTCAATCGAGTTTTTATACACTATATACTAAATGTTAATTTTATTCTGAATTAGATTTTTTCCAAATGGCATGGATTTCCAGGCAACTACCTCGTAACACAGGGACTACCGCGCCTCCCTCTTGACAGACCTCTCAGCCACCCAAGAACCTGCAGCTCCTTGAAGCATTGAGCAGTCCAGAAAAACTACAATTAAACACAGGTAAGGCACTTTTTTATACTTGTATTTGCCATTTTTAACATTGGGTAACCTGGCATAGGAAAAGCTGATGATGTCTCTGTTGCTGAACTGAGTGAAACAAGATTCATACTGATTGTTGCCGAGGGGTAGAGCTTTTGAAAAAATGTGTTTAACCAACACCAGAAGGCTCCAAAATGCTTATAATGCCAAGGGAATCCCGTATTAGCATGTCTGTGAGCGTGAGTTTGTTTACAATTTGAATTTGTTTATCCGTGCAAATAAAACTTTCAGAAATCGGTTTGTGTTTGGTAAACCAACGTGGTTAGCATCTCGTGAGTGTCAGGATTTACACTAGAACATGTCTGTACATATTAGTGCAAGTTGTTTTGGTGTTTCAAGTGTTTTATTTTGGGAAATACTGATCACGTACTATATTCAAATAGGGAGTTGCATGCGAAGTGTGTTCGCCTGCATTTAGAGCTTTTGAAACTGTTTGAACGTGAGATATATAGTGCCCACATTAAGTCAATTAAAATAAAACGTAATTTCAAACATAGGAACATCACTGTGTAGGGAAAGTGGGAAATTATTGAACAGGTATTATTGGTTATGAGCTTTATCTTTTTTTTACTTCAATAATAGTACAAAAAAGGGTAGTGTACACCATACAATCATACATATATACCAAACGTTAAACACGTACAGTTTTACAAGTTATTAAATGTTTTCATGTGCACTTTTATGGCATAACTGGTATATGCAGAAACAAGATTAGCACATAAAATCCAGTAGGAGTTGAACAGTCTCAGTACCGTACAAAGCCGGTAACACAGAGATAGCCACAATCATTATGTTATAATCCCAAGTTTTTTGTTTGTATATATTTGTTTGTTTGTTTTGCTGATGATGCTGGCAGGAAAACAAAGAAAAAGTTATTGTCTAAATAATTTAACCACAATCCATTTTCCAGTGAAAACGGTTGCACGACCTGGCAGAGAAGCACTGCCGTGACACATGCTGCAGTAACACTGTGATACAACACTACACAACAGCATGACACTGGAGTACATTTAAGGGTGTTGCAGTGCCGTCTCTCGACACATAATGCTTATAACACTGGAGAAAGGACAAGTTGCCAGTCAGTGGCAGTGGACAGGACTTTGGTGCCTGGTCACACTGCTGCCGTGTTCGGAGGATTTTCCTTTCAGTTTGGTTCCTGCTTGATTCTTTTTTGATGTTACTAGACGCCCAGAGTTGATGATCAGTGTTTCTTCGATAAACGGTGGGATCCAGGTTGCTGAATTCAACAGTTCAGCATGCTGTGGATGTTCATTACACAGTTTGGACTCTTATAAGGTCTGTTCCACAGCGGTTCCAGGGTATTCATTCTCCTGCCCATGCTGTTAAAGGCTCTTCCAGGTGCTGGAGTCAGATGGGACTAGAGCATCTGGTCAGATATCCGGGAAACGCTGTCTAAGTGGCTGATCTGTGTGGACAGGGACTTCCGGCTGTCTGTCTTCGGCCTCGCCCTCTCCCGGCTGTCTCTGCTGCATTCTGTCCCGAGATAATGGCAGGAGAACGCTGCCCTGAACTCCCCCCTAAACTTCCCTGAGAAAAGGCCACACATGGAAAGTTCAAAAAGAGCACACACTTGGATTACTTCTGCACTTTCAGCTATCCTCTGGGCCTCTTTCTATAATGTTTAAAGTGATTTTGAGACCTTTTGAGGATGCAGATTCCTGATTCCTTAGCTGATGCACCATTGGTTATTGTTGGACCGGTATTACTGGCCAGAGAAAATTTTTCCCGTTGCTGTTTTAAAAAGGATATGGAATGAGTATAGCATATGACTTATCATATGAAAATGCACAAAAAGTGCCCCCTGCAATACATTAGGCAAACTCACAATGTTTCAGTGTCCTCTGGACACTCCCATTTTCTCAAAATCAAAGTTAGGACCCAGACATGCAGCCAGCAATATATTTCGTGGGAGGTCCAGCAACCCTGCTGTAGATTTGGTCTATCAGGGGGTGGATTGGGCTACGTGTTCATAAGGACCGTAACAAAAACTGGCTTAGATTCAGAAATAACCGCTATAGTCTAGCATGTCATGCTGAGTGTGGCCACCAGATGGCATTCAAGACAGGCTGTCAGCCGCCACTCCAGGGATGACAGTCACAGACTCACCGCTGAGAAAGTTATAAATAATCGGGTTTGCCGCACTGTTGGCATAAATCAGCCAGTGTGAGAAGGTGAAGCAAGCATAGACTGTCTCTCTGCTGTTTGTGTTCTTAAATGCTCCAAAGACTCTGCAGAAAGAAATGTGACAGACACATCATTTACATCCCGGAGTATACCTATTCACACTCAAAATAAACTGTTGTTCAGTGCAGGTGAAAAACATTCATTGGTGTATTTAATTTAACACTTGGTGTTAATTAAATACATTCATTTTCTGTAATTGCTTTTCCTATTCAGGGTCACAGGGGGGTCCAGAGCCTGTCCTGGAAGATGGGGCACAAACCCACTGCAGCACACACTCACACATGCACACCGACGGGCAATTGGGTAACACCAGTTAGCCTCAGCATGTTTTTGGGCTATGGGGGGAAACTGAAGTACCTGGAGGAAACCCCATGATGATATGGGAAGAACATGCAAACTCCACACACATGAAGCCTTGAAGGAGACTCATCCCAGGTTCCAGAGGTGTGAGACACCAGTACTGAGCACTGCACCCCCATGCCTCCCCTTAAATAGAATCACCAATGTTAATATTTTTACAAACAATTGAACTGTTTAAATTGATAACTTCAAATTATCTTATGAAATCATAGTTAACATAAAATTTTTCAGAGCCAACTTTTCTGAGAGCGCTCGTTGGCCTTTACAAGATTGTAAAATGTTAAATTTAAATTTTATTATTTTTATTTAATAATTTGTTATTATTTCATTACATTTATTACTTCCATTCAGATTTAACCAAACATTTTTTAGTTCCCCGTCAGAAGATAATAGAATAGGTACCACATGACTTGGGTTATCATCATCATGTTTCCTGTAGGAGATGGACTTTCGCGTGCGAATGTCGTGGGATGTTTCAGAATGCCTCCACATCGCCCCCTAGCTGCGACTCTCGCGTGCGAATGTCGTGGGATGTTTCAGAATGCCTCCACATCGCCCCCTAGCTGCGACTCTCGCATGCGAATGCCCTGGGATGTTTCAGAATGCCTCCACATCGCCCCCTAGCTGCGACTCTTGCGTGCGAATGTCGTAGGATGTTTCAGAATGCCTCCACATCGCCCCCTAGCTGCTACTCTCGAGTTTGAATGTCGTGGGATGTTTCAGAATGCCTCCACATCACCCCATAGCTGCGACTCTCGTCTGCGAATGCCGTGGGATGTTTCAGAATGCCTCCACATCTCCCCCTAGCTGCGACTCTCGCGTGCAAACGCTGCGGGATGTTTCAGAATGCCTCCACATCGCCCCCTCGCTGCAACTCTCGCATGCGAATGCTGCGGGATGTTTCAGAATGCCCTAGCTGGACTGAGGAGACTTTCCATGTGTTTTTTTTTTTTTATATCTTGAGCAAATAATACATTAAAGGCTTTAAAGACTTGCCAAGCAGCTGTAGCAGAAGAACAGACTGAAAGACAGACTATTAAAGTTATGAACGGACCCTGGTGTACAGTGAGCGATTTTCAGGCCTGCTGTTAGTTAGCAGCATGAGGGATCACAGCGGTGAACTCTTCTGTTTCCATGGCAATTGATCACAAGCACCCTCAGGCATTTAACAATCTTCAGCTGGTCCTAATTGGGCTGATTGTCTTTTATGGTGGTTTCAGTGTCAGCTGTGCACTTTTACAGCAGTTGTTGAAGGAGGTCTGATGGAAGTATTGAGGAAGGCTCCCCACCTCTGTAGTGCTCTTGGGGTTTTTTTTAGGTGGGGGTTAAGTGTTTCGGCTAGTTTTAGTGGGGTTTTAGTTTGCTCTCTCTGGCCTGGGCTTTCAGTCCCATGTTTTGTTGGGTTTGAAGAACAGTCTGCTTTCACCTCCCTGCATTCTCTGTTATACACGTACAAAATATCTCCTTCTTGGTATTAGTATGCCATCATAAGAGGGCTGAAAATCATCCCAGCCAGCTTGTTTAGTACAGGGAGGTGCAGGTTTAATCAGAGAAAAGAAGACATGGTTGAATAAAGGAACTGAGTCTAGATTAGGCTTCCCTTAATGTCACCCTTGAGAACCAGAACCAGCCGCCCGCTCTGATACCTTTTCATAATGTTGAGCACACTGATGGGGAGGTAGCAGAGGGCAAAAACCAGCAAGACCACCATCAGCATGCGGGCCGTCTTCCTCCTGCAGTGAATCTGCTTGATTTCAGCAGATACTGCGCTGCTGCGCACCTTGAAGAGCTCAGCGGCGCCTCCCGTCTGGGCCGAGCACTGCAGGAACTGCCACTTCCTCTGCAAGATGGACGATGACCCAGGGATCTGTAGACAGGAGCAAAAAGCGTGTGCAGAGCACCTCGTACCAGCTCAGGGTGAAACCCTCTGGGGTTGGTGATATCCTAACTGGTATCTACAGCATCACCTGCATAATGGTTTCTTCATACAGTAAGTGATGCCCATTAAAACGGCTTCATGGTGCCATCATTGCATCTTCATGCACATTACCACATTCAGAAATGATGCATTGCTTTGGAAGGGCTAATGCAGGACTGTAGAAAATGCCACCCTACAGTAGTAAGTGATCGATCACTCAAGGGCAAGAATCTTTCATGGTCTCAAGGTGCATGTGCATGTAACGGAAAGGCAAGACGATGAATCTGTCAGTTCCTTATTGTTCATTAATGGAGGAAGACTGGGAGATGCATTGGGTCTGGCCATGAGTGTGTCAGCCTTTGTATTCAGAGCGTGAAAGCAGCTCTCATAGTACGACGATTATGCCTCTTAGAAGAGGCTGGCTTACCTGATGGCACCAAAGCTTGTGGAATATCTGGATGTAGGCCAACACCATCAGACACAAAGGAGCAAAGTAAGTGACAATGAAGAAGCAGGTGTGGTACATTTTGGCGTAGATCTCATCTGGGGAGCAGAAAGGATGGAATTATACATGTAAAGAGACCAGCTGGATGTTAGCAGACTGTTAGGCCTGGAAAATGAATTTGCATGCAAAAATCCATCCATACAAGGTCTTTAGTGAGAATTGTGAGAACTGAACTGCTTTGAGCATGAATGCAATGTTATTATGATTCATGATAACTGAGTGTCGGATTGTTGGGGGCAGCCTGCTTTGGTCGTTATCTTTGGTCTGTCATCTCAATCAGGAGACTCGGGGAAGCTTTGTGCAAATATCAATCCCTTTTTAGTCAGCAGAAAAGAAAACTAACAGTGATTCTGTTTCCCGCCAAACAGAGAAAAGAGTTATTATGACTTTTTGTATATTTTCATTGTCGAGAAAGAAAATTGAGAAATTTCAAAATGTAATCTGCTAATAATCTCTCTATAAACTGTATGGTATGTTGATATAAAACACAAAACTGAACGAAAAAACACAATTTGAAAGTTTACACATATACTGTTCAGGATGGGATACAGGAGGTTATACGCAGTGAACACAAGAAATTTCCAAAGGAGAGGAGGCCATTCAGCCCACCAAGCTCGTTGGGGAGAACTTAATTAAAAGCTCAGAGTTGTTAAGATTTTATCTAGCTCTGATTTAAAGGAACTACACTAACAGGAAGATTCTTCCATATTTTAACTACATGCCACACTTTCTCAAATCCAGTGTATAATGTTCTCCTGCTAATTTCCACCTATTTCACCACAAGTTCTTGTATTTGAACTAATATTGAAGTAACTATACAGTAATCTAACCATCACCGCCCTTGACTTAATCTCCACACACCTAGAGATGTAACCCAACATCCTACTGGCATTTTTAATTGCTTCCCCACACTGGCAAGAGTGGGACATGGAAACACAAGTGGTTCCCAGTAACAGACTCACCTCCCCAGTGCTCATCACACACGGTGAAGAGGCTGGTCTTGTTGGACAGCTCAGGCAGCAGGCTGGAGGTCTCCATGACTACGGCTTGTGGCACCATGATGATGCAGGACAGCATCCAGATGAGTGCGATGCTCTTGCGGGCTCGTCGCGGTGTGCTCTTGAACATCAGAGGGTGGCAGATGGCATACCAGCGGTCCTGGGCGACGAAGCTGAGCGTCAACACGGAGACACACACCGAGATGGTCTGCAAAGAGAGAGACAGAAACAGAATGGACACCTACTGTATGAGGAAGTCTGTCTGTTGTCCTGTGTGGTGTTGACTTGAAGAATCCCCTAGAAGGGCTTCAGTCATTTTGTGCTCAGGTCTGCAATTAAAAACTACTGAATAAACTACGAGACTAACAAAGATTCCTGTTTAGAATTTATTGTTGAAAACCATCTTCATGTAAGTTGTAGTGCACACGTCTTTGTTGTGTACGGTTCGGTACAACATTTTTGGCTCGGTATGCACAATGAAACAAAAAAATACATTTATTAACACTGGCCGAACCTAAATTCACGAGTTGATGTTCAGTATGGCAGACATCATGCTAACTGTGGCTGCAATTTGGTTATGGCTAATGCTGGTCAGTCATAATCGGCAGTCTGGGAACATTTTCATTTCCCAGTAAATTATTATGTTTACAATATGCAAATAAGCATTTGTTAGGTTTTGTTATAGACATGTTGACAGATGCATTACCTTTGGTTTATGACTGTTCTTAAATATCTTTGTTTTTGCATGTCTAATAATACATTTCAAAACAAATTCTGTTTTACCGACAGTTACCAAAATTGTATCGAACCATGAATCCAAAACTGCGGTTCATTCCAAGCAATGACCTTTGTGTATCATTACACCCCAACTAAGCTGTTCTATATTGTATGCATAGTCATTTCATCATGGTAATGGTGTGGGCCAGCATAATTTACCCCCTCGCAGTTTGCTTCTGGTTTATTCCACTGTAGTTATTTTTATGGGAAAAAAGTGGACTCCAAACAGAGATCAATTCCATCTCTCCATGAGGTCAAGTTGTTTTTGTCGTATTTGATTCGAAATGCAAGTAAATGTGAAGCATTTATGAAGTAGCCTGTTTCTCCAAGGCAGACCACCACACCAAAAGACATCTACCCAACAATCAATCATCTAATCCAGCTCCTTTGTGACTCGCTTGGGGAGCCCAGATACCGCTACCACCTTTGTGCGCAGATTACTGAGGACAGGGGAAATGACAGTTTGTTTGATTCACCTAAAAGATTCATTCACCAGCTTGTTCAGGCACTTGCTATTTGCATAAAATATATCTGAAACACTTGTGTTCTGATATGTCAAACAGGTCATGGTAAATAGTGCTAAAGAGCTAGCTACAATTAGTTGTGAGAAAAATAAATTTAGGCTATATACTACCCCAGTAGAAGGTGTATTTCAGTCACAACCGAGGTACAGCTCTCTGGTTCAGAACCCTGTCTGAGTCGCCCACCAACTCGTTGACCCCAGCAGGTCCCTCATTCAGAGGGAGAATGAGAGACCCAGAAGAGTGGACTGAGTTGGTGAGTGAGTGTGACACTCTTGGTCATTCGTTCACTGTAGGCGTATACATTCAGTCCCAGATTTAGTTTCCAGCCAATCATATGCTCCCTTACAGCAGTGTTTTTCCACTAGCCACACTGGTGAGGCGTTACCTCACCAGTACAGGTACAGGTGTGCCGTGTATGAACAGTCATGTTATTTAAGAAAAAATGAAAAATGAAAATGGAGATGCCATGTGTGAAAAATATACCTCCTCATTCAATAGCTTGTAGAACCACCTTTAGCAGCAATAACTTAAAGTCATTCAGAAAATGATTGCTTCATCAGTCTCTCACATTATTGTACAGGAATTTTGCCACCTCTCCTTTTCAGCGCTGCTTCAGGTCATTGAGGTTTTATGCACAGCATGGGTTGAGGTCTGGACTCTGGCTGGGCCATTGCAACACCTTGATTCTTTTTTTCAGGCATTATGCTGCAAGACCTTTAGCTTTAGCTGACTCTACAATATGGTATACAGAGAAGATCATGGTCGACTCATTGACCGCAAGGTGCCCAGGACTGGTGGCTCCAAAGCAAGCCCAAATCATCACCCCTCCACCACTATGCTTGACAGATGGTATAATGTTTGTACTGATATGCTGTGTTTTGGTTTCTGCCAAACATGGCGCTGTCCATTATGGCCAGACATCTCCACTTTGGTCTCGTCTGTCCACAGGACATTGTTCCTGAAGTTTTGTGGTTTGTTCAGATGCAACTTTGCAAACCTAAGCTGTGCTGCCCTGTCCTTTTCAGAGAGAAGAAGCTTTCTCCTGGCAACCCTTCCAAACAAGCCATAACTGGTTAGTCTTTTTCTAATTGGCCTGTCAATAACTTCAACAATTAACATTCTGACTGAGGTCTGTAGAGTCTGAGATGTACCTCTTGGGTTTTTATGCAGTTTCTCTGAGCATCGCCTAGTCTGACCTTGGGGAGAATTTGCTGGAACATCCACTTCTGGAAAGATTGGCAACTGTCTTGAATGTTTTCCACTTGTGAATAATCTTTCTCACTGTAGAATGATGGACTTCAAATTGTTTGGAAATGGCCTTATAACACTTCCCAGATTGATGGGCAGCAAAAATTGCTTCTCTAACATCATTGCTGATGTCTTTCCTCCTTGGTATTGTGTTAACACACACCTGAATACTCCAGACCAGCAAACTGCCAAACCTCTACTTTTATAGACATGGTCACAAGTGCTGATGATAAATTAATCAAGTGCATTGGATTAGCAGCACCTGGTAGCCACTTACCCCCTTAATTCCCATGGAAGCAGTAGGAGTGTACTTAATTTTTCACACTGCTTCTGCATTTTGGCTTAGGTTTAGTTAAAGAAATAATGGCACAATGAAATATGTCATGTGTCGTTGTTCATCTGAGGTTGTATTTACCGAAAATTAACTCTAAAGATCAGATTTTTTATTACGTCCTGAGACATAAAACCATAGATTTGAAACAGTCGTGTGAAAGTGGCTTATATGAATAAATCTCTGCGTACAGGCAACTTTTTTATTCATTTAATTGGCCAATAGTCTTTAAGAGCACATAATCACACAATCAGCTGCAGCCAAGAACAACACCTGCCTACAACTGACACCAGTTCATTTACATAGACCTAAGACCAGTTCATATACAGTACATAGGCTTAACACCCATTCATATATACATAGGCTTAACACCAGTTCATATACATAGGCTTAACACCAGTTCAAAAACATAGGCCTATGCTCGACAATTTGCAATCTGCCCTGTAGTAAAGAAGACAAGACTGTGGACAAGTAATTTTCAGAAAATGTACTTGATCCTGAAGCAGCAGGTAAAGTGTAACGTGATACATGTTATTGCTAAGAGCCAATTAGTAGTAAGTGTTAGACAATGGTGAGCCCAGGGATAATCACTACATGAAAAGCATGCCGTGGCAGAAAGAAGGCTGGGAAGCACTGTCTTACAGCATGCCCTTACACGCCTCACTGACTCTCATTGGCCATAGTCGAGAAGGGACACAGAACTAATCCGTGCAGGGACATAAACGTGACGGTAATCCGCACAGGGACATAAACGTGAAGGTAATCCGCGCAGGGACATAAACGTGATGGTAATCCGCGCAGGGACATAAACGTGACGCTATACTTCCTGTAAGGAATTCAGCAAGTTACCAGCACTAACAGGCTATATTACATTGTGAAATAGTAGACATTTGTATGAAGCTCTAACAGAATGAGCTTATTTAGGTAATATTCCAAAGGAAAGAAAAACAGCCTACAAAGTAGGTAAGCAGAGCAGGCATTTAGTTAGGTGGGGTGGGGGGGACACATCTCTCTCCTCACTCTTATATCCCAATAATACACACACCATGAAACCCCTTAAATATCATTGTTTTACCATTATGGTGTCGTGAGGCAATGGCGGCAAAATGGTAAATATACCCCTAAATTTATCCTGTAGTGACATTAGCGGTAACTTTCTCACGTGGCTCCAGTAGAATGAATGTGGAACTGAAACAGATTACTACAGTATGTTTGAGAAGGATGGGGGTCTGTTACGGAAGACTGAGTGGGAATGAAAATTTGTTATCTACCCTGCGGTGTTTTAACCTGATCCATGAATTGGTTTTTTATGTAATGCGGAGTGTGTAATGGAGTATGTAACGGCAGTGCAGTTAGCCTGTGTCACATACACGGTTAGGCTGTGTCCAGTGCAGTTAGCCTGTGTCACGTACACGGTTAGGCTGTGTCCAGTGCAGTTAGCCTGTGTCACGTACACGGTTAGGCTGTGTCCAGTGCAGTTAGCCTGTGTCACATACACGGTTAGGCTTAGACATGGAGGACTAATGTGTAAAAATTATATGTGCGTATCTTTAAAATAATACTGGCTATTGACTGTGTCGTAATCCCCAACGCATCCTGTTTCCTGCACAGCTGGATCTGAACACGCCGCAGTAGTCCCTGCATAAATAAAAACTAAAGCTGTCAACAAGGTTGAGTTCTCAGTGTGAACAGCTAAGTCTTTCTTAGAAAATGCTGACTATAACAATACACAAGAGCAGGGCCAGCCCCACCCTTTTCAGGGCTGGTGAGACAGGCTGGTGAGATGGGGGCCCCCTGGTGGCCGCTGGGTTCTAAGCAGCTGTTTCACTAGCTTATACCTTGTGTGGACCCTGAATAGAAGCCTAATGAAATGATACAGTGTGAACATTTGACAGATTTTCTTAGTGACAAGATTTTTTAAATGATCGTGCGGATATTGTGTTTTTCAATTATTACTGGGGAAGGTTCTAGACTTTGGTTGCTGCCATCATTTTGGAAAAAAATGCAGTTATTTCTCCAGTGTGTCATGTTGGTGCGAGTAGTTCTGGGCGAGAACTGGGATGGGTTTAAATGCCAGACTGTGCGGTGCAGACGCTGCCCCGGGGCCAACCTAAGAAGCCGAATGCCTAAACCAACCCAGCTGCCTGGTCTGTACCTGCCTCTTTGCAGCACGTCTGAAAACACCCATGTGACGCTTGTCCCTGTGCAGATGTACCTGTCATTACTTCATAAACTCAGGCCTGTTTGACAATTTGCAAACTGCCCTCTACTACCCACAAACTTTTTCCATTACTACAGCCCACATATAAAAACGACCAGAGATTGGCAACATTATACACACAGTGCTCTTAAATGCTCATATTCTGTTTTAAAACCTGCCATGATGATTCGCTTTTCTTGAGAGAAGCTTCACTTGTGTTTGTTTATCGATTGGATATACGCCACCAGGACCAGCACAAGCGACTAAGCGGCCGCTTAGAGCCGAGCGGCCACCAGGGGGACCCACATCTGATCAATCACATTCTACTAAGGGCCCCAAAAATGGTTGTATCGGCCCTGCATGCCACTAATCCAGCGCGGAGACCTTCCTCTCAGCTTTAGGGGCCGGAAGTAATACCCTCTAGTCTCTAAACTGTGGTCCTGCTTGTTGCCTGAAACTCGCTCTTCTCCGAAGCAAATGGGCACGATTTGTCGAGTTAACGTTTAACCAGCGATATCAGGCTATTTCCTCATAGCTCATTCTGTGAACCCTGACAGGATTGTAACAGCAGATGGAGAGAGGGAAACCACACGTCCCCACCGCAGGAGATCCTTAATCAGCCGGGCGGCTGTTAGACTCACATTCGTTTTAATGTGCGTTGTGTACTCTGTACAATTGAACAAGATGACGGAACATTAATTACTTTTTTGTTGAAATTACTTCTTATTGGGCCTCAGAAAATACTAATGCTAACAGGGATTATTTCCCGGACGCATACTCTGGGTTTGGGAACTGCTCTGTTCACCCGCTGTGTAATGAGAGTTCGGGCATCTCGTCACGGGCCTTAGCTGCTCGTCCCAATATGTCTTTTTAAAAGGCAGTGCAGCAGATGTAAGAATTCCCTCACCTGTAAGTAAGGCAGCACCTTGCACAGGGTCTCCCCGAAGAACCAAGTCTCCGTGATGTCCACCACGAGGCTCGCAGGAAGGCAGGTGATGGTTACCAGGATATCAGCAAAGGCCAGATTCACGATGAAATAGTTGGTGACGGTCCGCATGTGACGGTTCTTCCACACCGCGATGCAGACTGCAGGCGTGACATGAAGCTACGTCACCCATCTCGTGCCGACATCGCGTTTGATCCTGAAAAGTTTCTGGAAATTCTCTAAAAATTCATTCTGTGACATGCAAATCGCTGATAGTTCTCAGAATGTGATATAAAAGCATCTACCATAAAAATTAGCAACGCAGTAGAGTCAGTGTGAGAATAAGCCAGTTTATAGACAGTCAAACATGCCCCGAAATGGAATTTGAAAATGTGAGCTGAGCTATTGTGGGTGGGGGGAGCAGGGGCGTAAGAAACCGAGGGGCGGGGACGCACTTATAGGCTACCCCTCAATGTATAATATGGGTTCATTTCAATCGTCCTCCCCCCAAAAAACTCCAGTGTGTCATGTTGGTGCATCCAAATGAATCCGTGCTACCCTCTAGGCTACTAAACTCTCCTAGCCCCTGCATGGGGGCAGGGGGTACTTCATTGGTAACGATGACTATTATAATTAATCGTAACGGTAATCAGAAGCCAACCACTGGGATGCCAGGCGACTAGTGTATTACGTACTAATTATAATAGTTAAAGATTGTGTCCTTAATGACAGTACGTGCAAACATCTACGTTCCTTGTTTTTCGCTGAATACACAGACGAACTAGTTTAGTTTCGCTGACAACAGACCTTTAAATAAATTAGGGATGCTGATCCTATAAAAGTCATGTCCATCCCCCAACTGACATCCAAAGCCTCAGCACTAGCGGAATTGGAAAAGCTCATTAAATATATGTTGAAAAGATAAATCCGTGGAAATGCCACAATCGAACCGAAAAATAAAAGCCTCATATTCTCAGTAATTGCAAATGTATAACCTTGTAGCTGAGTGGTTTCAGCAATAATCGCACGGTAACAACGCAACAAATCACTTCAGACGTTATAAGACAGTCTCAATTCAGTCTTTATACAGCTGTGATACAGAAGTGTCCACTTTAAAGATCGCCCACTCAAAGATCTTGCCGAATGAATAAAACATAATACATTGTAGCACGTTTGTTTTGGTATACCTTTGCAAATAAGTTATATTACTTGACTGAACAGAAAAAAATCGTTGATTGGTTCACGTTAGTGGGAAATAATATGTAGCTTGTGTTTTACTGTTTAAGACAATAGCTTTTACTTTCGATAAATACTACTACGTTAAAGAAATTAAGAAAACAAGTGACACATGAGCGATAGCCGATTAATTTCACCCTTCTGTGCACGATTCGCTCTCTGTCAAGCAATTCGGAGAAGCAGATGACATGGGAAACGCTTTGGGGTAACGGGGAGGAAAATCCGATGTGATTCACCTGTAACTGCAACGTGCACTGTCATTTAGACGAAAGGCAGGGTGCTGCTACTGGTTAATGCCACAGGTGCATGTCGATTGTTTTTAAATGAGGTCCTCGTGAACTGCTTCTGGCTTCCCCAACGTCTTTGTTGGTTTACCAGTGCAGTATGCATATTAACCCATTAACGATGCTCATCCCTCAGGTAAAGTAATACAACTTGCAAGGCACGGATCGGTACGGATTGGATATACCATTAGATACGGCACACTATTTTCTACTACACGTTGTATTTGTTCATAAATGATTTTATATATCCCAATTAACACGTAACACATTTTTAGATGGTATGACAGATACAAACCATATCAGTAGCTTATTGCAAGTATTTTTTATAAATGCACAGAAGATGGGCAACATACTGGAAATGAAATTATGTTGAGCATATTTGAGCATATTTACACTTTAAGTTAGTTACGAATGCATCTTTATATAGAGTGCTGATGGAATAAATATTTTGAAACTTACCAAGCGTATTTCCAGTTAAGGAGACGAAGAAGACGATTATGTAACCGACTATCAAAGCCCATTCATACTGCTTAGGGTGTAGGTACTCCCGCCAAATGTACTTTAAAAGTTGGTCATCTTCATCCAGTGACTGATCGGCGCTGATGTTCAGTTCATGCGGATGCGGCGAGCGGTTCCTGTTGCCGGAGTCCATCCCGGACATGGTATGAGTAGTGTGGGGATGCTCCGTTCTCCACTTCTTCATCCAGCATCTGGAGTAACATCAGAGCTGGTACCGTATCGGTGATGAAAAGCTCTTCTGTATTTTCATTGACCCGTGACGCATGAAGCCTGTCCCCTTATGAAAAGGGGGATATCGCTCCTGTATGGTCAATCTGCACTACAATGTGCGGTCAGATTAAGGCATTGGTTTGCTGTATAGGTTAGTTTTTATCAGCCGTATACGTGTTTACATTGATTGCAAACGTTATTACACGTTTAAAATAACGTATTGGAAATCCTTAAAATGGATCTTTAAAATATCCTCAAATTTTAATGCAATTCATTAATCAAGTTCAGAAAGCCCCCTATATCAGCTAGTGAATAAACGAATTGTAAAATGTGGCTTAATTGCAAATGGGTTTTCTTTCGGTCCGACATATTTCTTATTCATATGTAATTGCCAATATACATAAAAATAAAATTATTATTACCGCGTCTCTAAATTGGTCTTAGCATTTGCTCTTCCATACGTTGGTGTGTTGGACTGGTGTCTCATCCAGGATGCGCCTTGTCAGTGCGCTGAGTCCAGCCCAGAGATCCTCTACTGGACAATCAGCCATGCAGAACGGGCGGATAGATGGCTGTATGTTATGGGGAGAGGCTGTTCTGTCCAGCCAGGCTGCCAGACATGGCGTTTTCTCAACATTTACACATTTTCCTCTGTAATCCGCGCCTGTCTGCTGGAATCGTGTCATTTAATCGGGACATAGGAAAAGTCCATATCACATTTCGTTACCTTGAGTTAACCCCGAAACATCGTTTGCAATAAAGGCGTAAATCTTGTGTGCTTTGAATTCCACATTAAGCCTCAACTCGTCAGGCCAGTACTGGCGGACGCTCCGGTACATTTGCACGGTATTTATAGAGCTAATGTCACTGTTGCGCAGGTGGCCTGTATTGACAGCTTTGTTACTGTTACGTAGCATTTTAATGTGACACGCATTCTCATAAATAGCCGTTTAATTAATCGTTTGGCATTTAACTCATAGCACAAGAGAGGTCGTTTAACTGAAACTTGAAGGGCAGCATTTTCCGTTTTCGGAACCATTCTCAGATCTCCATATACATGTATTTATGGCTTTTTCAAGTAGAAAAAAGTTTTTGAAGCTACCATGGCATACAGACCTGGGTGTAAATTAACCCCCCCACCAATGAGAACCAGCCAATACAACCCCCCCCTCCCCCCCGCAAGTGCTCAGCCCAAAGTTATGCCCTTGTACACACTGGTCTGTAGAACAGGTTTGGCTGGGTGTTTGTGAATATAATGTTGTATCACAATATACACTGTGCTCTTAGCCATATTAGAGGGTGGAGTTCCTCAGCCCATTCATTGGTGGAAAACCAAGGTCAGTTCTTCACGGCATAATGCCGGCACTGTCTATAGATACTGGCACCTGTTCCATCGCTACCGGGCATCATAAAACCGGTAACTGCATACTGCACTCAGCACCAGCAGGCACTGCTAACTGTTGCTTGGGCAGGGCCCCACCCTAAAGGCCATGTAGGCGAGCGCCTAGGGCGCCATTTGATTGCGGGTTGCAAAAGAGCCAGTGAAAAAAATCACACTATCATTAAAATTTCACTACTTTACTTCTTTTCTTGTGAAACAGATGCAAACCAGTCAGTTGGCAGCCAAATACAAAGTGCTACTGAAATGTTTGTATTATAAATGAATTGACAGAATTTGTGTTCTGCTGCTCTGGGGGGGGGAGGGATTTTTCAGCCTTTATAATTACATTACAGGTTTGAATCCTCAAAGGATATATGACCAAATATGTGGCTTCTGAATTGGTTTGAACTCCCAAAGTTCAAATCAAAGTTACATCCTTGAGTACATCCATCCAACTGGGGTCACGGGGTCCTTCAGTACATGCATATGTAATTACAAGCTTTTAATTCTGAGAATGCTTTCCAAAAGATCACCTTTTAAAGCTCCGGAAAATGAATATAACCAGTGAGATGTATTAAAGTATAGGTACAAGTCTGCTGTAATGAGGCATATGTGAGATTTAGGGGGAGATGGGTGTGGCTTCAATTAGCAGCAGCAACATCGTCTGAGAAACAACGGTGCTGCACAGAAAGTTCGGCCAGCAGATGTATCTGCTGAAGATTAAATGATTTTTTGTAAATAGGTGAGTATTTTCTGAAAATCAGTTGTTAGTAGGTTCAGGTCAGCGAGCTCCTTCATAGACCTACCCGCAGGTTTGCGGGATATAGCGACATGCTAAGGATTAACGTCTGCTAGGGAGATAAAGACCTCCTGGCAGGTTTGCGGGAAATAGCGGCATGCTAAGGATTAATGTCTGATAGGGAGATAAAGACCTACTCGCAGGTTTGCGGGAAATAGTGACATGCTAAGGATTAATGTCTGATAGGGAGATAAAGACCTACCGGCAGGTTTGTGGGAAATAGCGACATGCTAAGGATTAACGTCTGCTAGGGAGATAAAGACCTCCTGGCAGGTTTGCGGGAAATAGCGGCATGC
>JAODJW010000062.1:891063-906545 GCA_026777045.1 Hyperopisus bebe | reverse complement strand
AGATAAAGACCTCCTGGCAGGTTTGCGGGAAATAGCGACATGCTAAGGATTAACGTCTGCTAGGGAGATAAAGACCTACCCGCAGGTTTGCGGGATATAGCGACATGCTAAGGATTAACGTCTGCTAGGGAGATAAATCAGGGGTGGACAATCTTATCCAGAAAGGGTCGCTGTGTGTGCAGGTTTTCACTGCAGCTTCCTAATTATATTACTAATTAGAGGACTGATTGGCTGAAGAGTCCTCACACCTTGGGTGATACACATCGGCCCTACTAAACGTGTCTGTGAATATTTCAAATAAGTGGAACAAATTGGACAGTAATGGGCACTTAACATAAGTTCACAGTGTCTGTTGCCAGTCTATGGTCAATCACTGAAACACCCCCATTAATGTTTCGCCTTTCAGGAGGTGTCCCAGCAAAACGCTGCTTTCAGGCATAAAAATATGCTCAGAGAAGCCAGAATGCTACATTAGCATGAAAAGCTGTAGTAGTATTCTTGTCCAACTAGGCCTGGTGAGGGAGGGGTTCTTATGGTGGGAGGGATTTGTAAGCATGTCTGTGGTCTTACTATCACGGGCTGTCAAGGAAGCAGATGAAAAGGCCACCTGGGCAGTCTAGTCTTCTGCTGTATTGTCTCCACCCTCCATAGGTGATTTTACCAGTTTATCAGATGAAAATGGTATTTCAACATCCATTTTATGTAACCGCTTGTCCTATTCAGGATTATAGGAGTCCGGAGCCCATTCCACACACCACCACAGGGGCACACTGAGACGGATCATCTGGAATCTCCTATTAAACTGGGCATGTTTTAGACCACAGAAGGAAACCCCCAAGACAGCATGGAAAGAAGGTGCAAACTCCACTCCACTCCTATCTTTAGGATGCGATATATTCATAAGCGATTACACCAACCACCACACCATCCCTGATAAGTGAATGTTATATTTGAAAATGTGACTGGTGTCCTTCATATCAATGTCTAATAATTTATTGTAAAATGTACTATTTTCTTATAATCTTCTTTACAGATTTATTTATCTGGATGAATAACTGGTTGGGCATTCTCACCTTGCACCCCCTGGGAGACGAGAGTGACCTACGCCACTATATATCCAAAATATTAACTTCTAACATCTGGATCTGACGTGGATTTTTTTTCCATAATGTTTTTGTCACCATGAGCATTCAAACAAGGACAAACAAGCCACAAAATATTTTATGTATTTCAAAAAGTATTGACAATAACTGTTAAAACTAGCTATGTAGAAATTTTGGAAAAATGCATTTTTGTCATGCACATGTAACAACTATATTGCACATTGCAGTATATTACATCCACCTGCAGTCTGTAAAGGGAAAAAATAGATATGTCCTTTTTGAGTAGACCCCAGTGTTATCCCTGATTTTTCACAATGTCTTATACCAGTAATTTATGCACTGTATAACAATTTGATACCATCTGCATTATGCTCCAAACCGATCCCATCCACTGCTTTTTCATTTATTTTTGTGAATAAAGTTTCCCACCCGCTGTATGAATCTGCCAAACTTATTTTCATGGTGACCTTGCACCTGATTCCGTGATGTGGTGTTATGTTCACTTGAAAAGAGCCCCCTAGAGTTCTGACTTGGCAAGCTCTTCCGTGTCTCCAGGCCATGAAGGTGTGCAGCACCCGATGAGCCTTTCTCTGTCTTCTTCTCAAACGAGCAGAACGGCTCGAATCGGCTGTATAGTCTCCTGTCCACTTTCTCATCTATCTGACGGGCATCGAGGACCTGGGCTGGTCTGGAGGCTGGTGCTATCTGCCGGGTTGTGGGAGCTCCGGAAGGCATGCAGTTCTGAGAGAGCTCCTCGGTGCTGAAGCGGGGCGCTGAGGATGTGCCTCCCTCACCCAGGAAGTGGTTTTCTTTGATGGAAAGTCCTCCATTTCCTTTTTGTTGGCTGCTGGCTGAGCTCGTCGTGCTGCCCTTCTTTTTGCCCAGTTTCTTCCCCTCGTCTTCAGGTGACCCGCCACATGTCTTGCTCTCCTTCTCTGGCTTGTTGAGAAGTGAAATGATCTTTTTTTTGAAGAACCTGGGAGAGCTGGAAGAGCTGGGAGTGTTGGAGGCTTTGGCTGAGGGCTCGTGGCTGCTTGCAGTAAGTGCCGTGGCTGATGATGTTCTGGAGGAGGGTGGGTTGAAGGCTGAAGGGTTCTTGTTCTCACTGACCTTCTTGACGTCATGATGGGAGACAGACCGCTGGTCTTCTTTAATGCTGTTCTGTGAGTACCGCTCAGTCCTATTAAAATCCGTCAGCTCGCCTGTGATGCCCTGTCCACTTCCATATGTGCCAAACATATGACTGGATGGCTCTTTGCTGCTAATGTAATTGGTGTTGCACCTTGGGTCAGCTAAGCTATACCTCTTGTATCTTTCTTCTTGGAAAAGCTCTGGGTTCGTGACAGTCGTGCCTACCTTGCCCCTACCAAGGCTGGAAAAATTAGGATTATTGTTTCCATTGTACATGTTATGCCTTGAATCGTCTAGGATCTGCAGACTCCGCCTCTTCATAATGAAGTCATTGGGCATCACTCGGTTCCCCATTGTGGTCAGAATCCTTGAGGGGTGAAAGCTTGTATTGTGTGGGGGGCCAAGCTGCTCTACATGAAGCCCGGAGGACTGCGAGTTAGTGGTGTAGCTGTTAGACTCTGGCTGCTCGGGGATGGTGGACTTGAAGACAAGGGAAGACCGTAGCCGGGAATGCATGTAGGGATTGGGCTTGGCGTCCAGCCCCTCGTTGTAATCGAGGTAGTCACTGGGATCCTTGATAGACGGTTCCTCATTACTAAGGTAGGACTCTATCCGCCAGGTGCGTAGAAAAGACCTGCTGGTTCGCTCCAGGGATGGCATGTTCTGCTGCATGGAGAGCATTTGTTTGTCATGCCCGTGGTATGACTGCCTTATGTTGGTACCCCGGATATAATTTCCTGGGTTTAGTCGTGACTGCGGAGGATTTTCCAAGGCCCTGGAGAGGTAGTCGTTTCTCCCAGTAATGCCAAATTGACCACAATCCCTGGCTACATTCCATTGGCTTGCACCATAGTTCAGGTGGTTGGGCATATGTGAAGTCTCGTTCCTTTCTCCAGCATAACTGTGTCTCTTGAGGAAGTTGTTGTGGTCTGTAGCCTGAAGCTGAGTGATTCGCTGGTGAATCATGTGGCCATTGGGTGCATGGTGGTTAAATAGCCCTTTGTCATGCAGTTCTTGATCTAAATCGTCTGCCGTGTTTTTGAGCCGTGCCTGACTTCCACATGCTTTCATGTAGACGGTGTCCAGTGTGTGTCTCAGCTGGTCTCTCCGCTCAAAGGGTTGCCCATGTTTGGCCCCATAGCTCACCAACGGTCTGCCCCCGTCCGGCTTGCCTTCGAGCGTCACGGCTTCTGGTGGGGCAAAGGCCGACGGCACTAAGGAGCGAGCGTAAAGCATCCGGAACTCCTCATCGTACGACTCCACCAGCTGCCCCGTTATCACCTGTACCATGCTGAGGTTGATTTTTTCGTAGGACCACATGAAGCTATATGGCGGGAGAAACACAACAGTCATGTTTTCTGTTGTAAGTACAGCAGTGACAAGTGCCTATAGTTTTATACACTTCTGTAACCTTTAAGTCGTACAATTTCTTTCTTAATGAAGAATTCTGTTATTGAATTAGTGAGCTTTCAGCCTATCACCTAATCTCTGTCCAAGTCCCAGCAGGCTGTCTATAATTATTCAAACCTTTTTTATTACTCTCAACTGTAACCACTTAAGAATTTTATTATTGATTGAATTTATTAATGTGTAAGCTCCTGTAGGAGATACAAAAAGGGAGTGGAGGAAAGCATGAGCTCCTGTAGGAAATGAGGCGAGGTCAGGAGAGGAGGACATGCACAAGTTCCTGAAGGAGACCCAGAAAGAGGACAGACAATGTGGTATAATCTCCTGGATGAGACTTGTGCAGCTCAGTGTAATTACCTGTATGATCCATACACCACTGTCTGACAGTCGACCAGCAGGAACTTCTCTCCCATTGCTCCATAAAACTTGGCTCCTGTGCGGCAGAGGTACTCCTGTCCCTTCACAGTGCGGACTCTTATGTTCTGTGGACAAAGGAGACTGACATTCAGCCTCACTATGGGAGCGGCTGTGGGGCAGATGCTTCGCCAGCATTATGGCGACAGGAAGCCGCTGCAACAATAACCTTTCTGCTGGGATCTGCTGCAGTGGTTACGGCTATAAACCAACCTGTTTACTGCCACTGTAAACCCCACAGAGGCTGCAGACTGCGGTCTCTTATTTGTTTAGGATAAGATTATGTGGGTAAGCACACAAACACAAGACAATGAACTCTCTGCAGATAGCCATTGCTAGGGTCTGACACGCCTGGCCTGCTTTAAATGGAGCGCTACAAAATAGGAACGGAGCTGAACACAATGTTTAAGTGTCCATTTTCAATACTGCACACAACAAGACTATGGGGAACATGAATTCTTAAAATTTAGCTGGGCTGATCATTTTTAACTTCCTGGATTTGTAAGGAAAAGCTTCATGACCTGACTTTCATGATGACTGTAGTACTTATTCATTTTGTTTTCTGGTTATAACACATTGTCCAGCTGTATGGACTGACAAAAACTTTCTGTTCCTTATGAATATATTTAAAATACCCAGCTATGTTCTATTAATACAGACTTAAAATATTAATATCTCAGTATCCAGTGGATACCTTAATGCAGTCAAAAGCAGCAGTCAGGCTAATTAGAATATAAGTTCGGTACTTATCTTTTTACAGCTGCTGAAATAACTATGAACTCAATCTGGTATTCTTCCACCTTCTGCTTATCTAATTTGCTCTTGCCACCAGAACTGAAATGAACTTGAACTCTGCTCATTAACACAGTTGTATGTGTTACTGTGATTGTTCAGTCTTTGTTCTGTGATCCTGTTGCACGGCTGGTCTTTGCTCAAGCCCTGACATGCTGACTGGAGGGGTGCTTTGAATAAACTGCTTTCTTATACTTGATTCAAGTTTGAAACACAATTGTGCCACATATCAGGGTTGCGATACAGGTAGACTAGGCCTTCCTTAAAAAAACACAGCACCGGTGAGTAATTGCTTTGAATCTGACACCGATGCGGCTGATTGTTTGACATAATTTCTCCCTCCATTTGTCAGGTGGAGTTACCCCACGCAGCAGAGCTCGGGATTCGATTGGGCTGCGTGTGAGCAACTGCCAGCCGGAGGCTTTGGGTGTGGAGTCATGAATAAAGTAAATAATTACGAGTCATCTCATAATCATTTTTCCACCCTGTATTGGAATAATGACAATTGTACTATGTTAGAATCCATGTCAGTATTCTGAATTCATTTTGTGGAAGGATTAAAATATATACTGTTGATATTCAGAATATTATTTTAGGACAATAATAACATCACCAAATACAGGTTTGCTCCACAATAGAAAATCCCCCCCAAGAAGCACCACTGTGGGAACACCCCACCCTGGTTAGCTTGCCTGCCAGCACCTCTCTTCTCTGGCAAGATTCACTCCTTCAGCATGTATGACAATGTGAAATTAGCCGTCAGTAGAGCTGACTTGCTAATTCAGCACCCCCGCAAAAGATGTTGCCTACAGGACTGATAGAGCCTGATCGCAGGGTTCATCGGTGTGATGTCACGGTGTGATGTCACGGTGTGATGTCACAGGACGCTTGTGGTGTTTGGGTGTCATGCCACTCTGCATGGACGGGGTGTTTCCTCTGCGTAAACAATCACCTGCTGGTGCTGCTGGGCTGTGCTCCTGTTCTCCCCACTCCCAGTCCGACCCAGCATGTCGTGCAGTGACGTGCAGTGACGTGCTTCTGCCTTTCATTGCCCGGGTTTTTTAAGAGCGAGGCTCTCCAGCCTGGAACGACCCAGGTGTGCTTCTCAGGTGCCCGTACAAACATGGAGGAATAACGTCACAGACAGGTCCCAGCCTGTCCCCAGCTGGACAAGAAGCCACTTGAACTGTGATATGCCAACAGCAAGCACATCTCCATGGATCAGGGCTGCAGCAAGGTGTGTGTATCAGCCTGTGATTGGAAGGTGGCAGTTTAAATCTTAGGGTTTGCAGATTGATTTGGGCCTCAAGGCAAGACCCTTAACCCCAGTGGCTCTAAGAACTGACTGACCCTGCTTCCTCAGAAAATGTACATCACTTCATAAATGAAATGTAGCACCTGTGTGCCAAAGGGCGGCTGTGGTTAGGCTTCCCATCAGTTTTCCAATTTTTTTGTAATTAATTCATTAGTTCATACTACATGTCAAGGTGACTCCATACAGGTTTATAACAGAAACAGAGGTTCCTGTAGATGGTAAGATGACGGGAAGATGCTGTCTGCAGTCTGGGAATAACCCTGACAGAACCAACAGCAGAACAAGGTAGCAGAACCAGGTAGTGACCAGCGATTGGCCAGTAGAAGATCTCTGAAAGCCTGAACTGCAGGGGAGCTTTACAAAAAGGAAGCGGAGAACCGCACACACCCGGTTTGTGTTCCGCAACCTGCCTGAAAGGCGTCATCCTGGGCCAAATGAAAAGCGCAAAGACATCCTGAACAAAAGG
This sequence comes from Hyperopisus bebe, assembly GCA_026777045.1. NCBI lineage: Eukaryota > Metazoa > Chordata > Actinopteri > Osteoglossiformes > Mormyridae > Hyperopisus > Hyperopisus bebe. Next base: position 899,917 of record JAODJW010000062.1, on the reverse strand, counting down.
CAAGGCGGTGATATGTAATCCGAGCAGAAAGACCTGTGATGGACGCCTCCGCGCTGGTACAGAAACCATGGAAAGGCCCCCAGCACATCAGCAACGGCCAGGGTCTCCGGCTTGGCCTCCAAGAAGGCATCCATAAACCATCCTTGGAACCTCACCGCAGTGTTCTGTCCTGCCACACACGCCCACTATCACCATTGCCCACTGGCTGTACTTATCGATAGATCTGACGGTTCTTCTTGATGGATATTTTTTTTACTGCTAAGCCTGGGGTGGGAAATCCATACGCCTTCCTGGGTAGACTGAGAAGCTATCAGGAGATGTACCTCATGTTTCACGGCCTCATCGAATGCAGGTTTCTATCTAGTTCTGCATTTACACAGTTTGCGCTGTTCACTTGTTTGTTGCGCTTGTTGCTACTTCAGTTTCACCGTTGGCTAGTGGACGCTGATAGCCATCTGTAAGAGGCACCTCGGTGAATTCAGGGCTTGTTTTGCTCAAATCAAGTGGGAAAAAATCCAAAGTGAGGCTAAACGATTTTAGGGGATCATACTTCTTTGCCTGGACAGTACATTACTCACAAATTACAGACGGAGCCCCCCACCTTTCTTTTATGGTCTCTGCCCTAATTGAGGGTAGAAACAGCCTCTCATAGGAACCCCAACACAAAAGCAGGCCACTTCCCAGCTCTTAGCCCAAATTGTTTTCTTTACTATTGGCCTGAACAAAGCCTAGTTTCAGCGTTTCAGGTGTCAATCTATTGCCGTCATTTGGAATATCAGCATTGTGCTCTGGTACTGGGCATATTTCTGCAAACACTGTCCCAAACAACAGGGATGCATGGGACTTCATCTCTCAAGCAGGGGCCAGTTTGTTGTTTCTGAAACCTCCGGCGCTGGCGTGGTGAGCGCTTGTGGCCAGCAGGGGGCCTCAGACCTCAGGGGGCCCATGCAAATGCCTGGTTTGCGTGATAGTAAACAGCGGCGCTGCTCTCTAGGTAAAAAGCTGTTCCTCCCTGTAATCCTCAGGTGTCACATTTCTTTAGCTATTAACTGTAGTGCAATACCTCTGAGTGTTGTCAAGAATGTTAAGGAACAGAAAATATGACTTCAGCTCCCTAAATGTGGCTATACTCAGTGTAGCAAAGAAGTGGCTTTACTACTGTGAAACAAAGAACGCCATATTTCACTCTGTAGCTCTTTCAACTATCTCCCACGTCCCAGTCTCTTTGAGAAGATACGGGAAACATCTACCTAACCACCCAGGATAAAATTACTAACAAAAAACTGCCATTCGTATTAAGTGTAATAAAGCAGGTGTTTAAACTCCTGGTTCAGCTTCAGTTCAAACAATTTTAACTCCAGAACACTGTATTGTAACTGTACCGTAACTGCACTGTACATTTCAGGTAGTTTGACACGTCACCATTGTTGATATAAAATTAGATTTGATTTTATTTAATTTGTATTGAGATTACGCTCCTTGATTCGGGACCTGCAGCACAAGTCTAGAGGAGAGTTTGCCTTTGAAAATCTCACCGAAGGGGTTTATACCCGAAATGGTGTCAAACAGCCTGAAACCTCAGTTTTCACACATTAATGCTTTGTTTTAGAAGGATGCTTCGTATTTCTTTAGTGACAATACTGGTGTAAGTTTTTCAGGTAACAATTGTGCACATCGTGAAGCTAAAAATGAGAGCACTGTTACGGTAAATCCTGGAATTCAGAACGTAATCTGAAGCCAAAGTAGGCCCAAGTTCCTTAATTCAATTGTGCGCTCGGTTAAATCACATTTGTGTCATTCATTCAATACAAGATAGATTTAGTTACATGACTGTTTTCATTAGTGTCATTAAAGTAAAATAATTAGCAAAACAAGCGTCCTTACCCTCAGCCTCTGGATGTGGACGTCCTGCTTCTCAGTCATCCTCAGGAAGGCTTTAACATGACGCTCATCCAGGAGGATGTAGACGGCCACCCCCCTGCTAGACGCGTCCACAACCTCTTTGAAAATATCCACGTCTGTGAAGATGTCCATCACGATGGCGATGATCTGCGAGGGGAACATGGGGCGCGTGAGAGTGCTGCCGCGAGGGGGAACAGAGCGTGCCATCATAATTAGTCGTTATTGGTTATTATGCTCCTGCTGCATACATTTCACATTTGGTTTTTGAATGTGGACCAATTTAAACCGTCAAAACACAGAACTAACTCAAATTTATTCAGAATAGATTAAAATTGCAGGTTATGTGATATTTTTCAAACTAAATACAGATTGTCGGTAAAAAAAAAAAAAAAGATAAAGGTCGTTTCTTAACAAGTCACCATTTATTTGAAATTCAACTTTGTTCTGCAAAACAAATCTACGCTGGGGGCAAATGAAATTGTACCTTTCCTCACTAAGTACTCGGGGGGGGGGATTGTAATATAAATAGCCTACCCATTGAGGAACGGCAAGGAGACGGAGACCATGGACCTTAACCGCGCGGCGCCGCACGGCTATACGATATGAGGCCCAAACTGAACAGAAGCCGAGCGAAAATCGCGAGGGGAAACGAATGTGCGCAGTGCGCGAGAGAGAGCGACGTACCGCGCGCGAGCTCATGTAGCTTAGCGGGGCAGTGAGCCCCGTGTGAGCGCATGGCGTGTGGGACTCACGGCATGAACATCGCGGCGTCTGGGGAACCGGAAAATCAACATGCTGCCTTCAAGTTAAAGCAAGTTACTGAGTTCACCCGGGTAATGTCAAGGCAGAACAAATTCTCCTTAGTTATGAGCATTCAGTTGTTTAGGGTGTAATTACGCAGAAAACCATTTGTAGCATGATACCATCATAAGGCTACAGAATGTGTATGATCTGCACTCAGTCTTCTTTTGGCTTTAAAATAATGTTAGAGACATTTGGAATTTGGAAATTTTACACTGCATCAGAATATAAATGTTGAGTAAAAATGTCTAAAACAAACACAATAAAATTATGGACAAATGTCGGCATTTTGTACTAGTTATTTATATCCAGTATGAATGGTGGCCAGGACAGTGTTATTTGAAAGTTTTTTTAATCCAGTTTTGCTCTGAGCCAGAACAAAGCAGTAACTCATATGACGATGATGCTTTGCTAACACTGCCTTATACAAGTTACCCTGACAGCCAGCTACACCTCACTCTGCTGCTTTAGCAGATATTTCTAGGCTATTGGACAATTGCCTGGATTGTTTTCAGTTTGCTGTATAGGACAGTAGGGTGGATTATTCGTTAGGAGTGGTGTATTGGAGTATTGTAGAAGTTTGACCAGCTTTCAGGTGGAATGTCAGACTTGAATTGATGATCTGCTTGGTGTGATGACAGCGGTAACACGGTGTGGTCAGCGTTCCATCTCTGCTATTTCTGACGACCCACTTACGTGTCTTGCTTCCTGGATGTGTTTACGAACTGCCTCTTTGATGGTTGGGCAGTTTGGACGGGGCGGGTGAAAGAGAAGATTGATGTTTGTTTGCATCTTCTCCCGAACGTCCGGCCAGCCAAGGTCGAGGTTTGGGGTGTCGAGATCAGAATGAAGGGGCCAGTAGGTGCCGCTGGAAGGGGCGTTTTCCATTGAGGGGTCTGCATCCTCCTCCTGATCGCAGGTGGCCGGCCTCTCCACATTCTCCACGATGAACAGGAGCTCATCCTCGGAGAGGAACTCACCAACGCGTTCTCCCTTGAGGAGCTCCCTGTATGCCTCCTGCCCCCCCCCTACCAAGGCGTCAATGGCCAGCCGATAGGTCTCCTTATAATGTGGTCGAATGAAATCATCTGGCTTTATCTCGCTCGTCAGGGAGGACAGCTGTGACTCTATCATTTTTACAGCTGTGGGGGGCGCTGGTCATCAGCATGGACCACCTGGGGGAAGAGCCACTAGTCATTGTCTAATAACAACACAAAAAAAATCTACTTATAGACCTTCAAGCTTGTACAAGGCAAACGACAATGGTGACATTTAAAATTTAGATTTTCCTGTTGGGACTTGGGAACTTGGGCCTGTTTTGCGATTACTTCATTAATCATAACAGTTTAACACACTCACTTGAACATTATCACTCTAGTAGAAATAAACATGTTTTTTAAACGTCAGTTTTTATGTACAAACAGTGGTGGGTGTGCAGGCCATGGCGTCAACAATGCCTGGATTGTTTTGAAGGGAAATTCTTTGACGGTGATGAAGGTTCAGTGTTTTGACGATTTACTTTTTAAAGGACCAATTTCAATGTGACTCACCCTGTCAAACCATATTGTACAGTTGTTTTTTAATTGGTTACCAAAACACTATTAGTACAGTACATTGGGTGTCATATAACTTATATATGTTAAATGTACCTATGAATTTTTATATGTACAAAACCTGAATTTGTGAAAAAATACATATATATATGTGTGTGTGTGTGTGTGTGTGTGTGGTCTGGGTGATGAATTATTTACTCAAGGGTTTGCAAAGGTACGATCTGTTGACACATCATCTAACTGCATAATAATAAAATGTTCATATTGAGATGGTTAAGTCTGTCTTGTTCAAATTACTCTTGTCAGAAGTAGAAACAGACAGAAATTGAGCAACTTAGCTGCAAGTCTGTGAGTAATTTTACTGCAGAAAGTAGACGAGGAAGCTGAATTTTGATCGTGTATTTATTGTTACGCCGAAGCATTTTGGATGAAGGACACAGCCTCACAAAGGCGCCCCATCCCTGACGCAAAGCAGTCTCTCCTCATCTTTTCTATTTTTCTTCATTAGAATTTTGTCACACATCCTCAGGTCTGAGTATTTAAAGTATCTGGACCAGCACAGAAAACAGCTATTTCCCAAAGACTCCCGCACCCCAAGCAAAACATCCTGGGCTTGGATCGAGGGCGGTGGGGGGGTCACACATCGGTACATGAATACCACTCAGCACAGTACTGGGATATTACACTGCATTATTTCAATGGACAAACTACTCTGTCTCTGTAGTCGCTCAGGTCGAGAGGAATTACTCTCTACAGACTACTCTAAAAATATAAAATTTGACTTACTCATGACTTAAGCTGCTTTTAAAGTTTCTTGCACGCCTTCTTCAGGTGCTCTCCCATTATGTCCGCACCTTCACTTTGTTTTGTGGAGTTTGCAAAGACACTCGCTGCTCCTCCAGAGGTTGCCACCAAACTGCCGGCTGGGAAAGCGAGCGAGACCTCGGAGTCAGTAGCCAGGCAGCTGGGAATCCAGGCGAGGGCGTGGGGGCCAGTTTTCACATGCAGATACCTGCCGCCTTGTGTCTGGTCGCTGGCCAGGGCCGATAGTAAACCTGTTTGACTTGTGTGGCCCCACCCCCTGTGTGAGAGTACTGAGTACCTGCCTCACCCCGCTCCCCCCTCCCCCCCCCAGCGCTGTTTCTCGTCAGTGGAGTCTCCAGCCACCTCCCAATCTGTCTGGTTGGGGAGGACACCATGCCGTCACAGATTGCACAATCCTCTCCTCCAGGCACGCCACAGGCCCTGCTTATGTGTCTTTCCAGCTTGAAGATTTTTTTGCTCTTTTTTTTCTTGCAATAAATTTCCCACTTTTTTTTAATTTCATGTACTGACTGCACTCACTGTGAACAGCAGCAACAGCACAGGAGAGAGTTTGATGTTGGTAGAATGAAGCCAAATTATATATGGGGGGGTTCACAGCCCCCCGCTTCCTGGTCCCCTTAAGAATAGAGTGTAGTATGAAAACCGAAAGCGGCTTTCGGATGTTGATGATTTCAGTTCTTTCCGAAATTCTGCGTTTTGTAGCTGCTTCCACATGTTTCTCAGTGAAGGGTCACTGAATGCCTCAGAGAAAGTTGACATAAGCTGGCCGTGTGATTAGACCTCTAGTCTGCGCATTTTCAGTGTGTATTGATGTTGCTCCATTGCGGAAAATACAGAATGTTATACTTAGGAAATGACTGCATGTGAAAGTGTGTCAAGGAACAATTACACAAGTCGTAAGAAATTGTAAAAAAGGGGGTGTCATCCTATAATGTCAGGGGACAGGTCAAATGACTGTTTTATTACTGCTAGGAAAGCTGGCGATTCCTGAGAAGAGCAGACGTGCAGAGGCAGCAACGTCTGAGCAACTGGGTTTGTTCTGCATTTACATTTGAATAGAGAAAGTGTGCCAGCCTTCCTGCTTTCTGTCTGTGATTGTGACCCCCCCCCAGTCACCACACACACACGGTGGGAAGTGTCAGCACCCCGAAATCACAGCGGGAAATGCCAGCGCCCCGAAATCACGCCGGGAAATGCCAGCACCCCGAAATCACACCGGGAAATGCCAGCGCGCCAAAATTACAGCGGGAAATGCCAGCGCCCCGAAATAACACCGGGAAATGCCAGCACCCCAAAATCACGCCGGGAAATGCCAGCACCCCAAAATCACGCTGGGAAATGCCAGCACCCCGAAATCACGCTGGGAAATGACAGCACCCCGAAATCACACCAGGAAATGCCAGCGCCCCAAAATTACAGCGGGAAATGCCAGTGCCCCGAAATCACACCGGGAAATGCCAGCACCCCAAAATTACAGCGGGAAATGCCAGCACCCCAAAATTACAGCGGGAAATGCCAGCGCCCCGAAATCACGCTGGGAAATGCCAGCGCCCCGAAATCACGCTGGGAAATGCCAGCGCCCCAAAATCACGCCAGGAAATGCTAGCACCCTGAAATTACAGCGGGAAATGCCAGCACCCCGAACTCATGCCGGGAAATGTCCCTGCCCCCCACCCCCATAGATTGCTTTACATACTGTGCTTGTCACCCTTAAGCTTTCTGGACATTTTTTCATCGTTATTTGACCCAATTGTGTGAGGAGTCCGGACACCTCTCCCTGCTGAAGGCTCCCCCATGAGCAGGGGCAAAAGGGATGTTACCACAGGTGGGGGGGGGGACTTCTCCGTGTGCATGAAATCCTGGATCCAGGAATTAACCCACAGAAAGTTCCGAGGTATTAAGTATCGACCCGTAGATTAAAGACATCTGGGAATTCTATGTGACAAGTAGGGGCTGGGAACACCAGCAGTGTAAGAAACAGAAAGGCGAGGGCAAGGGGACTGACTGCGTACCTGCACAATGCTGTGGCTTACTGCCAATCATCACAGCCTTACACATTTATTTATTCTAGTTTAGCAGTCACTATAACTAAAGTCATGTAAAGCTGAAAACTGGGTCAGTCAGTTCCTCAGCGATTTGGGTTAAGGCCTCGCTCAGGGTCTCCACTGTGAAATCACTCTGCTGAACGTGGTATTTGAACCTATGACCTTCCGACACAGTGTTCCAACCTGCAGAGCGACGACCGTATCGATTACAATGAGCTTTTGTTTCTGGTCATGCTGGTCCATAGGATATGTGATGACATCAAGCTGCATTTTCAGGAGAAGCATTTGACTGCAGAACATGGGGTGGAAAGGCAGTTGACCTCTCGTTATTTAGGTGCTGTGAGACAAGGACAATAAATGGAGATGAAGGTTTGATCGTCTCCATTATCCACTCAGCTTTCCTACAAAATCATTTGTTTCATACCCTCCTTTTCCTGGAAGGTAAATCACTGGATCTTTGGCAATTTCCCAGCCTGCTGACATTTTCCCTTCTAATAAAACTCCAAAGGCTCATGGGATATGGAAGACTGAACTCCTCGGGTAATTACCGGAGACAAACATGAAGCAGTGTTTTGATTTGAGAATGAAGGAGATACGAAGGTCATCTCGTAGTCATGTGATTATGACATATCTATGAAGACCAAGGCCCGGTCCTTTCTAAAACTGCTTTTGAATATGTAGAAGATCACACGTTTGAATAAGTTAGAAATCATTTTAATGTTTTGAAATAAGACATCGTTTTGAATCGGTTTATGTTAATCATCTTCCAGGGACCTGCCTGACATTCTCACTAGAGGTACATTTATCTGAAATGAGAATAGGGTAGCTTCACTGAAAAGAGATCGAGTCCAGATTTACTCTCCGATTATCAGAAAGCTGTCATTTGATGTCCACACGCTCTAAGGATATGACATTTGCATTTATTTATTTATTTTTTCTGCATTTTGGACTGTCTCTGTTTCAAGTGTGGGCTGTGCTATTTGGCTGAAAATTGCTGATGAATTCTTTGTGGCAGATATTACAGAGCAGTTCCCTGGTTATGAGGACATTACTGGACTCTCTTTGGTCTCTGACTCCCTGTTATGAGTCTATAAGCGGCAGGAAACCTGTTGCTTCAGGGAGAGCATCCAAGATGCCTTCAAGTTGAAGCAGCAAGTCTTGGCATCTCCGTGACACCTGTCTGCATCCAGGAGGACGACTCACGAGAGCTTAGTTCCCCACGTTAACAAGATCTAAGCAGAAGAATGTAAAGTGTGTGCTCACTAGCTTCCCGAAACAATGTCAGTGCAGAACCTTGCATCTAAACCATCTAATGCAAATCAGTTTTTCATTCAGATAAATGCATATTCAGATAAATCCCATATTCCTCTTTTACTGACATGGAAAATTGAAATATATGAATATGGAAAAGGTATTTTAAGAGAATACCTGTACTATCATTTCAAATAATTTAACATGAGTTACATCTTAAAAATGTTGTATGCAGAGATCGCTTGCTATGAATGATAGTAGCATCTATATTGACAGGTGTAGGTGTAACAAGGACCATGGATGGTGCTGAATGAATCGTGGAGCGAAGCTCCAGCAGACTTTGTGAAGGTATCAAGGCGCCCTCTGCTCTGTACCCTTCATATGCTATTTTATGTTTTTAAATACAAATGCTTTGGCAACTGAGCATGTCCTACCCAGAAGTCACTGGTGTTTAATACGTTTTAGTAATGTTAGTGA
>JAODJW010000062.1:817406-828272 GCA_026777045.1 Hyperopisus bebe | reverse complement strand
GGGGGGGGGGGGGGGGGGACGTTGTACAGTAGGATTCTCTAAGTATTGCTAAGAATTGTGAGCACATATCACAAAAGGGAGGACAGAAGGTTACTCAGTGGACATCTGATACAGACCCATAACTCTAAGTAAGACCAGTTATTCCTGCAGAGAGCCATAACTCTAACGCTACAAGACTGTGGCCTGGCCTTTACAAGAAGCAACCATGTGCTTCTTGTAAATTGGGAAAGGTGTATGACTAATTGGGGTGGGGGGGAACAAAACACAAAAGCCCCCTTCCAGTTGTTCAGATACCAAAGCCATCCCTCTCAAAGCTCTCCCCTCCATTTTTTATTTCTTTTTTTTTTTTTTTTTTTTTTAACACAGTGAGAACAACTTTTACAAAGAAAACACCTAACTTGCTAGCTTGGGGTGGGGGGTGTCTCCTCAGTATCTTGCCAGCCGGGGAGGGTGTGAATGTGCCGGTCAGAATGTATGTGACCTCTGGATTAGACTGACATTCATCTGTGTCTAATTATTAACAACTGATATAACTGACAATAGTCACACACTGGGGTGTGGCTTTAATTTGGTCCCAATAAGGCTTGAGTGAATACAAGACATTTTCCAATAAATGTCACAAAACCCAAACACGCACAGTAAAGAGCACAGTGAAGCATTTTTCTAATAAAAATATCAAACCAAAGTCTTATATCCTACCTACATCCTAGTTCCTTATCTGATTCAACACCACAAAGAATTACAATGTTCAATGACAAAGGTATTTACCAATCATGCAAAATAATACAAAAGGGTTCTTGCTGCCAGGCGTTGGCATCCAGACTGACCTGAGCTTGTCCGTGGCATGAGGCAGTGGGAGGGGTCCTGCAGTCCCATGGATCTCCTGCTGAATCCTCACATTCCTTGGTGGCTTGGCAACAGAGTGAATATATGCCAGCTTCACCTGCCGGCCTGGCAGAAGAAAAAGACCCAGCATCGGCAGTGCAAGCTAAGAGAGCCAGAGTCACAAGCAGATCAAAGCTGTTCTGTCCTGGGATAAGTAGGTGACATCATTGCTTATGCACATCATCACGCATGTGTATACTGTGCAGAGACTACATATGAACAACCAAAGGACACAACAGCAGTGTTTGGAAATATTTAGTGTGGGACAGTCAGGTTCAAGCTAAAATGCACTAAGCAGACATCAGTATTCTGCATTAATTATCCCAGAACGCATTTCCACACAAAGCAACACCCACATATTATAAAACGTTCTTGGAGCAGAATACCATAGATAGGTGGAAATGGCAAGAAGGGAATTCGGAAATGGAACAGTCCAGCAAGGTCCTTGATCTTGTTAGACCAGTTGCACCTCTGACCTGCAAGGTCAGCATTCAGCCAGAGTTGTTTAAATCTATTTATAGGGTCTGGCGACAGATGGTCAGATCCGTGCGAGGCGGCTCACAGACAGCACGGGTGTTGGACACGCACCCTTCACACCAAAATTCACACCATTAATGGATCCAGGACAACTGCTGCCCATCTCATTGGAGTAACGGACAAAAGCTATACTGCATGAAAGACAGAGTACCAGGCTGTCAGTCTGCTGCAGAAACCCCTTACAAATCTTGAATATTTATCAGCTTATTAGTAATACTGCTGCTGTTAGACCCCGAGGGAAAGAGTGAAGGTGACACACCTTTAGGTTTCCCAGAGTGAGCAGAAACGATGCTCTTAGTCAGCCTCTTCAGCTTCCTCTCGCGCTCCTCGGACAGCCGTAGGTACATCTCCCTCCAGGACTCGTACTCCTCCAGCTTCTCATTCCTGAACTCCCTCTGGCAGTGTCGCTCCCACAGGTGATCGGTGACACCGATGTAAACCTAAGCGGACGTACTACTGATGAGACACTGCCATTGGTCAGGATGTGATACTGAGCCGCGGGGTCTAAACGGGACCCACCGGATTTGGCATGGAGTCTTGTGTTTTTACACAGAAACTCATCGAAATAGCCAAAGGTGTGTCAGACCAGAAGCACTTGGCCTCCCGGAGAGCCCGCTCCAAAAGGCTTCTGGACCATGGCACTGCCCGCAGCCCCCCATGCTGCCAATCCTTACCGGGTTGCATCCTTCAATCCGGAGCAGCTGTTCCGGGGTACAGCGCTCCAGTACCGGCTCTAGAATATCAAACGGTACCCCTCCGATCTCATGGAGCACTGGAAGAGATTATGCCACCTTACAATCCCACAATGCAGTGGGCCCCAAGGGGTACGGTCAACCCCATTGCTTACGGTCAATGTTGTTTTGGAGCACACGGATGCACTGCTGGTACAGGGTCATCATGGTTGGGAGATAAGCGATCTTGGATCCTGAGTAGACCTGCATCTTTCTGTTGAGCCTCTGACCGGTGAACACTGGAGCATCTTCGCAGACCTCAGACACCTCAACCTCCACTGAAAGAGCTCAGATTAACACCAGTGAGTCCTTAAGAAAAAGCATTAAAAAAACATATCCAACAATCCTAATCAGACAGGACTGTTTCTAATATAAGGTTTTGGAGAAAGGGATTTTGAAAAAAATGGATAAATACTTTAAAATGTGTTGGGTATATTTACATTTCTTCTCAAAGTACGAGAAACCGGACAAGTCCTCACACTCCGGAAGCGAGGCCGGCAAGGGCACATTAAGCAAGTCCATAACTGACCCAGTTGATGCCTAAGAGAGAGAAGCTTCTCAAAGTCAAGGGAAAAAAAATGTAAAAATCATTCCACATTTTCTGACACAGACCTAAAGCCCACAGGTGACTTCATTTCCACGTTACCTTTTGAGGCGACTGCTCCATCTGACATTTGATCAAGTCGTGGGACTCCTTGACTGAGGTTGTGCTTTTGCTGTGACTTGCTTTGAGCTTTTTGACAATCTTTTCATTGCAAGGCTTCTTCTTTCTCTTAGGTGTCTTCAAACGATAGTTTAGGCACGATTCGAAGGACAGAGTGGACGCCTCAAACCGTTCATCACTCTGCCTGTTATTGTCTGGAACCTTCTCTTGTTCTTTTGTGGCCTTCGCTCTGTTGCCAGTTGGCCTCGCAGCTTCTTCATTGTATACATTCTTGCCACATCCCCAGTTCTTCCTTTTACTATAATCCAAAGATTCTGGTTTGACTTTGTCTAGTTGTTTGCCCTTGGGAGGGATTTTGAGTTCTTTGTCTGTCCCCCCCTGAGAAGAGGTTCCCTTCTCGTCTTGTTCAGACCTGCACTTACGGGCGTGAGGTTTGTCATTAAACCGTTCAGGGGATCGGTTTACTTTGGGAGACAGATCTTTGGTTCTGGACTCATGCCTGTTTGAGGAACCTGATTTGTTAGCATCAGAATCATCCTTTGATTCCTGTTTGGAAATCAACTGCCCTTTCTTGATGCTTTGATTTGACTTTCTGCAGTTAGAGACTGAATTTCTCTGCTGGTCTTTATCAAAGTGGCACATTTTCTGAGGTAAACCCTCACCTTTTAAAGCCTCTTTGCTAATCTTTTCGTTTTTAGTCTTCTCTTTTCCACAGCCGTGATTATCCTGGATGTTGCTGAGTAAAAAAGTTAGACATTTTATTCGTCAAACTCTGGCATTAAAAACATTAACAACATAACCCAAGACACTGTACCTGGTGGATTCCTTTGGAACCAGCTTCTTCCACTCGTTAACTAATGTCTTAGCCACTTCCCCAGCATCGGCATGCTTCCGGAGGGAATTGACCGTTTTTCCTATCCCAGTTTCCTTGCAACAGGGTTAACAATGAACGAGGGATCTCTGAGAAATGCATAGCAATTATATAGACAACGCGGATGGCCAACTTACTGCAAGGATGTCCAGGGTGACGTCCAACTCCTGAAGCTTCTTCAGAGCCTTCATGACCTAAGAAAATACATGAGCTCATGAAGAACCACCCTGCTTTCCCTGAGGTGTAACACCCAGCCCATGGTTAAGCCTGCAACCTTAGGGAGCCGTCAGAGGAACAAAAACTACCGCTGACATTTGGCCTCTTACAATACGCAGAGCAGTAATCCTACTGGGGAAGGGGGGGCAATTAGTCCACAGGTTGGGATCAGTGCTTAACACTGCAAAACTGAGAACAGGCAGGGGTGATAAAAATGAGACCTTTCAGAAACATTCGCTAGAGCACCAAATATGGCTGGTCCTGCAGAAGTCGGAATCGCTGAGCTTGCGGGGGGGGGGGGTTGTGACGCTATCTATGGGAATACCCCCTTTACTACACTCTATAAATGGGCAGCCCTAATGGCAGCAGCTATTGCTGCCATAAAAAGAATTAGCTGACCTCATAGGCTAACCGTTATATCAGCAGGGCCGGCCTCGACCATCCCAGCACACAACCACACTGACATCAGATTTCACTAGCATGGGGGGGGGGTTCACCTTACAAAGAAGCCCTCCCCCTGACGGACTGCAAGTCAGGCCCCTATGCTTCTGCTGGAGCTGAGCAGCTCCGCGGTTCTCTAAAGCACAGGCTAAGTTACCTGCAGAGCTTACACAGCACCGAGCGCTTCTTAAACTACCGATCTTACGTAAATAAGCACGTGCCGCGTTTAACTAGAGTTCGCACGAAACGCACAGGCCTCCAGTACGCAGGGTGGCTTTCCTCAAAGTTTCGGGTAGTTTACTAGATGGTTTTGGCGTCATCACCAAAATTTGAGCCGCTCAATGAACCCGGCAAATAAACTCCCCTGATCTCATTGACTAACCCATCCACCTGCCTGGATCACTACGCTTTACACACTACAACAAAGACTAACCTTTATTACCAGGCCGGTATGAAGAAGACTAGCAGATGAATTTACATTAGCCAAATAAATGAACGCATTGAAATCCCCCTCCCCTCTTAACTAAACCCGAAAACTGAGCAGAAACGACGCACAGCCTCTCTGTGTAATTTAGTAAAACGACTGCATTGGCAGCGCCTTGCTAGGAAATATCATACCGTCTTCATCTCAGAAGACTCTTTTAACTTAAGCTTTAACCGCAAAACTTTCTTCAAGGTGTCAGTCGCAGCCATGGCCGCAGACGCCTCACCTGCGATGCGGGGCCGGCGCTCCTTGGTCGGTGTTTTATACGAGCCGCGGAGCGCCACCTTCCCGTTAAAGTGAAACTGCCCAGGAGTTGAAATTCCCGGTGGATTCTCTACATGGCTTAGCGGCAACTGGAGACGTTTTAAGCGTATAAACTATTTAATTTCATCATTTGCTCAAAGAAAAAAAACACGTACACTGGGTTGATGTGTATTGGACGAGGACTCTACATTAAAGCAGTCAGTCGGCTGTTCAAACGGGACAAAATGCAAGAAAACTAGTAACTACAATGATTTCAACCACATTAAATGATGATGTTATACCACAGCTTTAGATATAATAATAATAATAATAATAATAATAATAATAATAATAATAATAATAATGATTGATGATGATGAAGATGAAGATGATGATTAAGATAGGGGGCAACAGTGGTTATAGTCCTATACTAAAAAGCCCCCGAGGCAGATAACGAATGTGACCCAGTACTCACTGCGCAATCTGATCTGAGTTCACACACCCAGAGGAGGAGTTAAGACCAGTCCGGTCTGCAGGGTCCGGCGCTCCGTCTTTCTCTCTCCCACCCGCCGTGGCTTTGAGTTGCAAGTCATCTCAGCTCCTGCTTTTCCTGTCCACTTTCGGTAAGTTTTACACCATTTAAAAGTATCATGAAGTTTGACCAATACATTGCTATTGTGATAACGGTCTAGAAGGAAATGCATCGGTATTAGAAATAACGGAAAAAAAACAGGAAATTTCCAAATTTGTTTTTATTCATTGAAATGTCATATTTGGATCACGTGGAATGAATCCTTTAGCGGCGTGCGGGCGACATAGGTATTGTACTTGTTTTAAATGTAATATCCCAGCTGAGGTCAGCTAGACTCATGCTTTCCTGAAACACACATGGAGGTAAACTCGCCTTCTGCCTGCTCATTAAGAGCCATGGAATCAAATTCTGAAATTGGTCAATATATCGTGTAATTGTGCGCTGATGTTAAAGACACATGTGGATCACGATGTCTTTTTAAAACTATATTTATTTATTTATTTATTTAGCAGGCTGAGTCTTTAAAAGAGCGACATGGCGACTTATCGTGTGTTTCTATTCTGGGACACTGCGCTGATAAATTGTGACAGATGGAGCAGAGGAACGTCGAGAGCGGCTCGGTCACACTGGCCGTTAAAACAATCATTTTATTCCTTAAATATGTGATATGTGCGTAATTTTATTACAGTGCTTACAGCAGTTGAAATAATTATATTATCCAAATACCATGTATATATTCTGGGTGGGTCCTACTCTAAATTGTGTATTAGACTATATGACATTTTGTCTTAAATTAGTATCGGACACATTTTCAACTAATTTCTTTGTGACTTTAAGCTTCCCAGTGCAGCTTCTTCAGTATCTTTAACTGCACTCTCCATTTTACTGTTGCATTGTACTGTCCAGAAGAATTAACACCAGCAAACCCTCTTCCAGATCTTGGCTGTGACCCCTCACTGCAGTCATGGCACCCAAAAAGAACAAAGCCACGAAGAAGAACAAAACAGACATCAATGAGATGTCCATGCTGGTAGATGATGGAGCCATCAATAAAATGAACGGGCTCAATGCTCTTCTAGATGGTGGTAACGGCTTCAGCTGTATCTCCACTGAAGTCACCGACCCTGAGTATGGCCCGAGTCTCCTGGAAGGCCTGAGCACCATGAGGCAAGATAGCTTTCTCTGTGACCTGACTGTTGTCACCAAGACCAAATCATTCAACGTTCACAAAGTCATCATGGCTTCCTGCAGTGACTACATACGCAGTGCTCTGAAGAGAGACCCCACGGCCCAGAAAGTGGAGCTCAATGACTTGTCCCCTGTTGGCCTGGCCACCGCCATCACATATGCATACTCTGGAAAGCTCACCCTATCCCTGTACACAATTGGCAGCACCATCTCCGTGGCCAGCTTCTTGCAGATCCATAGTCTGGTCAAGATGTGCAGCGATTTCCTGATGCGGGAGCTGAGCGTGGAGAACTGCATGTATGTGGCCAACATCGCTGATACATACAGTCTGAAGAACACCAAAGATGCGGTGCAGAAGTTCATGCGGAGCAACTTCATTGAGTTCTCGGAGATGGAGCAGTTCCTGAAGCTTACGTACGAGCAGATTAGCGACTTCCTCATGGATGATTCATTGCAGCTGCCATCCGAGATTACTGCCTTCCAGATCGCAATGAAGTGGCTGGACTTCGACGAGAAGAGGTTGAAGTACGCTGCTGACCTCCTGGCCAACATCCGCTTTGGCATCATCTCAGCCCCGGATCTCGTCAACCACGTTCAGAGCGTACCTAGGATGATGCAGGACACAGAATGCCACCGGCTGCTCGTCGATGCCATGAATTACCACCTGCTCCCCTACCAGCAGAACATCCTGCAGTCGAGAAGAACCAAGGTCCGAGGGGGACAGCGGGTCCTACTCACGGTGGGCGGGAGACCGGCCCTGACCGAGAAGTCCCTCAGCAAAGATGTCCTCTACAGGGATGCCGACAACATCTGGAACAGGCTGACGGAGATGCCCGCCAAGAGCTTCAACCAGTGTGTGGCTGTGCTGGATGGCTTCCTGTATGTGGCAGGAGGGGAGGACCAGAACGACGCCAGGAACCAAGCCAAGCATGCCGTCAGCAACTTCTGCAGGTGAGCCTGGGATGTGTCAGGTGGGCTGGGCATCGCCGACATCATGACCTTTAGTTGCGTTAATAGGAACTAATCTATACCTAGTACCTACATAAAGTTCCTCTGCTGTCTCACAGGTATGACCCCCGATTTAACACGTGGATCCACCTGAGCAGCATGATTCAGAAGCGTACCCACTTCAGCTTGAACACCTTCAACGGGCTCCTTTTCGCTGTTGGCGGGCGCAACGGCGAAGGCGCACAGGCCTCCATCGAGTGCTACGTGCCGTCGACCAACCAGTGGCAAATGAAGGCCCCGATGGAGGTGGCCAGGTGCTGCCACGCCAGCACCGTGATCGACGGCAAGATCCTGGTGACGGGAGGCTATATCAGCAACGCCTACTCCCGCGCAGTGTGCTCCTATGACCCCTCCACGGATGCGTGGCAGGACAAGAGCAGCCTGAGCACGCCCCGGGGCTGGCACTGTGCTGCCACCATAGCTGACCGCGCCTACGTCACCGGGGGCAGCCAGCTGGGCGGCCGCGGCGAGAGGGTGGATGTGCTGGCGGTGGAGTGCTACAACCCTCATAGCGGCCAGTGGAGCTACGTGGCCCCCCTGCACACAGGCGTCAGCACAGCGGGGGTCGCCACGCTCGGCGACCGCATCTACCTCTTGGGTGGCTGGAATGAGGTGGAGAAGAAGTACAAGAAGTGCGTGCAGGTGTACAACCCCGATCTGAATGAGTGGACTGAGGACGACGAGCTGCCCGAGGCCACCGTGGGCATCTCCTGCTGCGTCATCACCACACCCACCCGCAAGAGCCGCGAGAGCCGGGCCAGCTCCGTGTCCTCAGCGCCCGTCAGCATATGAAGGTCCAGCAGGTAGGACCGCGTAGATCAGGAGCAGACTGTGGAACAGAATCCACCCAGCCAATTATTTAATATGTATTTAAGATCTTTTTTTCCAACTCTACTTACCGAAGATATGTTTTGGTTATATTTAATATTATAATTAGTGTAAAAAGTTTAAATTGAATATTTATAGAGGTACATAATGTCCACTACCCGATATTTCCTCTTCAAGGCTCATTTTGATTGAGATTTTCAAGATTATATGCATTTCATGAGTAACACAATTGTTTAAAAGTAGTTTTTGTAACTGAATGTGTCAGGACTTGTTGACACAAAGAACAAGGCAAGAGTAAAATGTGTTTTCTTAGTTATGGGTTTAAAACACTTAAATGAGTGTTTTTATTTCCCTCTGGGGCCAATTCTGCATTGACATTTTGTCTTTATCTGCCTGATCTCATGACAAAACATGGAGTTGCAATGTGCGCAGCTAAAATACATAATTAACATTTATGCTGTAGCTGCACCAGCCCTTTACAATATACAGGGATTTCTCCATCTTTGTAGGCTAGTGGTTTTCACCATGTTGTCATAAATGACACAACAGCAGCTCTGCATTTTCAGGTTTCTCCAGACTCATGAATAATGTACATTTGACCTCTCTGCAAAACTGGGAATCGCATGAATCATGAGAGAAGGATGCAAGCGCTGTTATCTTCAGATAATAGATCTAAAAACTCCATGAGATGCATTTATGTATAGCGGCATAATTAAATTAAAGCCAAAAAGTCTTTTTTTTCTTTTAAATCTGCCACACAACTGTGAGTTACTGTAACCAGCATGCTGGAATGAGGGACAGGAAAGGTCACTTAAATCAGCACAAGAATGTAAGAACAGGCCCCTTACACCCATAAAGCTTCACTTTCACTTTTTACACATACCTAAGAAGCAAAAAGAGCATGCTGATGTTTTTAAGAAGCTGTCTAACAGACAACAACTGAATTCTACAAAGCTTCAGATTAAAAGTTTGATGAAAATGACAGGAAAATGTAAATGTAGCACTTTGCAGCAGAGGACACCATAATGTGGAGTCAGACGAGTGTGACATGGGGCGGGTGCTGAACGTGGGGCACTCGTGTGGACTGGAAGGGTTGTTACTGAAGTGAGTAACTAGTGAACCAAGCTGAGAGCCTGGGCTGCCTCAGGGATGCGTGCGTGTTACTTTAACATAACGCCTCAAACCCTCAGACAGTTCATGTTTCAATGATTTCATGGCTTGAACTGAAAAATGTGAAACTCTTCTGTCTTCCAGCAGGATGTGTAAGACAGTACTGAGCTGCTGTAAAGCAGGATGTGTAAGACAGTACTGAGCTGCTGTAAAGCAGGATGTGTAAGACAGTACTGAGCTGCTGTATGCTATTTATCCTTGTTTTTATTGTCATTGCTGAGACTCCACATTGCACCATAAATAAAATCGCAATAAAGTTTTTTGTCATATCCTACTTTCTAAGGGTCACGCCTTTCATTAAAAACGCCAGTTAAAACAACAACCTTGTATGACCTTTGCTTTGCTCTTACCAAATACTTCATTATTGTAGAAGTTCTTATTAACTAGGGATCAGTGTGTCCTTGGGGGGGGGGGGGGGACTCCAGCCAACTTTGGCCTCTAATCACTGACAGTGCAGGAAGGAACACTGGAGGAAGGGAGTGTGCGGGGGGGGGTGCTGCCATGGACATTGAGGGGGAGACCTATGGAAAAAAGAATAAAAGCTGAATAAATAAAAATGAATGTGTGACAGTAAAGGAATACAGGGTGCAACAATGAAGATGAATAAGACTGGATTAGACTACATAGTGAAAAGTGCTGCTCTGACCAAGTCCAGCCTCATTCCCCTAGTAGATGGAAGCCTACTGGACCTAAGCTGAAGCTCCAGCATAGCAACAACAAGTCTGTGGTAAGAATTCACAAGCTGGGCACTTCAGGAGCCTCCAGCGTCTGCCCATGAGGATGTGATGAATCTCCTAAACTGCACCACCAATATTGAAGTACCAAGTCCAACGATTCGGATCAAGGCGTTGAAACCAGGATCCAGTGACTCACTGCCCCTGACCGTTTGCAAAGTCGAGGAACATGGAGCCACTTTCACCCCAGTCTCCAAGCCCAGGGGGACCGACACAATAAGAACATAAGAAATTTACAAACAAGAGGAGGTCACTCAGCCCATCAAGTTCATTTGGGGAGAACTTAACTAATAGCTCAGAGTTGTTAAAATCTTATCTAGCTCTGATTTAAAGG
>JAODJW010000062.1:788471-804168 GCA_026777045.1 Hyperopisus bebe | reverse complement strand
TTCTCGTCTGCTCCCTCTATCTGTCCCGATTAGATCACCTTGCCCTACCGGCGCCACAGTCAGTTCTAGTTTCGATTAATTACAGTTTCATAGAATCATTCCCTAAATTTGGCATGCAAGCTATATTCCCCTTTTAAATCTATGGAATCCCACAATACACAAGGGGTGTAGGAAAAACTAAGAACAAGTAACGCTGGTACCCGCAAATAATCAGTTAATTACGGATTAATATCGCCATTACGACCCTAAATATCGGTATTATGTTAACACTGTGCCATTACCTTAACACCCCTTTAGGGAAAATGCCTAGAACATGGACCATTCCTCTGCAATATGAGTCTTTTTTAAACACCCTTTCTCACCACATACTAATCAATAATCACTCTACGGCCGCGGAAGTCGCATCGCGTCCCTTGTAACATGCAGGCCTCCCACGCCCCCAGCCAGGCTGCAGCACGTGCTTCTATGACTGCTTTGCTTATGTCTTGTTCGAATCGTAAACCGGGATCTCCGCACACTCTTTTGGGAAGTTCTCCAAAATGCTTCTCGATGGAATCGTTATACGGATTGCAGTATGATGGCACGACTTTATAGGGCTGTCGTTCATCAACCTGATCAGGATTAAAGGAATCAACAATGCTCTAATACGATATTTGCAGCATTTCGTTCGCTGACTAAAGCTGGATAGGAAGCTCCTGTATCGATCGTCTCATTTTTGGTTGGGGTAGTGGTAGAAAAAAATAGCCTATAAATCCCGTCGAATAAGGACCAGTGAAGCCACTTAGAATAGAACTCCGGGTCTCTCAGTTAGTGAGCAAAGTTATCTCCTTTATTTGAGCAATCCAGCAAACCGCTCCGTCACACTCTGGCAGCAGGTACCCCGAGCACCCAGGTGATAAACCATAATTCTCAGTTCCAAATAAGGACTTCTAAGTCCTGATTGGTGTGGGATTCAATAGAATTATAAAGTACATACAGTGAATAGGGGACAAGGAGAATATAGCTTACATGGCAAATTGAGGGAATGATTCTATAAGGCTGTAATTAATTGAAACGAGAACTGACTGTGGCGCCGGCAGGGCAAGGTGATCTAATCGAGACAGACGGAGGGAGCAGACAGAGAACGTAAGCGGCCCTTATTTATCTTTAGCCGAAGGAAAAGGCCTGAACTGACAAACTATAGAAGCAAGTGTCAAACATGTGGTTGTCATGTAGACGGAAGGTACCGAGAGAGGGGGGAGATGCCCAAATGGGCTATAAGAGGGATAGAGCTGATACATATGGCTGAGCTCCCTCCTGTATACATGCTGAAGGTATGTCAGAGCGTGGCTCACAGATCGATCTGTGTAAGCAATAAACTTGGACCTGCAAATTCTCCTTGTCTCTGCTGTGATTCTCCTCTTATCAACGGACCCGGTGGACACGACATACTCCAACATTGGCCACAAAACATCAACAAACCAAGCTCAAACTTATAACAAACACAATTCTCCTGCTGTATTGGTTGACCTCGGCAGCAAGGTAAAATCCACCCATTTTGCTCAATTTACGATAACATGTCTCAACTGCTAGGCTCCTACTTGAGATATGTATATGGATATTGATTATATGACATTGAATCACTGTAAATATTCCGTTGTCCTGTGATTGATGATTAACGCTTTGACGTATGGTCATTGAATCACTGCAAATACATGGTTAACATATGATTATCGTAACAATTACTTCTTACTATACATTCGTACTATCACATAACATATTGCGTATGACCTACTGCGACTACTTTATATTTACAACTTCTTGTGCACCAGTTGGGGCAGCTTTGAATCTCTTCCTGCAGGCAACCTCCTTACCTCTCTCTCTTTGTTCGATAATCCTGGTGGTCAGTCAGAACGTAACCAACTTCAGATTTAACAGGGGAATTACAGGACATGTTTACTTTTTAAGCTCATACAATGGTCGAGTCGGTAAAGAGTGTCCTACACACCGTGGCCAGCTTTAAAAGACGGCTTTGACTCAACATTTAGGGTGCAGGAGTTGCAGGTTGAAGCGGAGCCGCCATCTTGCCGGAGCCCGCATTTAGGAAGTACCGGACTTGCTGGATATACAGCTGAGTATCAGGAATTTTGCAGCACTACATACCTTTCCAGTACAAGTAAAAGCACACCAGTTTTAAACTTAATGAAGACATTCTGAAAAAAGGGTAACTTCACACCCCTGCTTTTGGGGATCTTGACTCTACCCCATGTGGGCTAATGAGGAGACGGTTTAACGTAACACATAGACACACCTGCGTTTAAGGCAGGCGGCACCTGCTTGATTTGGAAACCACTTTCAAGGCAAACAGCTTTTTCCCTGAAAGCACAATGTAGCTGTCTTTTAAGCCATGAGTAACAGGTACGCTGCAGTGAGAGAGCCGGGTTTTCTCGTGCTGTCATGTCACCTCAGAAACCTAATATTAACTACACCAAAGGCCTTGGGGTAGTTTGCAAATCCTACATACTATTTACGAGGAAATTAAAGTGTTTCATACATGCAAATACGTGCGCAGACTTGTTTCGAATGGAAAATCTCACGCCTGCCAGCTGAGCGAAGTTGGCAGCCTGCAGACGGTAGAGATGCTCTGGAAGGCTGTGTGATTCTTATAGTCCTGCGGGACGTGGAGACGTGAAGCGCACAGACATTAGTGCTATTCTTGGTCCTCTATGCTGCTGTCATTTTAACTTGTTCATTAGTACATCCAAGCAGACAGCTAACGGCTTGCCTGGCCATTAGGGGAAATTTATAACATCGCTACACTGAGAGAGCCGATTAACAGGTCTCGTTAAGTGCCACTTTTCACGGTGCATTTCGTAGAAAATTTACAATCAGTTGCTCTGCAAGCACAGTCAGGTCCATACAGGAGCAAGTGCAGGGCTTCGGTAAAAAGGTCCGGTGACTCAGCAGCTCTGATGCTCCACTGCCACCAGAAGGAAAACACAGTAAACACTGGCAGTGAAGCTGCTTAAAGGTGGTTTGATTTCGTTTAAAGGAGAATTTCCATTTCGCCGATCCCATGCCCCAAGTAGAAAGTCACCAAATAAAGCTTCATGTTACTGAAATACGCTCAGCTGACCATGCAGGAGCTGACTAACGCTGTCATTTCTCACATTCTAAAGCTGTTGATAGTAGATCTCTTGTACACACTTAATTAGCTACTTGGAAATTGCATTTTTTATATTACAGTGCTTCCCATACATAGGCCTATCCGTGTACAGTAAACACTCGGGTTCGTACATCAGAAAGTTCATTTGTAATCTCTTCGATTTAGAAAAGCAGCAATCACCGTGAACTCCGCTAATGTTAAATATAGGCTTACGTTGCTTTAGTGACTTTTCCCCTATCGGTTGCATCACAAATATAAAACTACCTGCGTAGCCGAAAATCCAGTGCTAACATTCGTCGCGTCCCAGATTTTAATTGCAGCAAAAGCGATAGAGAGCAGCACGGGACACGGGCTGGGCGCCCCGGGGGCCGCGCGTCCACACCCAGCACCGGCGGCGCGGCGCGGCGCCGTGATTGGTCTGTGCACACGCCCCATCAATGGGGTGACACAGTGCGATCAGGCAGCAGGGGGGTCGGTCTACAGTGTAACGCCTGACATCAGATCCAAGCCGGCGAGGGTGAAGTTCAGCGGCATCGCAAAGGTACTTCGTAACGATCGCAACCGAAATAGAGAACCGCTAAATGTGTAACCTTGGCTTCAAATGTAAAATAATGAACGGAAAATGTAGCTAGGTCTAAGAGCTGGGAGGTACGATCCCAACCTGGGATGAAACTTTTACTGTCATCTTACAAAGCAACACAGCGTAGGCTATAGGGAGTATGCACGGGTAATCCGCTATGTCTATCTTTGTTTTAAAACTAAATAGTACCTGATGTTAAATTAAATAGATATCAGAAGCACATAGATACAATAGTAGAAGTTTCAAAATGAGAGCCAGAAACATTCATATCTACGTATTCATGTATACATGCATGTCTCTATATACCTCTGTATTTAACTATAAGTGTATATAATGAGTACCTGTACTTAGACATACACATACACGCGAGAAGAGGTAAGTTATTGAGGCGTCGTGAAATGCGCCCCCCCAAAAATGGCTCTTGGGCTCAGCGCCGCATCTCAAGGCTGGCTACGGGAAGCGCTGGGGGTTCGGCGTTGCGTCTCTTTGCAGAAAAGCTGAGAAATACAGTAATAAATGAGGGATCTGTGCGTAGGTTTGTGCGCTGCTCCAGGGCGCAGTGCCAGGGCTGACATGTTTTATAGCGGCGGCCGCTTTCTGCGACTCATTTCCCCGCTGGAGCGGCATCATCACAGGGTAAAGCCGGAGTAAAGGGGCGACAGCTTTCCTTCCTAAGGAAAAGCTCGGAAAACGGACGCCAAGGCGGGTCTCCGCCCTTCGCACTCGTTTTCTCTAAGATTTCCCGGAGAACTCAAGGTATATGTGCATTATGTTATATGCGGCTGTAATGTTCAGTCCCCCTAGGAGGGGACCTGCTAGCGAGGTAGCGGCGGGTCCCGCTTTGCTGGCCGCTCCAGCTTATGCAGAAAGCTGACGGGGCATCTGTGTTGCGTACGGATGAGGCTTTAAGTAGGTCTGCTTTGTACTGTATGCCTGATCGCTCCCATTAAAGGTTGTGCGTTTAAAGCAGTGCGGCTGACAGGCACATTATTGGCCTTATTGTTCCCTGATCGCTGTACTTTTCCTCTGAAGTGAACGGATGTCCAGAAGTCCGGCACTAGGGGCACTAGAAACAGATAGATATCGCAACGATAAAGGGGAAACTTGGACAGAAAACAAGGTCAGTTTGGCTCGACATACAAAGGGATGGAGTTTTGTACGGACTCTGCTTATTATGAACCGTGCGAAGGCCGAGGATTTGTTCTTCTGTTTTAGTGCAGTTTGGCAAGTCATCGCGGGGCGGACGCGGCTCTTTATGCTTTTCAATCTTTAATCTAAGATGCCAAATGATGGCATCAATAAGCTAAGACTGTGCATTACAGTCGCATAGTCAGATGCCATGCCGGTCTGCTGCCCTGCCTACAAAAAAAGGGACTTCTCTAATATTTGCTGTCATTTAGAAAGATATGACCATTGTCGTGGTGTGTCAGCGCAGTAAATAACTAGTCAGTAGCTGAAATCGTCCTGCAGTTAATATGTCATTTACTTTAGACGTCCCAGAACTCCGTGACCCCCAGACTTATCTGATGACATATTAGTGCAACTCAATAGGCTATTTGCATAAAAGTCGTGCAGCCTCATGAATGAAGTACTGTTTTTTTACACTTTTTTGTGTAAAATTAAAACGTGTGTACCATTTTGTAAATGCCGCGAAGTTGTATTAATTTACTTGGGACTCATGGATGTGTTAAAAGCGAAAGTGAAGGGCAAGGCTGTGTGTCGTTTTAGTCGGACGGCAGCGCCGTTTTAATGCTCCCAGACTCCGTGTACTACAGCCACTCGGTCGTGTAATTAATAGTACATTACATTTTTACAGCACTGTTCATTATCAAATGTTGTAGGCTACTATCTGCAGTGAAATGTCGCTGGGGCCGCTTTCTTGGTTATTTTTTGTGCTTTACTTTTGTGCAGATTGCGATGTGTTATCAGTATTAGCTTTCGTTAGTACATCACGAGACAGTAGTTAAATACAACAGCAGAACAAATGCGACGATAGGTAAGCTGTTTGTTAAGGTGGCCGGGCGGCCGTCTGGCATTTGCCGTGTGTGACTCCGGCGTCGCAGCGGTCTCCCGGCTCCCATGTCCAGGGGACTCAGAAAGGCCATCTGTCACAATGCGCTGTGGCCGTCACCCGGTCGGCAGCATGGGACAGGATGTTAAAACTGCTGTTTATTATCATTTGAGTACAATATCTTATATCTCTCCTTTTCTTTTCACGTTTTTCTTTCAGTGGGTGTACGCTAAAGCCGCTGGCCGGCTCTCTGGTGTAAATTAGTAACCGGCATGCGGTTTAATGGGAACTGTCTGCCTCGGCTGTGAATTACGAAATCGTGACATCGTTTAGTGCGAGTTTTTAGGACACTGGGTGCACTGAGGAGAGTCTGGATGAGTGGGCAGTGGTTCAGCTTATCTGATTATATCTTCTGCCTCATTTTATAATGATCTGCTTTACTTAGGTAATGGTTGACTTCTTCAGAGTCCAGGCCTGTCTTGTCTGGCTCACAACTGCAGTACTTCTGCTAGATGTCCCTTTTGTAAACTATTACTGCAAAACAAATAGTTTTCCAATATTTTGACAAATCTTAAAATGTCTGCCGGGGTTTGCTTATTTGTAGCTAGTTCATTTCGTGTTCCTATTTCTACCTCCTTGAAACCTGATAGCGGCACTGTCCTGAGCTTATAAACTTATCTAGTGTGGGGTTGATTATTGATTGGGGTGAGTTTTTTGAAAGAGGTCTTGTTCTTAGAAACCTCTAATGCAAGTTCCTTTTTTCCACCAGGTTGGAAATGGAGGCGTTTAACCACAAGCTAAACTTGTACATTGATTCATGGATGGGTCCCAGAGGTAAGTCACTGGGAGAAGATCAGCCTGAATTATGGCACATGCAAAACATCATGTGATTTAAAGTGAGCGCAAAGAATGAAACTCAAGCTGAAGCCAACAGTGACATAACTGTCCTGTAAAGATTTATTCGAAGGCTTTTGCTGGGTGTGGTCTCTTTCATTGTTATAAAATCTGTTTTGTTCAGCAATTTAGTTGTCTTGGAAACATTGTATCTGATTTCAGTTCTTATTTGTGAATCTGAACGAGACTGTCAAACTGCAGCAGGGTAACATGTTCTTTATTGTTCAGAGGAGCAGAGAGAATCTTCACAGCTGAAGACCTTTGAGTGTCCTGCTGTTAGATCTTGGTGGTATTTAACTACTAACCACTGTCATGAGGCAGGACTGGCAGTTCTGTTGATGACCAGCTCTCTGCGTGTATGTTCTCTGACACTGTAAGCAGTGTAAGCACCACGCAGAGCGCTGTAAGGTAGCAAACTGTATGTTGTCTGACACTAAGCACCACGCTGAGTGCTCTAAGGTAGCACACTGTATGTTCTCTGACACTGTAAGCAGTGTAAGTACCAAGCTGAGTGCTCTAAGACAGCACACTGTATGTTCTCTGACACTCTAAGCACCACGCTGAGCGCTCTAAGGTAGCACACTGTATGTTCTCTGACACTGTAAGCAGTGTAAGCACCACGCTAAGGCTCTAAGGTAGCACACTGTATGTTCTCTGACACTGTAAGCAGTGTAAGTGCTGTGCTGAATGCTCTAAGGCAGCACACTGCGTGCTTGGTGTGTGCAACCCAGCCGTCTGTAGCCTTTTGGCGGGTCTCATGGTGTGTGTGGGTTTCACGCTGAGTTCCTCTGGGTGTTTGCCTCGGAACATGGTGTGCTATGTCCTCCATCATGTCCCCCGGTGAATGTGTGTCCTGCTGCTGTATTGTGGTCATGCCCGCTGTGGGCAGGTAATGCTCCTCACACCTCTTTACAGATCCACGGGTTCGAGGATGGCTGCTTCTGGACCATTACATCCCCACCTTCTCGCTGACGCTTCTCTACCTTCTCATCGTGTGGACTGGCCCGAGATACATGAAGAACCGGCAGCCACTGTCCTACCGTGGGGTGATGGTGGCCTACAACCTGGCCCTCACCCTGCTGTCCTTCTACATGTTCTACGAGGTGGGAGGGGGCCCGTCTGGGTGGTCACGCCAAGGGCAGTTGCGCTGTGGGTGAGGGTTTGTCTGGAGATTATATTACGAGCTGACAGATGGATGGGCTGGTCCAAAGTCATCGTCAGGAGCCGGCACTCGGTCGGACACAGAGATTGAGGGCGTGTGCGTGACTGTGGATGAGGCCCAACGCTCAGTGGCCTGTCATCTGGATATGATTCGCGTCGATACGGGAAACGGCAAAGGTCGCACCATCTTTATCACCAGGGAGCTGCCGGTGCAGAAGCACAAGGGTTGGCTGCTGCTAACGCTGGTGATTAACACAGACATGCTACGCAAGAGAGATGTTTCCACAGTTATGATATGAGGAAGTACGTGCATGTCTCTCTGTGTCTGTGTATTCAGAAGGAGCTCTGGTCGGTTGAGGTAATTCTTCAGCTGTTTGTCGAGAAGGATCCAGGTTATGTTTGTTTGTTTGTTTGTTTTACCGTGGTGCCCAACTGATCTAAAATCATCCTGCAGTTTGTGTTACAGTCCGCTGAACAAGTCATTCACTTTGCCTGCCCCAGAACTCTGTGACCTTCAGATTTATCTAACATAGATGTAACATTAATGCAACTGAATATTTGCATAAAAGTTGAGCAGCCTCGTGGGTATGAAGGACAATTAAATCACCTTCACTGGCTCCCTGTCACTGAATACTCTGGACTATGTTCCAGTTTGTGTGATTACTGTTCCAGTGCTGAGCACTTCCTCAGACCTCTTCTCTGTACAGATCTAGGAAACCATGAATCTGTGCAGGTAATCAGACGTAGAACTTCATTCATTAGGCTGCTGGAATATCTCAGTAACAACCCCCCCAAAAGCACATGTCCCACGGCTTCCGGTAGGTACCCATCCTGTGCCTCCCCACCCCAGCAGTCGACGGTTTGGAAAGCTCATCAGCGAAATCAGTGCTATGTCAGCTGACGTCTCATGGCTCCTGTGCTGACAGCTTCTGCATTAGGCTCCGCCCCCATCTCCGCCCCTATCCCTGCTGGCTCGCTCACACAGCAGCTGCACACACATTAACAGACTGCTGTGGCACACCTCTGCGATTAAAGGTTATGTCTTTCCCTGTCTAGGTAGGACAAGCATACACACGCATGGGGACACACACACCTTGTCTTCATTGTGCATTGCGTCACGGCGTTCTGAATAGCCTCCACAGAAGTCCGCTTGATCCTGTTGCCTGATTTTGATCGAAGGTGCTGTCTGCAGGTCAGATTCCAGAGCAGGTGAAGGACATATTCACATAAAGGGCTAATTAAGGTGCTCTGCAGTACCTGCACAGACCAGCCACTGCCTTGCTTGACATTTACATAGTAATAATTAATGCATAATTACATACATACCGAACACTAAAGTGTCTCTGCTAATTTACTGAGGGCCAATATTGTACTGTAACAAGAGTAAAAATAAGTGGAGACAAATATTAAATCAACATATCAGTATATTTTATCAGCTAACACACAAGATTGTAGCATATGAGGCAAAGTAAGGTGCAATACAGACACCAGAACGCAGTGACTCCTTCATTCCCTTGAGCATTGCAGGGAATGTGCCTTTATGCGTGGAGCAGTGATGTCATGCCGGACTCTCTTCTTCTTGCATCAGACCATTAACTCTCTAGATATTCCTTAACCTAATGTCAAAATCTAAATATTCATGTGCCATATCCCATAATTCATAGCAGCTAAGGCGACACAGGCCCGGCCTATGGCAGAGCAGGACCAGGGACTGAGTGTGTCATTCATCATTCGAGTGGCTGATATTGTGCATCTTTATCACTGGTATTTGAGCAGAACTCCTCAGCAGTGGTCGTGCATTTTAGCCGCCGTACCTCTCTGAGAGGAAGCCTTTCAAGGACATCGGGCTGGACCAGAACCATCCGTCACGACTCAGGGCAAAGCTGGGGAGGTCATGTGGTCCCCTGGTTGTAGGAGTAGGCATGATGAAACGGGCACCATTGGCTTTGCAAGAAGGAGAACGCCTAGCGGATACAGACATGGCTGTCAGTTCAGGTACCTACAGGGCCACAGCCGGTGTGTGATCAAAGGAAGAGGGCGTTTAATCGCAATAAATCCGGCATTAAAGCTTCCAAAAATGTCCAGCTCTGTTCATGTTCTCAGAAGTAGATAGTCTGGAATAATAGTTACTGTAATGTTTATGCTCTTCAAAAGAGGTTCTCAGTCATTGGCCTGTTCCTCCTGGGAGGAATTGCTTTCACACAGAAACAGCTGTAGAAGTTTTCCCTGCCTCCCTTAGTTGAGTAATAATCCAGGAAAAATGTGGAATGAGGAGGCCAGCAGTCCAGGAAGTCTTTGGGTCATGCAGAGCCCTTTGTCTGCTGCTGCCGTTTGAACCTCCCACTTGTAAGAGCCGCGGATTTCTGGGGAGTTTCTGGGAATTAAAGTGCTGAATAAAAACTGAAGCATTTAGGTGATGTGACCTTGGAGGGGCTCACAGAATCGCCTGCAGATTGGCCACACAGGGTGAATTACGGCTGGCCGGTTTACAGACCGAGATGGGGCAGACCCCCTTCCGTGGACATCTGAAGGAAAGATGCACAAGGTCTCCACTGAGATGCAGCACTTGGGCCATGAAGCACACAGCTGTGAGACAATGAACAAAGAGCGACGACAAGCCCGGATTGTTGTGCGATAAGTGGCGTGTTTGTGGAAGGGCGATAAGTGGCGTGTTTGTGGAAGGGCGATAAGCCGCGCAGATCACTGACGAGCGAGCAGGGGAACGCGCCGTAAGCATGCATGAGGGGCGGAAAGTCTGCGCTTTCTCGTCCTTTCTCTCCCTGACGCTTAGGTCCCGAAGAACCATGGAACTCCCTCACACAAAGGTCTCACCATCTGTGATAGTCTCCGAGCCACGCATAAAATCGCTGGTGTTCTCAGCAGTAGCGTAATTGATCACATCTGATGCTTGGTGCGGCTTCAATGCCCACAATTTCGGTGCTCGTGCTTTTAAATGTATTTAATGTCCTTAGTGGAGTCAGTGTCAAATCAGGGGCTGTACAAATGTCACCCTGTTCCTGTCTCCCTGTGAAACCACAAGAGTGTCAATAGACTCATTTAAGGTAATTCCCCCATTGTTTTATTCAGCTGAGTCTTTGCAGAACCGCTTGTGCCCCCCCAGACACGTAAATAACAGTGTGTGTGTATGTGTGATGAAGGGCGTGTGGCTGTATGCAGGGATGTTCCCATTGGGCACGTGTACACTGCCTAACCAGTGGCTTCTCCGTGCAGCTCGTCACAGGTGTGCTGCAGGGGGGGTACAGCTTCTACTGCCAGGACACCCGCAGCGGTGGGAGTGCTGATGACAAGGTACGACAGGGTCACCGAGGCCAACTCGCAGGGGGGGTCTCAAGGGCGTGCGGAGGCAGGAATGAGGGCTAATCATGGCCGCCACTGGGTCCTTATGGACGATTTTACTGCTCCTGTTTGTCGTGATCGAGCAGAGATGCTCGGATTTCGCTGGCAGTGTGTCTGACACTGCCATCAAGGTCACTGCATGGTCAGGCCACATGGGGGCGTTTCTTCTCTGCATGCATTTCCTGGGAGTGGCGGGTGAATGTGCATTAAAATCGCAGGGACGCAGCATGCAGGTGTACATATTGCGATGTGCTGCTGTTTTCCAGGGACTGCGAGGCACAGCAGAAACACACTGCATTCTCCTGCATAGTTTTTCAAGGCTTTCTCCACACTCCCAGACCCATGTTTCTGAGCCCTGTGGTCTTCCCCGTTTGTCGCTGCAGATCATAAACGTCCTGTGGTGGTACTATTTCTCCAAGCTGATTGAATTCATGGACACATTCTTCTTCATCCTGAGGAAGAACAACCACCAGATCACGTTCCTGCACGTGTACCATCACGCGACCATGCTTAACATCTGGTGGTTTGTCATGAACTGGGTGCCCTGTGGACACTGTGAGTAAAACGCTGTCTGACCTCATCGTCCTCCGTAGTAGCCAGAGATGGACAGAATGGCTGAAAGTCCCCATTCCAGAAACATTCCAGAAACATAATGCCCCGTTCACAATGCCAGTCAAAGCCCGCGTGGCACCCTAGGTGAGGTTTACCGCTGCCGCCCCCTATCTGAAATAAAGTGAAATTACCATACCAAGTCAACTCCCCCTCAGAAGATGGCACCCTAAGCAGCTCCCCATGTCGCCTAATTTGTTGACTGGCCCTGTGTCCTGCATGCCTTTGAACCTTTAAGGCTTATAGTGTCCCATTCAATGTACTCTCCCCCCTATATCCATTGTAATGGTTTGTGAGATCGTGTTTCCGTATACCATTAGATACTGCTGTGTCTTTAGCTGAATGCTTAAGGGATTTAGGACATTACATTTAGCCGGAAATACCTGGAATTGTGCTGAATCACCATGTTGGGATTAACTGCCATCGGGGCTAAAAATGACAGTGATGTGTTTGGTTGTACAGCATACTTCGGCGCCTGTCTGAACAGCTTCATCCACGTGTTGATGTACTCCTACTACGGCCTGTCCGCTATTCCCGCCATGCGGCCCTACCTTTGGTGGAAGAAGTACATCACGCAGGGGCAGCTGGTGAGTGCAGGAAGCGGGGGGGGGCATGGCGTGGTGCACGTAAAGGGTGTGAGTCTGGCCATGTACGTGTGTGTGACATTTAAGGAGGGAAATAACAACCAGAGGTGTTTCAGGAGGGCAGTTTCAGAGCCGCTAGCTGGTTCTAAGCCCAAATGAAGCACATTGATGATTTTCTGCCCTGTTAGTAGCACAAAGGCTGCTTTAAATGAAGCCCCACTTCAGAGCAATGCCTCCAAGCCCAGTGCTTAATGTCAAAGCAGATGATAAATGGCTCGCCTTTCCTCAAGGTCGCTCTGTGCTGCACACGCACCTCACGGAATACGCAGATACAGCCGTTTTCAGGGGCGCTATGCGGCCACCTGGTCTATCAGTTTCACCTGTTTGAGACAGGTGATGCTCACTTATTTACCAAAGCACTCTCCACATGCACCATCATGCTGCTACCTTCTCGGTGTAGAGGGAGGGGTCCAGGCTGATAATGTTCTTAAGAGCATTAAACCTAAGGTGTGAAATGATGGGGTGTGACGTGTGATGCCTTCCCGTTTCTCTCAATTACAGATCCAGTTCGTTCTGACTGTCATTCAGACGACATGTGCCGTGGTTTGGCCCTGTGGCTTCCCAATGGGGTGGCTTTACTTCCAGATATCCTACATGGTCACCCTCATTACCCTTTTCCTGAACTTTTATGTAAAGGTAAACTCTTAAGTAATTTATATGTTGTACATGTGTGCGCTCCTACTCCGTGAGCTGTGTTTTGATGTGTCAGATCAGCCATTAATCCAGAAAGAGGAAAATGGAAATACTCAGGATTTATATGATTATGGCTTGCGTAACAACCATTGCCCCGTGGGTAATGTAGTTTTGTTGACCAAGCACTTAGACGGTCCACAGCAATGCTACATTTATGAAAACCTAGAAAAAGAAAAATGACATTAAAAAATAATACAAAGTCCTACATGACAACATCTCTTTTTTTCCAGACTTACAAGAAGCGAGATCCTTCTCAAAGAAAAGAGTATCAGAACGGCATGGCGTCGCCTGTGAACGGGCACTCGAACGGGGTGGCGTCGTCGGACAGTGTGAAGCACAGAAAACCGCGAGCAGACTGAGGACCCTGCGATCACCGCCTAGGGTCACTCGTCACCACATATCGGCGCGTTCAGCTAGAAACGAGGTAGAAGAGCATATCGTATTCACACTAGACAAAGAGCGACAGCCATTCTAATGTTAGAGAGTCCTGTAGACGTTGTGCACATAACAACCATTTTTATTATTCATATTGAATTTATGCTCATTGTGGTTAAGAGAGAACAAACTTAAGAACAAAAAAAATGACAGTCAGTCAGACTTTAATTTGGAATATCTGTGGTAGGACGGAGTGCACACTTTCAGACGTGTTTCATCGTGGTTTCACTGTGCATTATTTAGCCGGTCACGCTCGTGTGTACGAGTGCAAAACCACACAAACAGAGTCGTATCTAACATGCACCAGCGTACATTGTCTTATCCACAAGTTCCTACTAGTGAAACATGTCATATGGCTGAATGAGCTTCACTGATCTCAGACTCATATCTGCTGGAAACGTAATTTTTCAATAAATGGAAGTAATGTTTTCTTAAACGATGCACAGTAATGATTCCACCAAACCTGGCTTTCTTATGCTAAGGACCACGCGTCTCACTGTCGCCTGTGCTTCTGCTCCTGGGTCTGAGAAGCAATTGTATTGTCTAATGCATCCTCACAGGAACACCTTCTCCCAGCAAACCTGTCACCACCCGACATCAGAAACACCTCACCTCCTGTGTTATTGTACAGGCTACCAAAAAAGGCAGATTTTAATTCATTGATGTAATTTATTACTTCTTGACTTAACAAGAATTGATTCTTCATGAATGTTTACAGAAGATGGAATGTAAATGTTGAAGTGAAATTCAGGAAAGTCATATACTTTCTTAGGTGTCAGGATTTAAAATTTTATTTGTAGTATAAAATTTGTTTTATTACATTTGTTTCTGTTTTTTAATGAGTGAGTACTAAACATAATTTGCCAAAATAATGACTCCAACCAATGATAGCAAACTTAATCAAACTGATCTTAATGTGACACATGCAACTTTAAACTAATTTTAGAAAAATGCAATATTCCCTGGTTTGCCCTTGTTATTTGTTTATGTTATCCCCATAAATTCAACAAAGGGAGTAAATCGTATTTGTAAAACCTGTGCGATGACCAGAATATTCCAAATTAAAATATGTCTATTTTTTAAAATAATAGAGGATGTAAGGTTTCTTAATGAGGACCACAGACTGACCATACAAAGTCCTGCAAAAACAAAGTGCATATTTAGATTGCTCTACAAATGCTTAACATAGAATTAGATATGAACTTAAATGCTAATTTGTATACTTGTCAATGTACCTTCATTAAAGGGAAATGAAGAGGTGGATACAAGGCGAGCCGGCTGATTTTCTGTACTGACTACGGTCGCTATGAATGTTCACATGACGTCATTTTATTCATGCACATTACTAATAGCTGTGTCCCCTGACTGCTGTTAATTGCTGCTTAGAGACAGATGCCATGTATCACTTTTAGCATTTCATTTTCCCTATGTTTTGTGGTTATATGCCAGCTACACACCGTGACTGTGGCCGTAGATGTTTCTTACGACGACAAGTGTGAAAGGGTGACCACGAAGCTCATGCTGGGATTTTTCAATAAACACTTTATGACTGTGCCTCCTTAACCTTTGCTGCCTGTGTGTGCTCTCTGCAATTATACAGTGTTCATAACGAGCTCTCCACATTAATTGTCATATCATAAGTTACCCCAGGGTATTTTCTGTTGGTAATAGCTGGCACAAAATCAGGTGTTCTCATAAAGCCATTCTTTACTCAGTGTCATCCATCTGTAAGGTTTTTTTTTTCATCATTAAAAGAGGCCTACCTCACTGCTGTTTTTTTTTTTTATTAAAACAGGCCTACCTCACTGCTGTATTTTCCATCGTGAAAACAGGCCTACCTCACTGCTGTTTCACATTCACTCTCCTTCCCTGTTATTAGGTATACCTGTTCAGCTGATCTCTGAAGCAAATATCTAATCAGCTAATCATATATCAACAGTACAATATATAAAATCATGTACATACAAGTCAGGAGTTAATGTTCATATCAAACGCTAGCATGGGGAAGAAAAAGTCATTTGAGTGACTTTGAATGTGGCTAACTTCCAACTAACTTTCTTAGTGCCAGCTGGGCTGGTATGAGTATTTCAGAAACTGCTGATCTACTGGGATTTTCACACACAACCATCTCTAGGGTTTACAGAGTGGGCTGGAAAGGGAAAGAAACA
>JAODJW010000062.1:730465-763802 GCA_026777045.1 Hyperopisus bebe | reverse complement strand
CCAAATGGGCTATAAGAGGGATAGGGCTGATGCATATGGCTGAGCTCCCTCCTGTACATGCTGAATGTATGTCAGATAGTCGCTCCCGGATTATAATCTGTCGGAGAATAAACTTGGACCTGCAAGTTCTCCTCGTCTCTGCTGTGAATCTCTTCTCATCAACGGACCCGGTGGAGACGGTGAACTCCAACATTACCAGAAGAGCCCCGTTAGAGTTACAGCTCAGTGCTGTTTTTGTTGGTTGTATTAAACCTCCCCTTTAAATATCTGCCGTTATTTATGAATGTTACATTAATTTCATAGGGTCACAGTCTTCTTTCCAGTGCATCTTTAATAGATCTACTGCTAGCTAATGCAGAATGAATGGGTGTAATTGCCAAGAAAAGATGCGTCCATAACCGATATAAACAATGAATTCGGCGTAAATACACAAAATGCGCAGGGCGCGAGCGTCCGAGAGCCCGCGATGGCGGCCGCAGCTCCGCACGTACCGAAACGGGTGAAGCCGAGGCTGACGGCGGCATTCACAAGGCAAAGCGGGTAAGTAAGGAAGCAGGCATACAAACCGTGCCTATAATCCGTCTTTCGGAAGCCTCAGAGCAGCCCGAAACCGACTATTTCACGGCAGGATACGCGAGCCACTCCAAGTCGCGTAGATACACAACTACGTCGCCATATTAAGTAACACAAGACGCAAACTGAACGAAACCATTTGAAATCAAACAATTTAGGCTACCTGACCGATTTCTATTCAAATATATATTCAAATATTAAAGCGACCCAAAGAAAATGTACACCCCGGCAAATCTAATTTTGTTGCTCACGTTAACAAAACGAATAAATGACAGCGAATCGAATACCGTTATGACAGATGGTTTTGGTTTCAGGAAAACTTGTTAACTGCCTGTCATTTTAACAGTACGAAAGTATTAATTAAGGAAGTCCAATCAAAACATGTTACATAAAACGCAGGAACACCGGAAATTCAGTTTAAAGGGAACGCCGTCCCCCTGGGCTGATGTCGGCCTCCAGCGACCCCTGCAGGTAGCGCCGTGGAAGTGCAACAGTGTGTCGGCGAGCAGTCCGACGAGATGTTGCATAAAGGTTTTGTCGTCTCTGCTGTGAAGCATGGGCCAAACATGAGATGAAATATAGTCAATGCGAAAAAGAATAAACAAGCCTGTAATAAATCCATTTATTGTTTCCACCGTGTTTTATTATGAGGACGAATTAATGAAGGCACCAGCAAGTGTAATGGTTTTATCTCATCCGTTATTAATAACAGAATGGCAATCCGACAAGTGATTAAAAACCATACAATGGATACAATTTATTGTAAAGTGCGGTGAACGAGAATGTAAATTGAGTCTAAGCTGTAAAAGATTTTTTTCCTTAAGTAATATACTGCAATGCTTAAAATATGTCAACGTGCTGGAGAGAAAAATCGGCTGTGACAATAACGTAATATCCTCATAAATCTCTTGGATGTGTCAGTGGCTTTTATTTTTTTCTAAAATAGACAAAAAGGCACAAGCATTTCCACTTGGCTACGCCAAACCACAGAGATTCTTAATGGAACAGATACACAGTGATTTTGCGGTGCTGGTCATAGATGATTTTATATGGCCACTCATCAGAACAAGTCTTAGGACAGGCATAAAATGCAGCGCCAGTTTCCTGAATAATCTCAGCTGTGGACTTCAACAAAACACGCCTCACAGGTTGCGTAAATATTATCCGCCTCAAGAGGAGGGGAAAAAACAAAGAAATACTTGTTTTTCGAAATGCTATCGATAGTCAGGAAGCTGTGTTAGGGGTCATTTAAGCTTCGGGCTGGGTGAACAAAACAGGCCTTTGTGTGGGAGCTGGCGCTGTGGGGGACGCGCGGAGCCGCCCAGGTGTTACGGATTATTACCTGTCGTGGTAGGAGCTCAGGCGTGCCGCGCCTGCAAAGCCAAACAAAAGCCTTGGATCTAATGGGGGCGACGAGTACATATAACCTGTATTATAGGTATTTGAGATTGGCAACCTTGAGTTTGTTATATTTTTCCGTGGTGACGGAGGGATGAAAATTAAGGCTGGGAGCCTAAAAGAGAGGCGCAGATCCACTTAAAGATAAGGACGTTAGACAAATCAGCGGTACATACTTCATGGAAAAGGTTTTAAAAAGACTGACCAGGAAGAACACCTGCTATTGTCCACTCTTCATACAATTCAACAGTGTATAGTGGTACATTAATGTGTGTAATGTCATACGACAGACGCAACTGATGCTTTAATACTGATAAGTAGCCATAAAAACTATTTGTTTCCAATCGCAGATAGTGAAATTGCATACAATGTTTAAAACAGCAGTAGTTTTAAGCATTTGTTTTAAAACAAAGTATAGCATTTTAAAATGAGAAGAACGTATGGATCTTAATGTATCAGTACTGCAAAGATTTGAATTGTGGGGTTCTGTGTGCATGTAGTATGTCAATGTAAGGACCGAGGAAAACATACTACAGATTAAACAGAAAGGCAGCACATTCGTACAGGAAATGGTACAGAATGACTACTACTTTTAGTATTTAGAGCAAAAAATATCGATTTATTAACACACAGCACTTATTAAAAATTCAAATAGAAGATAAAAATAGGTTTACTTAAACAGTGCTTCTCAGTCAAAGAAGAAAAATGAATAAGGGGAAAAAAGGATGAAGGGTAATTCTCACACAAATGTAGATGAGTGCATAAAGCAAAGAAATGTCATTCTTAAAGTATATTTAATTTTATTATAATATGAACTGATGAAGAGGTGATATTAACTCTCGGGTGAGTCAGTGCACATGAAGGCAAATGTGAAGGAAAAACCTGTTTCAATAAAGATTTACCCAACTTCAGATGACTGGTCAACGCAAGAAGAGAAGCAAAATAAACACAGAAAAACATTTCAATCCACAAGCATGAGGTGCAGCAGAAGTTTTTCCAAGCTGTCTGTTGGTAAACTTTTCACAAGCACGCCAGAACATTTTTACAGAGGTAGAATTTGGTTCTTGCAGATACTTATGGCTACGTTTCGGCTGGGCATTGGTAGCTGGCCACAGACAAACCTCTTTTTTCAAGCAAATGACATTGAATCCCATAACATGACATGAAGGAAATTTAACAGCAAGAAGTCAGATTAAATAAAACACTCTAAAGGCATGGAGGGGAATTTATATACTTAGGAACTGATCGATTGTTCAAAAGAAGCAAAAACAAGCAAAATTTGCAGGAGGAATTAACTATTTAATTTTGCAACAAATGGGGTCTACAACCCAGAAAAGTAATTCTAAGTAACTATGTGCTGCCGTCTCACTCAAGCTTGCTTCCTCCTTATAACAGGCAGATAGGCAGCAAAATGCCTCCATCCCCTTGCCAGACGCTACCTTTGAAATACTGGCTTTCCCCCAGGAACACAGGGCCTTGCTCATCAAAAAGTGCCTTGGGACATTAACCCCCCCCCCATATTGATTACTTGTGCATGAATCACACAGGCTTTAAAACATTGTATCTAGCATATTTTATATTATATATGTTTTGGTCTAGCAACATTGATCAGGATTTTTTTACCACGCACAGTAAAATCAGTTTACCGCAGTCCTCTATATTCTGCTCCATATTCAGCTTTTTTTCCCCACATACCTCAATATTTATGACTATAACCAGTAATTATAGAATGGTTTCGGGGGCAGTGGGTTATTTAATTCCATCTTAATAGAACTGACACAATACGAAGACCCTCATTTGACAGGAACACACAGAGGTAAAACTAGTAAATGATTATTTTTCTGGGGGACAGTTCCGCTGATGTCCACACGGTGGAGACGCAGCACAATCGGAGGCCCCTGACTGGACTGGAAATGCCCTGTATGTTCTGCTGCGATTGTCCTCTGAGTAAGGGATTGAGGATAATTCTTTAAATTAGGTACAAGGCACAAACCTCAGAGAACAAAATGGCACTTTAAGATGGCATCTGTCAGTAATGAATCATAGGTCACAGTCATTTCTTCACCGCTTCTTATGATTTAATACTGTTCATACTGAATCAGCCAGCCTCTCTGTAGATAACACTTATACTCAAACAGATACTGTGGAGAGGATATGCCAGCAGACCAGCATAAAACCCCAAGACTACCAACGTGGAAGAAGGAAACTCCCCATCATGCAGGCCAAAAATAAGCACGTAAAGAAACTGAAAATCCAGATGTGATAAAGAAAAATAACACACGATGCTGTAATAAAGCATTAAAAAGAACAAGTGTACTTTGTTTTTATATGCACACACAACCCTCCATGAGTCCAGTATGCACACTATGAAAACACACCTCAAAAAGATTTCCCAAAAAAATTAAAAATGTAGAATCATTAGGGCATTTTCCCAACTTGTGCGCAAAGGTAAATACGGTGAATGTTCTCCATTTGAGGCAGAGCAAAGGAGCGCGGAGTATCGTCTCGTTGGCTAGAGTGTTTCAAACAGCACGCCGGGAGCGATGTCTCTTGAGGGATAATTATCCATCATTCGGTTTGAACTTATGGACCCACATGTGAAGTTTGGCAAAACGCTGTGACACCCCGACCGTGGGCGGGTCTTAGATCTCACATCGTTGTGGGAAAATGGGGGGGGGGGGGTGGCTTATATAGGTGAAATCCTACTCTAAACATCTGCAACCAATTGCACAGAAACCCAAGAGACATTCACTTGCATACAGAGACATGTTTGATTAATGGAATCAAGACTAATTCTTCAGACGCTGATAAGTGTACAACAGCAAACGATGTATAACCCAGCGTTCCTGGAAGCGATTCCAGCCTGTCCGAGTCAATTAGGTGAACAACCGACAATGACATCATGGTTAAAAGAGAAGCGGAACGTCTAACATGCATAAGCCATGATGCTCGGCTTCTACCTACGATTCTTACCCTTTAATGAAGTGACAAGGCCTTCTGGGCTTGCAGATTAACGGAGTGAGAGTTTCGCCTCTCTCTCTCATACAGGAGAACTTCCACTCTATGTCACGTGCATCGTCTACCTGACAAGCCCTCTTTGGAGAGTCACCTGAGTTACTGCAAATGGGGGGGGGGGGGGGGGCACGACATTATTAATAAAGCCCAACATCAATACAGTCCCGAAATGGAGCAACTCGGTGGAGAACTGCTCATACTTTGTAGCTTAAAGGGATGTGAGAAGCCTGATGTTCATGAAGGATCTTCAGAGCCAGAGATTTAAAGATTTTTTTTGTTTTCTTTCCCCTTGTTTAAATTCCCACCCTACGAAAGTTCAGGGGTAAAAAACAGGAATTTGCCGTCTGAAAAAGCGACAGGATAAGGAGGGCGGGAGGGAAGGTCCGGTGCGGTGCGGTCCGGCTAGGGATTCAGGTTTACCCAGAGCCAGCCCATGAACGTGCCGTACAGCCAGGTCTTCACGTACAGCTTCCTGCCCACCTCAGTCAGCAGCATGGGCAGCGTGAGGCCGGCTAACAACAGCAGCGAGGGCAGAGTCTGCGTCACGCTCAGGGCTGACCTCCGCCCCTGGCCGGGAAACAGGCGCTCCGTGGACAGCTCTCCTGGAGCGTAAAACGCAGCCAGCAACCTGTGGGGGAAGGAGGGGAGTCCTGAGCACAGCGAGAGCTGAACACTGCGGACACAGCACTGAGCTTACACATCCTGTGGGGAAAAGGCCCTGAGAGTACAGCCTGAACTCAGCGAGAGCTGAACACTGTGGACACAGCACTGAGCTTACACATCCTGTGGGGGAAAGGCCCTGAGCGTGCAGCCTGAACTCAGCGAGAGCTGAACACTGCGGACACAGCACTGAGCTTACACATCCTGTGGGGGAAAGGCCCTGAGCGTGCAGCCTGAACTCAGCGAGAGCTGAACACTGCGGACACAGCACTGAGCTTACACATCCTGTGGGGGAATGGCCCTGAGAGTACGGCCAGAGCTACACACTATGGACACAGCACTGCAGTCATATCCTGATATCCGGGGGTGGGGGGGTGAGTCACAAGCACTCCGGGCACAATCAGCAGGAATCACCTTAGACACCCCCCGCTACAGAATCCCTCAAACACGCTTTCCACGTATCCTCTGAAAGGCCCCAACCTTTGTATTAGATTACGTGAAATTAAAAAAAAAAAAAAAGAGGATTCGGCGGGACACTCACTTGTCCTTGATCTCAAACCTCCCGTGCAGCCAGCGGCGGAAGACTGTGGGCTCCAGTGGAATGTCCTTCACATCCACGCGTTGGAAGTGGACGTGCACCCTGGGGCATTCCTTACAGAGGAATTCTGTGGGACGGGAGGCAGAGCGGACAGAGCCCGTCATGTAAGAGGAACATTCCTGAACAGCGGCGGCACTCAGCTGCAGGTGGGAGCACGCTCGCCACCTTAATCTTTGCCCAGGCACGAGTTCCGTCCGGATGTTCCTTCCTAAAGGGGCCGGCATTCCTCCAAATTCCACTCTGGGGGGGGGGGGCATGCGTTTGGGGAGGCACATGGACATTAATAAGCCAGGAACAATCCTACAAAGCCATGCCCGCAGGTGAGGCTGTGAGGGGCCTCCGCCCCTTCATACACCAGCAAACAGCTGGATGTTATCACCACGGCCAACTGGCCAATGGAGCACTAGGGAGCCAGGCCCATTGCTAACCAATCAGAGTGCACTGTGGATACCGTCACTGGACAAAAGGTGTGATTGGCTGGACAGTGAAATTAGAAAATGCCAATAATATGAAGATTTATTTTTCAAATTTTATTGCAAGCTGTCACCAGAAGTTGTTTCATTCAAAAATACATAGATTTTCAACAAATTTGGTCAATATATAGTTAGTCACTAATTAGGTTCCTTAAAATGTACCTTACAATAAACCTTAATGAGGACTGATCTGGTGACGTTACTGTTTACTAAATCTCCCCCCACCCCCCAAAAATCCAATTTTCATCCAGGTTAGGGCCAAGACATCGAGGGTTGTCATCCTCACACAAACTATTTTTGTGGTTCCTAGGAAAAGCCCCCCCCCGCTCTGGTTCTGGTGGGGCCGCCCTTATTCACCACACCGGCCTGTGTTTGTTGGGAGTGCGTGAGCTAATATCCTCGCTGCTGGGCCGTGAGACACCGCGAGCGGGAGCGTGACGATGTGGTCTCTCTGCTGCTTTTTCCGGCTGCTTATTCCTGTGGTGTCCAGGATGTTTTGTTCTTTGTGTTTGTTTAGCGTGGCTTTGGTGCGTGAACGTCCCTCAGACACGAAAAGGCAGCGCGTCACACCGTTGTTTACGGGAAGCCACAGGAAGTTTCTATCACAGCTTGTTTTCGGTTTTAATTACACGGAGAAATGCAGCGAATCACACTGCCAATTAAGTTATTAATGAATCTTACTGATGAGTTAAGCTTGCTGTAATCTAATGGTCAATGCTGGGGATTTGTACTTAATGTGTTCCTGTTCAATGGTCAAGTAATGTGCAAGAAAATTACTATAAATGTACAGTAAAAAAAAAAAAAAACCTCACATTTGGTTCCGTGTAGAAACAACGTAGCCCTTGAACAAAAACATGTTCTGACGGAGCTTGTTTTCCTATCTAAAAGGCGGCAAACCCAAAGGTATGATATAATGAAACCTTTATCTACACTGTCGTTTTGCTCAAGACAAGTCAACTGTACGTGACGTGTAAAATCCTGTATCCTGAAGAGGCACTTCATACTGACAGACCTCTGTGTCTCCATCCCGATATCATACTGCAGAAAGTGAGAGCGGACCTCATCCCCAGCACATACACTGGCGGAGGAGAGCCGCGCCAGGACACGGCGGGTTCCAGCACTGACCGGGCATAGATGGGCCAGCACGCCGCTGACCCTCTGAGTCCATGGTGCCCTCATATGCCACAGTAACGTCATACACGGCATCCAGGTGCTCCTTCATGGTGTCGATGGCTATGTGTGAGGCTCTCATCCTCGGGGTCAAAATGTGCTTCAGGACAGCAAGGCCTGTGGAGACACCGAGAGAGAGAGAGAGCTTAGCTGACCTCTGACCCCTGGGGCTGCACTTCACGTTTACAGCAATCGGCATCAATAGCTAAGGGTGTCGTTCCCTCAGCGGGGTCTGCCTATAAGATGCTGGGTGACCTTCCAGAAGGTCTGCTTCTTATGTGTGATATCGCATGAATGTCCCTCAAGAGGTTTCATGCTGAACAGCCGACTGACAGCGCCCCCTGTAGATTAAAACTGAGAATCATCCCATGGATCTCCAGAGAAAACCATCACATTTAGTGACAGATGGACAAGAGGTGGTCAGGAAAGGTGTCTGTTAAAGTGCAAGAACAACATGCCAGAAAGAAAACGTGCTGCTTCTGATGGGGGGGGGGGTTGGGGGTCTGCAGGATGGCCTTACGCTTTTACACACCCCCAATCTGTCCAGCCCCCCATCCACATACCTACATACCTTCTTTTGCAGCAAACTGTTGGCTGTCGTTGATCACCTCCCTGAGCTCTGGGTTGTATCGAGTTCCCTCTGGGAAAATCACAAGGTACATCTGGGAAAGAAAAAAAAGACCATAAATCCGAAAGACAAAGCAGAGCAGACAGACGGCAGCGTTTGCAGGTTAATCCTACCCTAAGCCCCCAGTCAGATCCAGCTACCTGATCCCAGATCAGGGCACTTCACACTCATCCTAAACCAAAACAGCGATAATCTGCAAGCATTATGGGGGGAGGGGGGTGTGTCCTCTGCAAGGCACCTGATCACTGGTCACTGCTGGACAAGGTCTCACCAATTTAAAACCAAACAGGGCAGCTTAATCAAAACTGCCACATAAAGCCAGACCACCACGTTTCCCATGTCGCAGCCTCGTGGTAACGGCTGTTTGGATGCTTCCCCCACCCTCCCACCAGGAAAAAAACAACCCCACCCTTGTTTTCTTGAATGTTTATGGCAGACCACCGGATATCAACATAGTGTGTTTTTCTTTACTTTTCACCCCTATCGTGCTTCCTGTCCAGGCCAGACGGGTCACACGGTGAGCCACAGACCCACGCTGGCATTCATGAGGCAGGTGGCATGGAACAACCAGAGTGCCATGGCAAAATGCCACCTGCCAGGACTCAGGGCCCTTATGCAGACCATCAAGTGAGCAGGATTTGG
Source organism: Hyperopisus bebe (assembly GCA_026777045.1). NCBI lineage: Eukaryota > Metazoa > Chordata > Actinopteri > Osteoglossiformes > Mormyridae > Hyperopisus > Hyperopisus bebe. The sequence continues at coordinate 754,645 of JAODJW010000062.1, read as the reverse complement.
GTACGCTGTCTGTCAGGGCCCCAAATAGCGCTGCTTTATTTACGCAGGGGCTCGTATCGGTGCGTGAAAATGATTTATCACCGCGCTCGACTCTGGAGGTACTAGAAATCAGGGATGGGCCGATCCACATTTTTTCAGTTCCGTTCCGATTCTGATACAAGAGCTCTTTTTACTTTATTATACTTTGTACAGTTTTTTTAAGCTAGTAAATAGATGGAAAAAATGTATGACAAAAAATAATTAGGCTACTGCAAACATACATAAGGTACTGTTCCACCTCGTTTGTACGTCTTGTTTTAAGTGTTTGAGGCATTTGCAGTTCAATATGAATATATTCAAAGCAAGTATATACAAGTGGCGAATGCTTAATATTTTAACACAGTTTTTCTCCCATTGGCATCAGTTCAGTTACACTTTGTTGCGATGGCAGCCCCTCTGATACCACAAGCTGCAGCGAGCGTGCAAAGCAGTCCAAGTTAGCGACTCCCAGATCATCCATTGCTTTTTTCGGTCTCGCAGTTGCGTGCGTTTTAAGTGGGATTGTCCATTAAACGCTACTCCCACCTCTCAACACTTTATTTTACATAGATTGCAAATCGCTGCGCTACTGGTTTCTGCTAAAAGCGTAAAATACTCCCAGATCGTCACGTCTTATCTCACGCTCCTCGTACTGCGAAAGGTATGCGCATGACATCACAGCAGGCGGAAGTCACTGTACTCACACCCACTGAGTAGCAAAAAAAGACTGAGAGGCAGCGATAGCGTTTGGTTTGAATGCCACAAAAAACACATGTAAAATGGGAAAGAGCTGTCGTGCGATTGATTGTACAAATAGATTTAACACGAAATAGGAGCTATCTTTTTAGAGATTGCCAAAAACGAAATAAATGAGTATAGGATGTGGATTGGTCACGCATGGCCGATACCCGATCCGTCAAATACGTCTGGATTGGCGCCACTGAGGATATACGGGGGAAATCAGAAATGACAAGATGTATTAGAAAATCTCCTTGATGACGCTGTGACACAAACAAAAGAGTCAAAACATGGCTTAAGTGAAGCTCCGCTGCTGTGGCTGAGCTGCTTCTAGACAACCAGTCCACACGGTTCCTTCGCTTTTTAATACAATAAACACGTGATGAGCTCACCGGGGGAGCTATGTGGCGGGGGGGGGGGCGTGTAGATGCTGCCCTGGGGTCTGAGTTCCCAAAAGCGTTGGACCCGCGTCTCGCTCCAGGGAAGCAGCACGCGCGGGGAGTTTGTCTCTGTGCCGTTTCATTAATGACGCTGGTGAAGTACCATGGTAATCTCATCTTTTAATGGCTTCCTGAGGTTCATACGCATATATGACCAAAAAGGACCCGTCTGAAGGGCCGCAGACGATGAAGAGCACGGTGATGACGGCACTGCGTGGCACGGCGGGAGACGGGGGGCCTTAACTGTGGTGCTTATAAGGTATGCCTGATAGTAAGGCCGAGATGGGCACAGACAGGTATGGGCACAGGGACAAACAGGCAGAGGATGGGAGAGACTGGCAGAGACGGGCACTGCCAGAGGGACAAACTGGCAGAGATGAACAGAGATGGGCACGGCCAGGGGGACAGACTGGCAGAGATGGGCACTGCCAGAGGGACACACTAGCAGAGGATGGGAGAGAGTGGCAGAGACAGACACAGCCATAGGTACAAATGGACAGAGGACAGGAGAGACTGACAGAGGGACAGACTGGCATATGATGGGAGAGATTTGCAGAGACGGGCACAGCCAGAGGGACAGACTAGTAGAGACGGTTAGAGACTGGCAGAGATGAGCCATGCCCTCAGACTTACGGGTATTCCCAATTTCATTTGTGAGGACAGCTTCTTCTTCATCGCCTTCTCATTGAACTTGGAACTCCGCTTCACGTAAACACCTCCATGCTAAAACACAAAAAACCCAAAGTGCTTGTGAGACCCTGGCAAGGGTGTGTGGGGGTGGGGGGTAAAAGCAGCTACATTTGCTCAGGACATCATTCTGCACCTCGGCGTCTCTCGCACCTTGGAGAAGTAGCAGCCATAGAGGGGCAGCCACTTGAGGCCGTCCTTGAGGACATAGCGCACATGACCCAAGGCGTCCTGCCGGATGGCCAGCATGTCAGCGATGATCCAGTCCACTTTGGGCAGGTGACACAGCGGTGGGGGGCATTAGAGGGCGGCATCTCAGCTTAGACGTTACAGCATGCTTACATCCTCTCAGAGGATCACACTTAACTGCCGTGTGGTGAACGGATATTACCGTCCCACAGAAACCCAGAGAAACGGAGCACAAAGCTCGGAAATCTGAGATCCGGATCAAGGTGAGTTTATGTTGACTCAACACGAGTATTTATGAGACAAACATGAAGGTGCCAACCTGTACACTGATGGTTGGAAAGGTAGATCACATTCTCTTTGGTCTTTGGTATATCTCCATAAATGATGACCTGCACAAAAGAAGGTGACAGACTGTCAGTTGTACACAGAGGACAGGACAGAGCAGTACTATGAGCTGCGGTCTAGGAGAGAGAACGCGAGCCTCTGGAGTCTGAGTCCAGCTGGCCAGGCTCCAACTCCACCACAATACGGCTCTTTGGTTAGATAAATGAAATACACGACCGGGATTTACAGCTGGCTCTCATGAACCGGTCGCAAGGCCCAAGCCCAAGGGAGCTCCCTGTGCAGTGTCTGCGTTACAGGCCTCAGGATGTTGGGAGCGCAGAGTTACTCACAGAGGGCAATGCCGCAACACAGTGCATGCTGCAAACTTCTCGGATCAGCACCATGAAAATGCCACATCTAAAATGCTGCACGATGATCAGGGCTGACACAGAACACGCATGAACACTGCAGCTTTTGGGGACTTACACGGATCACGGGGAGTTTCAGGATTATGCAACACGCCCTGAGATGTCACTTTGAGACCTGCCAAAACTGTGCTCATGTCCGTCTGTGCATAAATCATTACATCCTGCTGTAATCGCCCACTGAAGAAATGCTATTAGGTCTCTGGGCTGTTCTGATGGTTAGAAGGTCAAGCAGAACAGCAAGGTGGAGAGTTTGGCCAGATACGACGGGCCCACCATGTGCAAACGCGGACAGAGCAAAGCCCCTGTCAAAATACGGCCGATGGCTTGGGGTTAAAATCCATCAATCAACATTCTACTGGAAAACACAGAATCTCTTTTGGGAAACCATCAATGAGGGGCTGACATGTTTGGGCCCTGCTCAAAAAGAGCAGGCTGGGAATAGGCAGAAGGAGTCAGCATACCCTCATGTTCACCCAGATTGCAACATGGAGAGTGACTCAGATGCAACTCCTGCATGGCTGCCAAGTCACCTCGGACACACGCATGCGGCCTGCTCGACTTTGACTGTTCCTGCCTTCACTTACAATGTTTTCTCCCGCACAAATACAGAAGTTAATAAAGACTGGTCCAGAAGCTCTGGCAAACTTTTACACACCCTGCAAAAAAGGCCAGACAGGGCCCTACGTCCTCCATACTGTCCGTTTTTCATTTGGATAAGGGCATACTTTACTTTCTGATGGTGCAACCAGTATTCATAATAGAATTTGGGTGTCAAAAATCTCCCAACACTTCCCCAATAAATGGAGACATTTAATTCAATTTCATTTGCTGTATTTGCTTAATTAAAAAGGTGTTCATCGATCACTTGGACGCACAGACGTTGGGACAGTGGGTTCGCTGCTTCCTAATGCTGCCGGCACAGGGGAGGTGAGGTGAACTGAGCTTTTGCTTGGTTGCACTCGATGACCCAGTGTGAGACACCAGGCCAAGCTTTACTCCACTAGACAGCCTGGTGGCGGAAGCAGCTCAGAGCAGCAGCTGACCGCTGTCACCGTGAGCACACGCCGTCACCCAAGTGCAGGGTGACACACAGCCTGCCACAGCTTCTGCATGGCTGCCTGACAATTTTACAGGCCAGTGCCACCCAGCACCAGAAACACGGGCCGGTTCCAGGCATGCCCCCTCCAAACTCCTTTCTGTCACGTCTGGAACTCGCCTTGCAGGATTTTATGTTTTCAGAGCAACAATTACAAGAACCACACCCAAGCCGTACTCTCCCCAAAAGGCGGCGAGTTCATCATTAAAACAATGGCGGTGTTGTTATAGCAGTGAAAGGGGAGGCAAAGCCAGTCAAGAAGCATATGCATGTTTACTTGAACATTTCTCACTTCCCCTTTTGGGACAGAAGTGGTTTTGTGCTCAGAGAGATGAAAGTGAAGCATGTTTGCCATGGAGGGGCCAGACGGACCGCCATACGTTTGTCAAACTTTAGCTGATGGCAGACTGGCCCTGTGCCAATGCCATTCATACAGCAAAGACTTCCAGCCACAGCTAACGCTGGATTCCTGCACAAAGCATGATCAGTCGACAATCCACATGAAGAAAATTACTGAAATTAAAAAGCACCCAGTATGTGACAGGCATACTTGAAAGAACAACAAAATAAAAATGTTCCTTAATAAAAAATGTTGCAAAGTGTAGCCTGTATTCAGTATATTGTAATGTGTAACCCTAGTTTAAAACGCATTTATCTCTGTTTAGGCATTATATTGTGTAACCCTTATCTGAAATGCATTTATCTGTGTTTAACCTGTGTCACCGCACTGCATTCCTCTCCTGCCCGAGCGCACTCACCTCCACCCCCGTATAGTTTTCGAAGAAGAACAACACCATGCTCTGGTACACGGAGTAGATGCCGTCGTCCAGGTGGTGGTAGACCCTGGCTGGCAGCAGCGCGGACAGCAGGCGGCAGGCGCTCCAGGTCAGCAGGTACGCCGGAGCAGTACCCAGCATGACGGCCGCGGGGAGCCAGTATCGCAGCGAGTACGTGTGGACCACCAACGACAGCAGCATTTTCAGACTGGGGGGTCCGGGCAGCGGGTGAATGCGGGAGCGTAGGGGCCGAGCTGTGCGCAGGGACCTCCGGGGAGACGCAGCCTCCAAGCTCAGGGTTGGCTAACCAGCTAGCCGCGCTGCTAACCTCGACAGGCAGGCGGAGCAAAGGGCGGCGCTGCTAAGTCGCACGGCCTCAGGCGCCTTCACATTCCTTCTAGGGTCCAAAGCGGGCCGGCAACCTGCACGGTTCCCTTTGGTGAGTTCGGTTACGCGGTTAAAGTACAGCTCCCCCCGACCAAAGCTGACCGCTCCAAAGTCACGCACGCCTCCCCGCGGCCTCCATGTTGGAAAGGACGCCTTCCGCACTTCCTACCCTCCTCGGCGCCGATTGGCCGAGCTGTCAGTTTCCGTGGCAGCCGTTGCTAGGAGAGCGCGACAGCCGAGTGCTCTGATAGGCTGGGGGAGGATGTGCTAGCGCCCGATGTCCTTTCCAGTCCGGTGCTTTCTTTAGCGGACGACCGTGGCGCTGAGCAGGGAAGGCGTGACTGTCATCCCGCAAACCTCGCGCACTGAGCCCCGACGTGTCCCCGAGGAATCAGGGGTACCCCGGAGTGATTAGTAGTAATGCGGCCCTTACTAGCAGGCTCTCAAACTGCGGTACTTCATATAGACAAGTCAGCTTTCAGGTTTAAGCCCGCTTATCAAATTTTGGGTGAAGGACTAATTTTTTGCACACTTTAGATGTCTTGATTCTAAGTACAGGAAATGTGACACAGTGTCAAATATCATATCATGTTCATCTCCAGCCAGACAGATAATCTGCATTAGGAAACAATTGTCCAGTATTCATTATAAATAAGTACAAAAGAATGTTTATTGTCAAGTGTCTGGAAGATATAATGCTGAGCAAAAAAAAAAAAAAATAACAGCAAGAATTTGATTTGTGCAATTATACATGTATTTCATAATACTCAAGAGGCTGTATAAATTATCATCTTTCAGCAAACCCTGTACTGTGCTGTAAACTCATCCACGGAGCAGGCGGGCGGCATGAGCCTGTGCTTTCGCTCAGACAGCGATGTCTCGCCAAACTGCATCACACACTGTCTGCTGTCTTTCGCCATTCCAACAGTCTGCGGTCATCTCAACCCCAGAGTGGACTAGGACAAACTGGGTGGACCTTGAGGGTGACCAGCAGCTGTCTGATGGTTACCAGGAGAAGTGCCCCTGATCCTCAGCGAGGCAGGGAGACATCCCATCCCTGAGATATGACAAGCCCTTCTTGGTTTTTAACTGTATCCAACTAATTCTCAAAGCACAGTGAAATCTCTGAGAAAGGCAATGAGCCGACCACCTATCATATGCTATTAACTGACAGTGGAGTGTAATTGCTATCATATCAGAGGGGATTCACTGATGTAAATAAATCACTCTAACAATGTAAATGATTGTCATAATGATATTAAACAAGAATTTTTTATTATTGATGCACCATATTTTTCACAGTAAAAATCCCTTCGACGTGACTTTCTGCTTTACGTTTAGTAGTCCTGCAGCCGTAAAACTGCAAAGAAATTAGGAGTAAAGGCAAAAAATGACTTTCACTCAATGACAAACTGTGATCTAAGATAACGGAAAGATACAAATTTATAAAACAAACGTAACAGAGGAGCTCAAGGCTCAAATGCAGAGATGAAACACATAACGAGATGGAGAAGCATTCTCATACAACAAAAAGTACAGAAGGCATGTGAAGGTCCCTCAGGCGCCTCCCGTTAAGCGGGTGCCGGTACAGCGACCTCCCCTCGTGGTTTCAGTCTAGGTCGTAACTGTCATAGGGCAGCTGCTTGAGGTGAGTTAGACAGTCTGGCAGACAGGAGAGAAACAATCACACATTATCACAGTGAGCCCATGTTTCAAGGTAACAGAAGACTACAGTCATCTAGCAGGTCCCGTTGCTCTGAGGAACTGAAAACACAGCAGACATGGCAGGATTAATGTCGCCCTGGGCCGTGTGTCTGTGCTGGTTTCAGTACTGACCCATTCTATCCCATTTGTACATTTCGATCTATTTCCCAGAATGCAACGCTTCCTCAGTGTGAGTCCTGACGGCCCCTCCCCTGCTCTGTGCCCCTGCTGTGGGCTTCACTCACCCAGCACCCACTGCTCGGAGAGTCTGCGCGCCCCCGCCGGCTTCTTGCCGCGGTAGTCGCCGATGAGGAGGCCGGCCTGCCTGACGCTCTGGCACACGGTGCCGCCGCAGAGCCGGATGAGCTCGGCAAGGCTCAGGCTGGGCGGCTGGGAGTGCGGCGACACAAACATGGCCGGCTGGTCCGAGAAGAGGTCCTGCTGATGCTCGCCGGCCGACAGGTGCTGCTGGAGACGGCAGATCTGGGGAGGGAGCCGAAAAGGGCACGTTTGAGATGCGTCACACAGCCATCGGCTCAGGAAGGCTAAGCTGCACCGACTGCAAACGGGATCCCTCTTTTAAAAACAGCCCAGCGCTCTTGCCTGCTATGGGATCTCGACAGCTATCATACAAACAGTTGCTGCGGTTACCGTGGACACATGGTCATGTGGGGGGGCAAAAAATCATCACCACCAATGAAGAGGACTGACCTACATGCAAGACATTACCCTCATACGATTAACCCCACGTAAACCACAATGCAGCAGATTTTCCACAGCACATTGAATCTCCATCACACATACATGAAACTTGTTTCCCCTTGGACCACAGACCTGTCTTGCCTTGTATCACGGGCACCTATCAAGGTGTAACTTAGTGACAAAGCATTGATTTGTAATGCGAGCCAAATAGTATGAAAACAGAGGGAAGACATTCCCTGCTTTTAAAAGGTCATCGTCAAGAAAGCAGTAAAATCACTGACGAACCAAACTGAAGAGAGAGTCGGGGTGCAGCCATGTGCCCAGCATTACGGCGAGGCCTGTGTCGAGATCAGGGTCACGGGAAGGTTAGCCAGCATGGGCTGTGCTTTGTTTCACGTCAAGCCCGGCTTAGAGAAAAGATTCCAGTTTGGCAGGGAGTAGGAGGAAGAGGAGGGGGCTCCTTCACTGTGACAGGCTGCCCTTGGTAATTACGGAACTTTTTGTTTTTACTGCCCATGATACTTAATGGCCTGAATGATTATCTCCTAACATAAGGACCTTTGACCTGAAGCTACACTTATAAGCATTTTTGGATTTCAAAGCCCGAACTGCAATTTAACTTAATCCGTTTTGACTTGATGGCACCAGAAAGTCTAATTCTTCATGAATTCAGGTGTCTCATCTCAAGATAAAGGCAGAGTGTACATATCCAATGTGATATATAGCAGAAATAAATCACGTCATTTCCAGCTGGCATAACGGGATGGTCTGTGAGCGAGCAGCATAATGTGCTTCAATTAGAGACTGTCATAACATTCAGTGTCAGGAATTCACTCTGGAAATCTGTCCATTCAAAGCATGATCACCGCCCGCAAAGCCCATTAACGCAGGCAGGTACTGGAACGTTCCGCCTTCCACCCGTGCCAGCTCCCCCTCCCTGGGGCTGGCGCTGCAATGAATGATGGGAGTCTGGAGACGCCGTGCTTTCTTATGGCTGCCGTAGCTTCTCATAACGATGGGTCAGGAGACCCCCCCCCCCCAAACGAGTCAGCTGCACCGGCCCTGCATCTCGCCCCTGGGCTCCGTCTTGGGTCAGCGGCGAGGCTGACGGGGATAGTCTGCTTCGGGGGTGGGGGGGCTGCAGCAAAGGGGCCCTTTTAACGCTCTGTAATCACGGCTCAGCTCAGCGCACAGGAGAGTCCCTGTAGGTGGGGGTGGCAGCTCTTATCCTTCTTATCATGCAGTATATCTGACCTGCACTGCTATTGGAGGCCTCCGCGCTCCTGCCGGGACGAAGCGCTCCTTATTCCCACTCTCCTCGTTAGGGGCTAATTTAAAGCTGATGATCACTCTGAGACGAGCCACATGACCACTTACACGTATACGCACGCTCAGATACGCGTCTGGGGTGACGGCCACGCCACAGACTGAACACCGCTTTCAGCATTGGACCAAATATAAAAGTTAATTTCATGGCAAATTTATTACACACACAACTCGCTCTCACATACTGGGAAGGGGTAAGACTGCCCACAGTCCACAGGAGAACCGCCAAGCACCAACGGCCCGGTCACATGGCTACAAACGCGTTCGACACCAGTCCACCGGTCTGAAAGCTCTAAACATGGACTATGTTGCCATTCACGTCCTATTATGAGGAGAATTCAAATCACTGCATTACATTAGTGCCATAAAAACACTGAGAGGCCCTCGAAGTACATGCTGACATTCATTTGGACACCCATTTATATATTTTATGACCTGAAAAGCGTATTACCACACACCCATACAAACCCCAAATCACAACAACCTGCGGCATGTGAGCTGACCTTCTGTTTGCAGACCATGAACCATTGCCTTTAATACATTACTCCAGCATACCCTACCTACCCTATCTATCAGCGATCGGGGGCAGACTATAAGCGCACCCTAACTCTCCAAGCAGCCCAGCAGTGGCAGAGGCAGACAATGTAGCCCACCGGATAACAGCGGTCTGCATGCTGAGAATTCCACTGGAAATGGTACATTCCGTCATTTCCTTCCCGCTGCTTCCGCCGACGTTAAACACGCGGAATGCGATCCCCGAACGTCAAACGGGAGGTGAGTCAGCGCGTGCACCTGAGTGTTCCGCATGACACAGCCCTTCCTCTGGACTCATCTGCAGCCGTGCACGCGGGCCTTCCTCTCGTGGACAGACACAGCACCCCGCTTCCTGCCAGCGTGTGCATGTGAAGGGAGGACACCCACAATCATCTAGAGAAGATTAACTACCCAAAACAGGACCAAACAAACATGATCAAAAGCAATGATATCTACTACTTTGCTCAAACAGTAATGAATTTAGTAGTAAAATTGTCAGCATAGTTTAGTAATTTTATTTGCTTTTATTATTTCAGTTAAAGCAAAACCCTGAACCTGGTTTAATTCACAGGACAATAATCTATTGCAATTCCAGTAAGAGTCTGATGCTGCAAAGGAGACAGGACTTGGCTGGAGTTCCCTGTATCTGATGGATGTCAGTCCTCTTGTACAGTACATTACTTTTTATAACTAAAGGTAAGTGCTGCCTTCAAAATTAAGCGGCAAAATGAAATTGCAGGTCGGTATTTTGGAGGTCTTAATGAAGCTAAATGTTTTCAGGTTACAAGACATTAAGCTTTGTTTTTTAATGAAGACACAAGATATTTTCATTGTGAGGCCAAATCCCAGGGCTTAATATGTACTGTGAAAGGCTTGAGGGAACCACAGGATGACAGCGATTTCACCGCAGTAACCAGAGCTGCTGTTACCGTAACCGCACACAGATCCCAGAAAGGTGCAGCCGGCGAAACGGGAGGGGTTCAGTGGTTTAATGGCAAAGATGAAAAACACTACACAAGCTCAGGGATTGTGAAAATTGGAAACGGAGCTGGAAGCACGACTACGGAGCTGGGAAATCCCTGGGGGCAGGCGCCAAACATCCTACTGGATTTGTTTCCTGTGAAACACACCTGGCTCTCCTCGCCCTGTGAAGTCTGCACAGTGACGACGACGTCGCCTTCCCCGGAACACAGCAGGAAATCGACGGCACAAAGGCCTGTTTATAGCAGTATGTCTGCCAGGCCTCACCTCTATCAGACGGAGTGATTTATCTGCTAAACAACCCCTGCAGAGTCGCGGCAATTGTGCATTACAAAATTTAGAAAATGTGTCACCCCCAATTTCAGCTGTCCTTTTGCGTCATGCATGAATCAGTGTGGGGGGTGGGGCTTTGGGGAAGACAGGATACCTTCACCTGCAGGCCTATTTCCTCAGGAGCATGAAACTAATCACTCTGATACTGGGCCCACAATCCATAAGTTTGCACCTGGTCATTCTCCGTTAGATCACCCTGTAAGGTTCGACAGAAGGGTCCCTTCCCAGGAATAGTAGGCCAGCTGCAGGTCACTTTAAATGGCTGCATGGTAATGCTGCAGTCTAAAGAACCCCTGAATGACCTGTTAATGAAACGCTAATTCTGGATGCACCAGAGGCATACGCGAGATGGATTTCAGGTCAGCTTGGCATGAAATGAGACACAGGCTGCACCACATTCTTCTTAGCTGCTCGGAGTTCTCCATGGGCAATTTGCTTTCCCCAGAGCGCTGGGCATTGATGCCAGGCCTGGGGTCTGTTGGGGGGGGGGGGGGGGCGGCGCACTTGTTGTGTGAGAGCAAAAATCGACCAATCCTTAAGCAATTTAGGGTATTAACGATCGAGACTAACAGGAGCTTCTGCACACAATCACGTCTGGTCCTTCCTTGGAAGTGGAGATGGTTGACTAGCAATTTATCATTTTTTTTGGGATCTCGAAGCCAGTGGGAAATACACAGAAGTTCTGTAAATGGGAGCAGATGGGGGCGTCTCTCTCTTCTCTACCCAATTTATATAACAAGCCTAAAGTGTAATATTGATAACGCTGTAAATATAAACCCAGTATCTGTTTTTTTCGCACAAACAGACTCAACAGACAAACATGCCCAGGACATTTTCTCGACAATTTCTTTTCGCAGACCCGCATCTCTCAGTGTGTTTTAGGCTCTGGCCCTCACTGATGGCGGAAGGACTCACCAGTCAGATGTTAAAACGCACGGCAGACAGGCATGAGCTTAAAAGCACTGGCTGGGAAGGATATCTGAAAGAGCTGGACGCGCCGCCGTAACAGTCACGTGCTGATGGCTTCCTGCAAGCTTACCGACATGACATGAAGTGTGAGGACAGGCTTTGTTAATCCCCCCCAGGACTCCAGCCAACTGCAAACAGGACCCCCCCCCCCTTTTCCATAAGAGGCCCTGGAAGCTACCAGTGTCTGAAACAGGCAGGAAATAGGAACTTAAACTTCTGAAAGCATGCAGAGGATGGTTTTGAAGAGTCAGGGTGATGGGGGGGTAATGTCCGGGACTTTCCTGGGTGGGGGGGGGGGTCCAGTTTAGGAGAGTCGCCCAGCTGCATCCTGGAAGACTGCGCTCCCCCAGACATTATACATGACAGCTTCCGCTTTCCCGCTTTACTTCTGCAGAGGGACCCTCGCAGTGCGGGAGCGTCACTGGCAGACAGGAGCACACAGAGCCTTTAATTAGTGCCCCCGGATCTGAGAGACCCCTCCCCATCCGACACCGACCTGTGACGCGCAGGAACCTCGAGCCCTGCCTTGGTGCAGATCTACAGGGGGGGGGCGGTCACACTTCACATACCACTAACCCCAAAATAAAGGGGGGGGGGGGTGCGAGAGCAGGCTGCTCCTCCCACCACGTGGGGGTGGGCACAGACAGAGCTCCACAAAAGCACGCACAGCGCAGGGTAAGCGCTGCAGAGGCCAGGACGCTTGTCTGGGAGACAGAGTGCGACGGAGCGCTTTTGTTTACTGAGCAGAAAAGGAAACTCACACGAGCTGAATAGGAGAATGCTGCCTGCTTATGCACTGCTGCTGGGTTGCAGCCTCACGCTCGGGGCCGGCTTCAGGAGGACCCTAGAGAAGAAGCAGTACCGCATCCAGAGCGGCCCCTGCAGCTACACCTTCCTGCTGCCCGAGACGGACACCTGCCCCCCAGCCAGCGAGCTGCCCCAGGAGGACCAGCCCGTGCAGGGTGAAGACTCTATGCAGCGTCTGGAGCAGCTGGAGACCATCATGGAGAACAACACGCAGTGGCTGCACAAGGTAGGAAGCCGCCACGCCTCTCCGCGCTTTCAGTGATGCTGCGCCTCACAGATCCTGCGTCAGCTTACAGGTCACCAGCATGCTCACACTTTATGCAGGCAGGGACTGATTTATCTCTGACACCGTGCCCGTGGTACTGGTCAGACAACCCCTGCCCACAGGTAACGCTTTCAGCGACAGAGGGCTGCTTTCCTACTCACTTTCCGAGAGAAAGCTGACATGCTACACTATATTCCCAGAATGTTCTTCTGGACTCGGGGTTGGGACAGGCTGTGGCTCCGGTCCAGTCTTGCCGAACTTGCACAGAACTCTGCACGCTGCTATCTGGGATAAATGCTCCAACTAGCCAGGATGCACTCTAGCAGGAATTGGCTAGGGAACGCTGCACCGAATACTAATTCATGTCCATCTCATGACTGAGTTTGGCAACCGAGTTGGCAAGATTCACCGCCAAACGACACTTGAGATTTCCAGCAGGAAAAGAAAGCACTGTTCGTCATGCCAGTGTTGATACTTTCAGCAGAAGTCGCGCGTTGACAGTAATTGCAGTTAGACACTGTGCACATTTCATCTTCCCTTCTGTCCGTCGCTCACGCTCAGACTGTCAGAATTGAGAGGAGTGCCGGCTGCATGATATCCGCTCGCACCCCTCCGTCCAACCCATCCATGTTGCAGTGAGTGATGTGAAGAGAAAGAAAAATCTTTAGCCTCAGATACCAGTCCAGCCTCTAGCGCTGCTCACTGCTCATTTGTAAGGTGCCAAACTCTCACGTCACATCAGTGTGTTAATAGCAGACATGGTAAGGGATGAAAAGTGTATCGAGCTTGACAGACAGGCTTTATGCACCACGGGGAGGTATTCAGTGCCGTCGAGGTGCCCACACGATGCCCACACGATGCCCACACGAGAACCAGACGCATCACCTGCTTCATACAGGTGCAGTGAGAGACGGCTGCTCCCTGGAGGGCGGAGCTGGGCCAGCTGTCTGTGATCTCCCATTATCAGGAGACCCTTTTCACGGCTTTTAGGATGGAACTAACAAGCTCATGCTGCTGGCGCCTGGTGGGAGATGCTTGGGGAAGGTGGGGGTTGAGCTTTTTAACAAAACCAGGAAGGGTCCAGCCCTCGCCGTTCCAGTTCATACAGTAGATTAAGCCAATTAAGCCGGGAAGGCAGCGCTGGTCAACAGGTCAGTTTCATGTTGTTGTCTATGAATTGCTGGCAGCCTATTCAGACCATGGGAGATCTGAGTGGTGAAAACGGGGGAACCTTTAACGGGGAACCTTAGAGGGCTCCCGGGAGCTTCAGACAAAAAAGGCCGACCGATTACGCCAAGTCCAGGGACTGAGGCAGAGAGATGGGCAATTAGTCTCTGTCTGAGTGACAAAACCATGGGGCACCTTAAAATATCCCGGGCTCCATTATGGTGGTATAGCACTTATTACTTTATCTGAGGTCACAGCACTGCCAGAATGATCTTCTCATGGATTTATAGATAAATACATTTAAGTAATAGTAAGTACAAGCACTCAAAACGTGTTGGGAAAGTAGGAAATCAAATATATACTAGTGAAGACCGGGGTCATCCTTAACATTCATGAAGTGAGAGGGAACATGCAGAGTCAGCTGAGACACAGCTGCTAATGAGTACAAAGGCTCTGCAAACGGGCCAAACAGATCAGAAGCGGCAGGCAGAGATGTGGCCTGCTTCTTGGGGTCTATGACACAGATGTGACAGAAGTTGTCTGGGGTCATGCTGGAGATGGACACGGACCATGACCATCTCTCAGGAGACGACAGCCCAGATAGCTGAACGTGGTGCAGGATGCGAGGCGTGAAAACAACACAGCCACTCCTTAAACTGAGCCCACAGGGGCCATAAAGGTCACGTAAAGGAACCGCGGCGAGCGAGAAGCTGCTGGCGCTTAAGGGTTTTCAGATAGCTGCAGGTCAGCGAGTTTGTATGTCACGCTTGGTCAGGGTGGGGGAAACAGTAATGAGTGGATGGGGCCATTTAAAGGGAACAATGAACCCCCCAGGCCCCTGGCTGTCAGAGTCGCCGTACAGCACGAGTGGAGAATGACGGGCATGAAGTAGACCGGAGGAAAGGGGTTCCGGAAAGGCGACGTGTCCTTTACACCCAGTGCAGCTTAATGTCGTGTTTTTTCCTCTCTTGCTGGAAACACACAGACACCAGTACTGGGGACGCAACCTGTCACTCATCAGCTCATCCTGTTTGTGACCCGTGTGGCTCGGCCAGCCCTGGGAGACCCGGTGCCGGAAGGTTCCGTGTCAGGCTCCGGATGGTAGCGGCTCACTTTGTTCGCCCGGTCGCCCGCCTGCCATCCTGAGCCCGCATTCCACAAAGGGGGCCATCTCACACCTGGCCCCACGTGGTATTGACTCTGGGAGATGCCTTTGACCCTGGGAAACTTTCATTTTGTAGGACACAAAATCACAAAACACCAGCGTAATTTTTCAAACGTAGCACGAAAGAGCGATTAAGTATATGACTTGAATGAGCGCCGACACAAAATCTTCCTCTCAACCGCCTCCCTTGGGAAGGGTGGGGGGGTGGGGGGGGGGCAGCTCCATCCTAGGCTGCCATAAACTGAAACATGGGGAGAGCGAGGGAAAAAGTCACAGGTCCCTACCACACCCCCACCCCAGTAAGCAGCAGGAGCCAAGTTGGGATTTCCTGCTTCGATCGTCCGAACAGTTCCCAAACATGCCTTTCGCTCTCGGAGTGCACTTCCCCCGCTCCCTGGCCACATGGGAATTCAGCAGTCGCGGCATTGGAGACGTCAACGCCTGACTCGCGTGCCAGCTCCGCGGAGCGAAGAGAAGGAAAAGGCATTCATTATGGCCAAGGAAAGAGCTGTCCCGCTCCCAATCTGACTTCTAAAAATACCAGCCTGCCGCAGATTACATCACTTCCGGGTCCAAGAGGCAGCTGGACAGAGAGTGTTCTGAGAGCCGCTGACTAACTCAACAGGGAGACAAACTTCAAATTACTGGGCTCATTTAGATCTCAGCAGATGCAGGATAAATGCGAGGCAGCAAATGTAACTTCCCTGAATCAGCTGGCAGCATTTCAGCACGCATTCTTGAAAAAACACAGCGTTTAAAAGTTGTTTCGCTTGGGATAAACTCCAAGCCAAGAACAACAGCTTAAATCAAGCCATGTGTAATTCCAACATTCAGCTGTGAAAGTCTGGAGCCAGATAAATATTAAACAGCCTAAATAAAAATTTGAACCAATTTGAAAAAGTTTGTGTTCCAGCCTATTCAGCAAGTATAAGAAAATAAAACAAAACACATTATCAGCATAAACTGCTGATGCTGAGAATTGCTGAGGTGCAGATCATCGGTTGCCCCAATACCCATTATGCCAGCATTAGTTAGCCTGTGATACAGTGAACACTGCATCAGAACTGGAGGCACACCAACATTCAACCAATGGTAATTGCTCAATTACAGGGTCATTCCAAACACAACAAATTAATTGTAGGCTGTGCTGTGTCATTTCCCTCATTACAACTCTAACATTAAGCAGAGGCTGAGACAGTGAGACAGGGGCGCAGAGGCTGACACAGTGAGACAGGGGCGCAGAGGCTGACACAGTGAGACAGGGGCGCAGAGGCTGACACAGTGAGACAGGGGCGCAGAGGTTGACACAGTCAGACAGGGGCGCAGAGGCTGACACAGTCAGACAGGGGCACAGAGGTTGACACAGTCAGACAGGAGTGCAGAGGTTGACACAGTCAGACAGGAGTGCAGAGGCTGATACAGTCAGACAGGAGTGCAGAGGTTGACACAGTGAGACAGGAGTGCAGAGGCTGACACAGTGAGACAGGGGCTGTAGCTCTTCTCCAAATCCTCTCGACAGTCTTTCTTTTGACACTGCAGCCCAGCCACGTTCAGGTTGAAAATGGTCCAGAACATGAATACATCTCATCTCCTGAATATACCGGTTCTGAAAACCCTAAGGATACGAGTTTAATCTCCACAGCCAGTTAAAACCCATCCCACAACTGAGAGAGACCTGAAGACCGTGGCTGTTCTGCAGGGGCTGTGACCCTTGCAGAAGGATCTTATTTCCAGTTCCTGTGCATCTCTACAAGAATCTCCAGCTCAGGAATGAAGCAGGCCCGTTTTCCTCACTTCAGCGCTGTTCGAAACGCCTGCTTTTCCAAGCCTAAGAACAGATTATGAAAACATGCATGTCATTTATGTCTTGAGAAAACAAACTGGGTGTACTGTCTGCTGGTGTATTTTGAGTCCATTCTGAGAGTGGTGTCCTATTATTATGATATGGTCAGAAAGGACCGTTTCCATTTGCTTAACAAAAGTAGGCACAGGAAAAATGACACATAACAATCCAGTGGGATAAGTAAGACATATCAGGACGATATCGGTGAGGGGAGAACTTCACTGATGTGTTTAGCGATTCAGGGGGATCACGTCGGTCATCCAAGGCCATGTGTTGCTCTAGCTCCCTAAAGCGTATATCAACTCGGCCCCCTTCCGATGGAGCCAAAGTTGTATTTTTAGGCAGGCAGACTTTCAGCAGTCCCACCATGGGGGCTGTCAGTCCACCTGCTGCCTCTGGGCGGCCAAACACAACAGCAGACCCCAAACAGGAGACAGCCTCCATTCAGGGACAACAAAACAGAATTTAGGGAGAGTAGGACCACTGCATTACAGATAGCGCCAGGCCCCTAAGCAAACCTCTCCACTCCCATCTCTCCACGTTCCCTCGCTGCCTTTCGGTCATAGAGCTCTTTGCCATTTCCACCCCAGCTGGAGACATACATCCAGGACAGCATGAAGCAGGAGATGGTGCAGATCCAGCAGACAGCTGTACACAACCACACGGCAGCCATGATTGAGTTTGGGACCAACCTCTTGAATCAGACCAGAAAGCTAACCAGCGTGGAGGCCAAGGTAAAGGGGGACACTTTTCTTATTCATGATACCAAAGCGACTAAAACAGTTCAAAATGATTCTTGTATTGCTTAGACTTAATGGAAATAGGATTAACTACACAAGGTTACATTGGGCGTTGTCTGTTTCAGAAAGGATCTCTAGTTTCCACACTAGGTAAAGCTAGTGTTATTCTTTACCAGCATAGCACCTCAAGGTGGATTAAAACTGTGTATTCAATTAATTGTTCTACAGCACTTCTCACAACACAGTTTCCCTGAGACACTTAAGACTGTGGGGTGATGCATCACTAGTTCATGGACACTGAACGGCTCATGACACAGGAAAAAAGGAACAAACCAAAACATCATGTTTAGCCATGAAGGCTTGCTGCTTCACTCCCTGACACACTTCCACCATTTTCTGCACACACCTCTCTGTTCATTATCCACACACAGGCCACATTTGAATGCTGAAAATCAGTGGCCCCGCTTTATCGTGAAAAGGCCTTTTCAGTAGCTCTTGGACCGCATGAACTCGCACCACACAGCCGTCCGTCTGAGACCAGATTGTTTGGTTAAAGCCAGACTTTAAAGCTCTTTACCCCCTTTGACAACCGGAGCCAAAACTTCGACAAAAGTACTCTGGTGTGTCACTACAGCCCCCCCCCCCCACCCCAATCCACAGAACATCAAAAGCTCTGCCCTTGTCGGGCAGCGAAAGGGAACGAGAGCAAATCCCTCTGCCAAACACACTGGTGTTCCCAACAACAACTGCAGCTGAACCTGAAGAATTTCAGTTAACCATGAAATTGTGGCCTTTGCAGATAAAATAAAGGCCTCCATTATCTTCCCAAGCAAGACCGATAAATAACTAAAATAACCAATCTTCTGAATCCACAAACATAGTGGTACCCACAGGGCAGATTTTGATGTTAAATAGCAGTTACGTCTGACAAAGCTGAAATTTTCTCACACGGGCCTTACGAAACTGGCATAATGACTGAATGAGTCTCCCTTCATTACATAAACGCTTCGAGTGACTGAAATCTTGAGCAGACCTGTTTCTGAAATCAAAGGGAACCTCTGGCTGTTTTTAGGTTATAAATCAAACAACGAGGCTTGAACTCCAGCTCCTCGAAAACTCCCTGTCAACAAACAAACTGGAGAAACAGATCCTCCTCCAAACGAATGAAATAAACAAACTCAACGACAAGAACAAGTAAGTAAAGACGGTTTTAAACTTCAAACAGCCGCCATCATTGCTTCTCTCTCTTTCCCCTGAGCTTCTTCTGTAGAAAGAAACAAAAGGAACTGGAGGATCACAGTTACAACTGATGTATTTGTTAGTGTAAAATTGCTTGTTTTTGAGTCTTAGTATCAAAAACGAGAAAGTTCAAGGCCCCCATAGACCTAAGAGCCCAGGGTTCAAGCCCACGGCTCCAGAGAAACAGCAGGGCGCGTGACGCTTCTGATCCTGTGGGCCAGCTTTCTGGAGAGACGTGTGGAGGAGATGGAGGGCCAGCGGCAGGAGCTGAAGGCCTTGCGTGAGCAGGAGGAGCAGCTACAGCAGCTGGTGCAGCAGCAGGCAGGTGTCATGGAGGAGCTCGTGCAGGAACTGCGACGGGCCACCTCCAACAACTCAGCCCTGCAGCGCCAGCAGGAGGAGCTGCTGCGTACCGTCAACGACCTCGTGGCTGTCATCGCCATACCGCCCAGTGAGTGGGGGAGGGGGATATAACTGACTAACCTACCGCATGTAGTCGTTTGTCCAGAGTCGGGGGTGGGCGTGTGGAAATACTGTAGAGACCGATGAGAGATTTCGTATGACCGTACGCCTCCCATGTCAGACACAATGCTGGGGATTAATAAGTGGCTGGGTGATTACAAGACCGATGAGATGCTCAGAGTAACGGCATGCTGTGCTCCCTGCAGAGGCGTCAGCCATGACACAGGAAGCCTCAGCTCTGTACAAAGACTGTGCCGCCCTCTACAAAGCAGGCAAGAGGAAGAGTGGAGTCTACACACTGGCGGCTGGCAACAGCACGCAGAGGATCAAGGTACATTCCAGCCCCCTTTGAGAAACATCTCTGTTCTGTGGAAAGAGGCACATTTCTCCTGAGGAACCACTAATGAGAATTAATACTGCTCCGAGTCTGGGTTTTGGGCAAATCAATGTAAAAAAAAAAAAACAAAAACATTCAAAACATGTAGTTGACAAAGGAGGACTTAATTTGAGAGGAAACCAGATGTTCTCTATGACTGCTAGTGTAACCAAACAAGGTATGCATTCACTCCCTCTGCTCCCTACGTGCTGTGGCTTAGAGGCGTGTCACCTAAGATACCCCAACAGGGGGCAAAACCAGGCTACTCCTGCACCTTTACAGCCCCCACAAGGTTCATGCATTCTTGTTAACGAGCCTCTAAACCTCAAACCTGAAGTCATTAGCATAAATGAAATGAAATGCTGAAATGGCAGGGGGCGGAGCCTCACAGTACCCCTCCCCCCACTCCTTTCCAGGCTTACTGCGACATGGAAACAGCAGGCGGTGGATGGACCGTGCTGCAGAGACGTTTCGACGGCCGAGTCGATTTCCATCGCACATGGAACGAGTACAAGACGGTATGGTGCTTACTGTGGTTTCTTCACAGCAGGGTCATGAGTGGGGGGCATGATCCCCCCAGCCAGCACACCTGTCTAATAAGACTTTCATGACTAAGGTGGGAGTGACATTGCCGTGGAAATGACCGAATGGCTCCTTCTGCATCCTGCAGGGCTTCGGGGACCCAGAGGGAGAGTACTGGCTGGGGAACGACTTTATATTTCAACTGACCAACCCTAACCCTTATGTCCTGAGAATCCAGCTAATGGACTGGGAGGGGAACTCAGCATTCTCCCAGTATGACCAGTTTGCTCTAAACAGCGAGGCCCAGAAATACAGGTGAGATGCGAATGACGACTCCTACTCCCACCACAGCTGCACACTCCGGTACCCGCGTCAATAAAACCACACTTTCCTACGCCGATAAGATTATATATGATCCAGACTGAGCTAAACAGAGGCCGTGACGGGGGCGGCCTGAGGTTTCCACACGACGAGAGGGGATGGGGTTATGATCCCCCAACCTCCTGAAAATCTCAGTGGGGAGACAGGGCGCTAATCCTTCCTCAGTCTGTCTTGCCCCACAAAGGCTTGGCAAGCAATGCTCCGGACAAAACTGCTCCATGATCCCAAAGTGCACAGCAATCAGGACGTAAAAAAAAACGTTAATGTTGCTCAGGATAAAACGCTGGAAACTTCCCAGCCAAAAGAAACGTGTCATGAGACTTTCTGCACCATTGCACATAAAGTGCTGCCCTGACTTCCTGCTTAAATCCTGTTTGTGATAAACCTGTGAAACATGTTTATCACCTGTTATCGTGGCTGCGGCTGGACCGAGGCCTTTCCAGGCACTCACACTGACGAGCTTCCCGTACACGCACTCTGTCTCCCGTGTCGAACTGCACAGGATACACCTTAAAGGTTACGCTGGAACGGCGGGCAAAACCAGTAGCTTTGGTCAGCCGGGAAGCGACTTCAGCACGAAGGATGCGGACAACGACAAATGCGTCTGCAAATGTTCCCAGCTGACAACGGGAGGTAAGAGCCATCCGTCTCCCACGTCGCATTTGTCTCCCTGCACCTGACGTTAGCATGCAGCTGAACTTGACATTGCTCTCGAAAAGGGAGCTCTGCTTATACCAAGAAAAAACACCCTGCTGGTTGCCAGGTCAGGGCTCCGAAGCAGGATTAGGCCGGAGTTAATCAGAGGCTCATTTGGGAATTGTGGGCCTGGGGAGGGGCTGACATTAACAGCCTGGGAACCAGGGGGGCTCTCCAAAGCTGAGCGGATGTCCCGGGCAACGTGCAGGCGGGGCGTGTGGGATTGGCAGGCTGCCGGTTCTTTGCTGCGACCCTGTTGCTTGCTGGCGGCACTGACCCCGTGGCCCGTCACTCAGGAATCCCGGCTCGCCTCTGGGAATCACTGGGAATGAACATCTGTGCCAGAGCGGCGGTAGGATGGGCAGCTTCTCCCCCAATAAGCTCCTTAAAGGAGCAGAAGTCCCACCCACCAGGCAGCCCTGGTATCCTAAGGGTTCACAAGAAAAAACACACAGGCCAAATTCTAGGAACTTGGGAATGACAATATAATTTTGTCTTAAATCGGCACTAAACTGCGTTTCTGTTGTAGGCTGGTGGTTTGATGCCTGTGGCCCATCCAACCTGAACGGTATATATTACCAACTGGGCCAGAACACAAACCGCTTCAACGGGATCAAGTGGTACTACTGGAAAGGCTCAGGCTACTCGCTGAAAGCCACATCTATGATGATCCGTCCTGTCGACTTCTGAAGCCACCCGCTGCCACGCAACCAGTTTCTCGTAGCGCTTTTTCATTTGAAGGGGAACTTCTGCTTTGTTTGGTTCTCCGAGCCAGCTTGTGGAGTGTGGCGGGCGAGGCGGACACGGAGGGAACCGTCTGCTGCGTGTGACTGAGAAAAATCCCAGTCGGGGAACAAGTACAGCTGGATGGGGGGGGGGGGGGTTACTCCGGGATTTGGGGGTATGCCGGAGAGGGGCCATTGGGCCTGGTTCCCGGTGTGAGAGGACTCAAACGATGCACGCAGCTAACTCAAACACCCACACAATGGGGGAGCTAACAGGCTCGCCTCAAATGGCTCATACTTTGGGACACCCCCGTAAGGGACTCGGAGACCTTATTTATAAAAAGACTGGAACCGCTGGGACATTGAAAGCTGTCAGCAGACAAAACGCTGAGAGGCTGTTTCGAGATGATGAACAGTTGTGTTAAAAAGCACATGTGCGAATATCATTCATTACCGTTTAAGCTTTCTGGGCACACGGGAACCACACGGGAAACAAATACAAAACCCATATCTCTGGCTTGTCAGAGAGACTGGAAGCCCTTGGTGTAACTGGTGCAAAGGAGGCCGCCCCAAGCACGCTAATTAAAGCCCAGCACGTTGGCTTCCTGCAGGCTCATGGTTCTAACTCGCCGCCACAAAAAATCTGAAGCTGCTGGAGACTGACACAGCTGCTCGTCTGTCACCGTCCTGAAATTCCACACGTCACCCCAGTTGTCAGGGTAATGACGGTTCATGGTTATAACTGCATTTAACCATTAAAAGACCATAATTCATGGCAGTGTTCTGTGCTCCGTGTTACCCGACACACTACCATCAAGGCGAGATCCATGATGGCAGACTTCAGTACTTTTTCTCCTGCACATTTCCTACCAGACACACGTCTGTACATGTAAGCGTGACGTGTGCTTTGCATTACATCTGTCTCACAAAAACTTGAATAAATAAATGGACCAAACAGGAAACACTGTGGTCTGTTTCATTTAGAAGAATAACTGCAATCATACATAGTAGTAAACACACAGCAACAGTAAGAAAGCAGAGGCAATTCTGATTTTGATTCATATTTCATTTTAAATCATATTTCCTTCGATGAAATGCATTTATGATAGAATGTGTCCCCCCACCCCATAAACTTGGCTGTAGCTGCTGGCCCCACCCGCCTTACACACACACACACACACACACACACACACACACACACACACCCCATCCGAAGGCAAGGCGCTGAGCTCAGCCAGGGGCCAGTGCAGATCCAGCAGAGGAGGAGGCCCCAGGACGGCCGTTTCTCCAAAGGGCCAGAGGAGCAGCCTTTAAATCCAACTTGCAGCTGCAGCTTACAGCCCCCCCCCGCCCCCCCCCTCCATGCTGCACTGCCATGCTTTGGGAGCATTTATACCATTCCGTTGACATGAGGATGAAACCTTAAATACCCAGCAGCGTGACACCATGCCCCCCCCCGACTCAGAGGGGGCAGGGCCCCTGGGGAGCCCTAGCATGAGACAAACAGGAACCTGGCTGTTTGGCCATCAGCCGCCCTGTCAGCATCTCCCTGGCAGGAAGCCATGGGGGGTGGGGGGGGGTTACAATCAAGAGCCATCACATGCCGACAGGGAGCCGTCCACAAACAGGTCGGTGTCGCTGTCACATGACGATGCATCCTCCTGAGCCCAGCTGGGGGGTTCGGCTTACTGCATGCCTCTATGCTCAGCCCCCGCCTGCTGCTCGTGGAGGGGAAATATTGAGGTATTTTTAACATCCCCTCCCATTTACACAGAGCCAGATGCAGGAAAATGTTCATTCATGAATCAAGGAGGACAGGAAGAGGCAACTTCCACAGGGGACAGAAGGTTGTGCGTCCACCATGACTGCAGCTAATAAACTTAATGGGTTTCCTCTGTAACCCATTCCACCACACTTAGTGTCCAGCAAGGACGCGGGGAGCCATCAAACAGGAAGGGGCTGAAGTCAAACAGGACAGCGACCGGGCTATCCTGAGCCGCCGAGGGAGCCTGACCCGCTCCAATCAGGCTCATGGCAAACAGGACAGCGACCTGGCTATCCTGAGCCGCCGAGGGAGCCTGACCCGCTCCACTTGGGCTCATAAACTGCACATTACATCACCTATGGGTGCAGCTCCCTTCTTCAGACACACATGTAGAG
>JAODJW010000062.1:704307-722233 GCA_026777045.1 Hyperopisus bebe | reverse complement strand
GACGCGGCGTTAGCTGGCCCTCAGTGCCGTGAAAGGAGACGCGGCGTTAGCTGGCCCTCAGTGCCGTGAAAGGAGACGCGGCGTTAGCTGGCCCTCAGTGCCGTGAAAGGAGACACGGTGTTAACTGGCCCTCACTGCCGTGAAAGGAGACACGGCGTTAGCTGGCCCTCAGTGCAGTGAACAGTGTCCAGTGCGCCAATGGGCCGGTACGTTTAAGCTGGTCTCTGCATGTGACCCTCTGTAAGCATATTCTCCTTAATGTGGAGTCATTTAAAACAGGAGATCTGGGTCCCAACAGACATGGGTTTCTAAGTCAAACGGGCAACCAGAATTTCTCACTCTGCATCTGGCCTTTGAGGTCTTTCAACTGAATCTTACCGTTCGTTTACTGGGAACTTTATTTGCTACACTCTCCTCATGTATCGCTGGACATAAACCTTCATCGACATGTTGACCACTGTCTTTACACCTGGAAACATAGCACAAGACAGACAGGATTTTTTCAAAACTTTAACTTGTCAGCTGAACCATTAGTGCCATCTACTGGCTGCTGTTATGAGCACGTCGCAGATCAAAAAAAGCCAGAAATTCCCATTTACTCTGCACGGGCAAAAGTATTGAGTATTTAGAAACACCTCTTGGTAATTAAATTCAGGAGTTTCATTCAGACCCATTGCCACAGTTGTCTAAAATCAAGCACCTAGCCATGCATTGTGGTTTCGAAACATTTGCAAAATAAGAGCTCAGTGAATTCCAGTATGGTACTGTTATAGATTGCCATCTTTGCAATAAGGCAGTTTGAATTTTCTACCCTGCTAGATATTCCATGGTCAAATGTAAGTGATATTATTGCAAAGTGGAAGTGTTTAGGAATCATTTCTCTGTCTGGCAGCCTTATGTATGAGTCTGGGTTTTGCAGATGCCAGGAGAGCATTACCTGCCTGACTGCATTGAGCCACCAGCAAAGTTCGGTCGAAGGGAAATAATGGCATGGGGCTGTTTTACAGGGGCTGGACTAGGATCCCTACTTCGTTATGGGAACTCTTAAAGCAGGGGTCTCCAACTCCGGTCCTGGACAGCTACTATCCAGTAGATTTTCTATTCTGCCTGGCTTCTGATGAGGTATTTACCTGAGAACATGTGTGGCTCAACAAAAGCTGGGTGGGATAGAAAACCTACCGGACAGTAGCTCTGCAGGACAGGAGTTTGACAATTTGACAATTGTATGCTTTGTGGGAACAGTTTGGTGAAGGCGGCCCTTTTCTGTTCCAGTATGACTGTCCCCCAGTGCATAAAGCAAGGTTCATAAAGACATGGTTGGGTAGGTTTGGTGTGCAAGAACTTGACTGGCTCACATGGACCCCTGACCTCAACCCCATCAAACACTTTTGGGATGAATTAAAACAAAGATTGGGAGCCAGGGCTTCATGTGCAATAGCAGAGCCGAACCTCACAATTGACAGGGTGCAGGTGCAAAAAACACTCCAAGATCTCGTCCAAAAGCCTTCTCAGAATACTGTGTTACAGAAGGGGAACCAAATTCATGTTGATGCCTATGGATTTAGAATGGGATGTCATTAAAGTTCCTGTAGCTGTCATAGCCAGGGGTCCCAATACTTTTATCATCTCATGTAGGTGTTTAGTTGTAATTTCAGTTTTAATGACCATAACATTCATAGCCAATGTATAAACCCCGGATTACCATTATAATAATTACTCAGACAGACAGAGGCTTACCTATCCACCCAGAGCACTGAAACCAGCTTGACACCCAACTGCTTGGCTTTATCCCACGTGGACTGACGGCCATGTTTGAAGACCACATGGGTTACCTGCTTGTTAAGTGTCTTGGACACCTGGGGTTGTTGCAAAGAGAGGAGTCTGATAAGCACCTTTGCGTTCTATCACGGCTTCAGCTACAGCATGGGATCACTGAAGAAATCATGTTGAAATACCCTGATTTCACACAAGACGTGTCATCATGCGAGCATCTGCAATGTGGAACCTGTATACACAGGCAGTGAGTGCTGGGATCCCCCTGCCCTGAGACTGTCATACGTCCTCCACACACTACATACCCCATGTTGCAGTCTGGAAACACCAGAGGCAAACGGTAAACGGACTGCTTTTATATAGCACTTTTCTACTCCTGTGAGTACTCAAAGCGCTTTACAATACATGCCATGCATTCACCCATCCACACACCGGTGGCAAAGGCTGCCATGCAAGGCGCCAACCTGCACACCGGGAGCAATTGGGGGTTCAGTGTCTTGCTCAAGGACACTTTGATAGGGACAGGAGGAACCAGGACTCGAACCTGCAACCTTCCATTTGCCGAACAATAGCACTACCTCCTGCGCCACCATCTTCTCCAGGTCCAGGTCTCATCTGTATCCCTGCCCTGGATCCTACCCCCACTACGACAGAACTCCAGAAACTGCAGCACAATCAGGCTGCTCTTACCTCTGCCCCCATGTCCAGCAACTGCTTAATGAAAGGTTTAGAGTAATTCTCTGTTTTGCTGGAGGACCAGACGTCAACAAACGCGACAACATCTGGAAAAGAAGAGATGATGCAGATGAGACTCCACATGCTTTCAAGCCCACCATCACGCTTCAGGCTCTCCTCAAGTGGAGTAAATGACATTTCCCTGCTAACATGACAAGGGTTTCCCAGAACACTGGGGACAAACATACCTTTGAGGACAGCAGCGGATGTGGGATTTGACGTCATTGTGCTCCAGATGTCAAGCTCTCCTTAGCAACTCCTGAACCTAAGGAGGAGAAGGCTTTGTTAGTCCTGTATCCGAGAAGCAGAATGCACTTCGTATTCATGAATTACAAAATCTGTCTAGAAAACACTTCAAAAGATCATCATGCCCTGCTCTGGGAAATCCCTCCCTTACACGGGAGAACTCCGCCCACAGTCACCCCAAAACTGGGATCATCAGCGTGTTTGATGGATTAACGTTTGCTGCACACAAAGTAGGATTGGGCTGGAGCAGTAGCTGCAGGTACCGCTCACGACGAAATGAGATGGAGGTACCAGCACGTCCCCCGTGGATAAATCCGCGAGATTAAAGACTACATTATAATATAATGAACGAAGCCATTTGAAGGCAGAACAGGCTCCCCGAATCAAACAGCTGGTCCTGAAAGCAAGAAATAATGCAAGTCAATCTGGGTTTTTAAATTTCATTTCCATTTCATAAAACCACAAGAAAACAGATGCTTGCTTTCACTTTAAACCCAGAAGGGCCAAGGGACTGCATCAGATGGTAAGTTAAACATGAGCCCTTGGCAGTGGCTTTTTATAACAGCAACCCGACGGCTCCTTAAAGATCTACCCAAATCAGCTCAATTAAAGCAAAAAAAGAAGAAAAAAAAAACAGGACAGGTCTGCAGACTAGCCCTCAGGAAACCCACTAGATCTCTCCATAAAGTCAGAGGAACCTTCTGCGGCCATGGCCCTCTGCTCAGAAAGTCAGACCGTGGGTTTCTGCTCCTGGCGCCAGAACCACAGCAACCTAGGGTATCAATCCTGCTGCCAGCTTTATCTCACACCTTGCCCCAAATCCAGGCAAACAGCTCTTATTGCTGCTTTAAACCCGCCACCCCAAAAAAAATCCCAATAAGACACAACCTTAAAGCCCAAAAAACATGGATCTTCACACTGCAAAATTGTACTCTCCTTGTACACTGCTCTGGATATATAAATATTTACTCTGAAAGACTGCAGTCCTCACAGGTGTATCAGGATCAAGTACGTGTGATCACCGAGCAGGGTCAGATCAATAAATTCCGTCTTATAACGGCACCAATCGGTCACGCCTCATAACTCAGAACCCCGACACACTTACTGCTGAAGTACGCGTGCGGCTACAAGACGGATCCGCAGCATTAACTAAACTTTCACCTACAGCGATCTGAAAAACATATATACGTACACGTGAATACGTAACACACACCAAGCACATGTCAACTTTTCACCGGCTATATTAAAATACGACAATAACTAAGTAACTGACCACGGTACCTGTTAACTAATCCACACCATTGTTTTGAAGAAAAATAAAACACAGTCATGCCGATGAACCAACAGAAAAGCTGTGGACGCCTCCGACAGCGCAAAGTTAGCCGCTTAGTAACAACTATTCCGTCTGCTGGTTAAGCCCGTTAAATGCGCCCTTGCGTGTCACTAACTAACGGGATACCCCGTACGCCGACGGATGTCGCTTCTTAAAGGTGATAAACTCCTACGATACAGCTAAAAAGCCACGTTATGTGCGTGACATGCACTTATAAGACACATTACCGCAACACAGCCGCCCATTACTCCACCAAATCCGCGGCTGCATTCAAGCGCAGGGGCATTCTGGGTAATGGCGCGTTGTGCCATTTGGCACCTCCCTCGGCGCGCTTTCCCTTCCTCCTTCTAACGTTTGCATATCTCCACTAATACTATTCAGAAATAAAATTAAAAATACACTATGCGTGGTCCTATGGTACAGTCACGGTGTTGGCGATGTGACACAGCAACTGCTTTTACTGCTTCCCTAAACACAAATAAAATCCGAAGTGACAATTGTGATAAAAATATCAAAATAACTCACATCAAGCTGTTTGTCCTGATGAGTTGTTAGGGGTTGGAATCTGACTCCAGACCTGGGTCCTACCCCTGGAGACTCGCTACTGTTGTTGGGCTTTCTGGAGGTAGGAGGTAGGTAAGGAAACTTACGTACATGTAAATGTTTGTGCATGGTTGAGCAGCCTCATCTCAAATTGAAAAACTCACTGCAGCCAGCTGACCAAAGTCAGCATCTCTGGTTAGGAGGAAGTGAAAATGTCATCCCTTGTGAGTAACTGTGTTAAAGGAGGTCTCCAGAAGTGAGTATCAAAAGGATGTGGTGACCTTTCACTTCAGATTCATCTCCATCTCACAACAGTTTGCTTTCATATATATTTCTGTGTACTACAGGAGAGATAAATGGCATCTCGGTGGCGAACATGTGTACGGGCTTCAAAAATATACACGCTGATCAGAACATGTAGGTGAGGGCTGAGGGCATGAGCAGAGCAGAAAGTGGAGCTGATGGGCTGAATGAGGAGGAGGAGGCCTGGCTGACTGAGGAACCCGCATGACAAGCAGCCGCAATACCACATTATTTATTTATGTATTTATTTTTACGTGCCTGTAGGCTCTGGCAGGAACAGCAGTCTTCTGACACAGGACGTACCCAAGTGATCGATTCTGATTAATGGCTTACGGCCGTGCAGTGTCTGTCAGCCTGTTTCTGCTTCCTGGGTATCCCCGTGGACCCCATGAAGGCATCAGCTACACCGTTTAGGGGCTCAGTGGAGATGCTGCTCTGATATGCGTGTGATGACAGGAAACATATCAAGCATAAAAAATGCAAGGGCGGGAAAACAACAAAGGAAATGAGCATTTAATGACACCGCAGTGAGAGACTTCGCTTCAGTCTGTGCTAGTTTGTAACTACACAAACTATCTGGTTCATACTCTGTGTACGACAGCAAAAGTTCATAAAAATACTGAATTTAGCAGGTCATTCCTAATATGTCTTGCCAATAATGGTTCACAAAAAAACACTCTGTGAACAGTTATATTTGTTGATAAGTGACAACTAGCAATGACAAGCGAGAAATATGAAGACCTTTTCAGCAATACAGGTAATCATTTGGCAAATATTCAATTTTAAACTTTAACACTGAGCTACATACTTTTAAATCAGGGACTGCCAGCAAAAATATATTGCACTCTGAGGTTTAATTTATTTCCAGAAGGGTCAGGAATTGGATTGAAATCTTTGCCTTTGGCGCGCTAATTTACAATAAGAAGTGCCTGTTATATACCTGACCAGATTCCAGAATATTTTTTCTTTTTCTGCGTTTGTGACATGTAATCGAGTTACTCCCATATTATCCAAATGTGCCGCAGATCATGTAACAGACTCAGACATCTAAGAAAATTAAATTACTTCTCTGGCTCAAGATACCCTTCTGGAGGTTAGGGATTGTTTCTCAATAACATCGGGTTGCATTCAGGATGGAAAATTGTTGTGGGCTCCTCAGCCAGGAGCAGGGAGCTGGGCGACGGAGCCAGGGAGCTACAAAGTCACAGAGCTGTGGAGTCATGGAGTCACAGAGCTATGGAGTCACGGAGCTATGGAGTCACGGAGTCACAGAGCTATGGAGTCACGGAGTCACAGAGCTATGGAGTCATGGAATCACAGAGCTATGGAGTCACAGAGCTATGGAGTCATGGAGTCACAGAGCTGTGGAGTCATGGTGTCACAGAGCTATGGAGTCACGGAGTCACAGAGCCGTGGAGTCATGGAGTCACAGAGCTATGGAGTCACGGAGTCACAGAGCTATGGGGTCATGGATTCACGGAGTCACAGAACCCCCGTGCAATGGAGTCACAGAGATACAGAGCCAAGGAATCACTGGGCCACAGAGCTATGGAGTTACGGAGTCACAGAGCCCCCATGCAATGGAGTCACAGAGATACAGAGCCAAGGATTCACCGGGCCACAAAGCTATGGGGTCATGGAGTCACGGAGTCACAGAGCTATGGAGTCATGGAGCCATGGAGTCACAGAGTTTAGGAAGCTGAATCAAGGAGCCTCAGATGCTCATTGAAAGTGGAAACAGATGTTTTGATTGAGAAGAGGAATCTGGCAAAACATGTTTTTCTTCATAAAAAATACATGTAAATATTGTGTGTTAAATAATAAATATGAATGTTCTGTTAAAGTAGGGCCTGTGTCATGCACTGACAGATGTCCTGGCTGCTTTTGGAGGTACCAGCTGCTAAATATGCTCATCCTGAAGTATTTCCCTATAGGGAAGACAGTGTTACTCACAATATTAATTGGGTCTGGTGCTCATCGGGCCTTGAGGGAACGCAGGGACAACTGAGGTGTGCTCAGGATCTGGGGCCGTTGCTGTCACAGACTCAGATGTCAGAGCATTCCTAATGTCCATGTAGAGCTTTGGTGACTGAACATGCTGATTAGGCCAGCAGAGCGTAGGCGTGGCCAGCAGAGCGTGGGCGTGGCCAGCAGAGCGTGGGCGTGGCCAGCCCGAAGCCTGCTCAGAGGGGAGGAGGCACGACTGCCCTCGATATGGGGGCTTTACAAGCGGTCTGCCTGTCAGTACCAGAGCAAGGTCTAGACAGATTAATTACTCAAAGCCCATTTTTTAGCTTCGAAATGCTCTGGGCAAGATTGGCCACAGTGTTCGTATCACTCGCTTCAAGCTTGTTAAAAACACAGCATGCTGAAATCGATCCTGTTTCTGGAAAGAAACATCAGTTCTGTCACTGACAAAGGCTTTTTCTGAATATTATTATTTTTGACACATTAAGATGAGCAGCTAAGTGTCCAGAGGCAGCACATACACCCCATAAGCCAGAAAGTCAGAGAAGTTGTAAAAGCAGGAATGCTATGATGTCCTGGCTGCCCTGGCGTTAGAGTGTCCTGTATCTCAGCATGGCTGTGGGATGCAAAGAACGGGCATTTATGAAAATGTAGGAGACAAGAAACATTCAGCAAATAAGTAAAAATACTGCAGCAGCTTCAGTTATAAACGTGTAAATTCAGTTGTGTTGGGAATTTACAGCCTTGTTATAGAAGAAAGATGCATTTGTGGTATAACATTCAGAAACGATTGTTCACACTCAGCAGGTCTTAGGTGTGTCAGTCCATTTTAAAGCTCAGCTGTGTTTCAAAAGCAATTTTCTGCGACGTACGACACTGGAAGAGGAAGCCATTCTCATGAGAATTAGATCATCAAATTAGGAATGAGACCGAAACCTTTGCCTTTATGTTGTTAGAAATAAAACGGCCAAATAACTCTGAAACAGGCTCAAAGCCTTTTCTACAATACAACTTTTCAAACTGCAATAAAGTTTATGAAGACACCAACTTTAAATGATGTCTGGATCATAGATTTCCATCCTATCTGGGGAAGGACATTAAAACAAAGGCCCTATTTAGAAAATCTATACTTCTATGGCATCTTCAGGCCCCAGGTGGAGTGACTGGTTAAACTGTCTAAAAAGCCCTCTTAGAGATGTCCTTGCAAACACCAAGTGCTGTGGTCTGTTCCTATCCATCGTGTCATGTTCCCGTTTGGCCAGCAGAGGTCTCTGCTAGCCATCTCGTTTCCTCCACTTTTGGTTCTAAGTGTTCACATTTGGCTGTTGTCTGGCCCTTGTTGCCCCTGTATATTAGAATCCCCCTGTGTGATGTTCAGTCACTGTCAATGTTAGCTCCTGTAGTGGTTGGTGTTGCTCTGTTCCCCACCATAATTAGTTAATATGTCCTCTGCCTTGTTGCCCTGAACTCTGTCTCTCATACCTTGAACCACTGATCCATTGCCATTGTTTTAAAGGGACTTTTTAAACCTCTTATGTGCAGGGAGAGGAGCTACAGTACATTCACCTCTGAGAGGCTCCTTTGTGCCTGTTATGGTGTCATGGCGAAGGGCCATTTTGTGGCATTGAATGGAATGACTGTGTGAAGTGGATCACTATTTAAGTGGCGTCGGACATCCAGTGCTGCAGGGTGAAGGTTCTCCGATATGCTGGTTGGGGTGACATGGGAACGGGAAGAGACAGACACCTGAAGTGAGATCACTTATGAGGCTGCCTGCTGGATTCTTCGTGGGAGAAGCTTTTCAACTGCGTAATACCCAGATTTTAGTAGAGCACCAAAACTGCAGCATGACACCATGAGTGTAGCATGACCATGCAGCAGTGGATCGCAAGGCTGCAATAAGCACTGCAAGGGCCACTCACAGCTGATTTTGGATACTCATCACACACTTCCAGCAGCTGACGAGTATGTGTTTCATCTGCCCTAGGAACTAATCGGCTTCAGAAAGATGCATCCTGGGTATTACCTGTGATTTCAGGACAATTATTCTAATTAAAATATTACCAACTCATTACTCAGAATCACATGACAGAACGCACCTTGTGTATATTTTCTCATGTCCTTTGTAATGTTGGCAAAGAAGCGAATGGATTCAGTTTCCCAAAGATAGCGAGGACATAATGAATATAATCTTATTTCCTTTTATCATTGTGGTGTTAATCCTGTTTGCTAGCTTACTGTGGATTAATCTCAGTCTCATTAATATGGATCCTTTTAAAATGAAACAGCTTGTTTTTTCTGTAATTGTCCTGAAAAGTGGCATTCCGTTGGTCAGGCAGTTTCTCCTCAAAAAACTCACACTACTGAAAAATGACTCGAAGCTTTATTTGTCCAAGCATAACAGAAAACTCTAGTTTTTATGGAGGAGGATTAGGGCCACCATGAAAATATTATTTGAATTCTGACTTTAATTTCAGAATTCTGACTTTAATCTTAGAATTCTGACTTTAATCTCAAAATTCTGACTTTTTTTCTAAACTCAGAATTCTGAGATTAAAGTCATAATTCAAATAATATTTTCATGGTGGCCCTAATCCTCTTCTGTAAGTTTTACACGACCCATCTTTGCTTTATGTTTTTAAAAACCAACACCCTGATCAAGGGCCTAACAGAAATATCTCAAGTCTGATGAACACGGTAATAAGCAGAACCTGCTGAGCCCCAGACCGCTGCTGTCTGGCTGTGACGTCACAGAGGGGCCCCAGACCGCTGCTGTCTGGCTGTGACGTCACAGAGGTGCCCTGCACCAGCAGCATGTCTGCCTGACCTTTGGCAGTTCAGTCATTTACACTGATCACTCTTCAAGACAGCAGCGTCTGTTTATGACATGGATGTTCTGGGAAATGACCCTGCACATCAAGCCTCTCTGGCCTCTTTGTTCTTGCTTCTTTGCAGCCTTACAGTTGAAATCATCATTTCCTTACACAGAATACACCTTCATTTAACCTGTAAATAGTCCAAAGACATAAGCAGGTAATATAGACATCATAAAGGCTTTTCACCAAGAACTCCTATAGTGAAATATAGTCAAGGCTGCTTTCATGAATTCTCTTGTACTCCACAATGTTTGAACTGACCATCCACTCCACCCGCTTCCTGCTGAAATGCCTTCATGTCAAATACAACCATAACTCATCTGTTGACATTTATTAACAGACATGGTTGTGAAGGAACTATAAACTTTTTTTTTTATGAATGAAGATGAAAGCCTAGCCCATATTACAATAGATCAAAGCTAATCAATTAGTATACTTCTAGGTAAATACAGTTTTTGTAGTATTTAACAATACAGGGAGTCCAGAATGTCAACAAAGTCATATGAATAATCCTCAGCAATAATTTGGCTAATTACTGAATTGCAAACTGTGCTTTCAGTCAGTTACTGAATTGCAGAGTATGCCTTCCGGTGAGCTCATCCCGATATGAGAATTGGACTTTACTCCAATGGGAAAATGCCTCTTGGAATTTAATAGCTGGTTTTATAGAAAAGCCCTTACCTTGATGTTTATGCCAATGTTTATGGCCATCTAGCCTTTGTTCAGATCCCACAAAAATGCAGATAAGTCAGAATTAAACAAAAGCTTGCAGATATGGTTTGGATAATCGGTGTGCTATCGTGGTAATTAAATGTATCATGTTCTGATTGGTGATTCACGTGCTTCTTTGAAACAGGCAACTGTGAGAAGTAGCTGCATGATGGATGTGAGATGAAGCGCGAGTCACTAATGACAAACGGATGATGAGTCTATTAATAGTATTTGAGAATTTCGGCTGTCATCAGAACTTGCAGACACAGGGCTGCATGACCGAGACAGCCCTACAATTCATGGCGATTCATTCAGCCGTCTAGGTGCTCCGAATTCTGCAGCTGGCTCACCTTGGATATACATGTCATGAAATTTGATAAAACAGAACTGAATTCAGTGTTGGCCCAGTCTACGGGTTGACTGGATTACAAAGTAATCGCTATATGCCTCTCAGACATCAACTGTGATCTTCTGCGTGAATTGTAAGAGCTTGTCACGGAAAGGACAACATGGCAATTTTACTCCCCACCCCCCCCCCCCCCCTTCATTGCCACTCTGCTTTTTTCAAGTGAAGCATTAGCCCAATTACTGAACATTTTCACTGTTCATATCATTTAGGAAATAATACATTTCTGTGTTTTGTTCAGAGGGTCAAAAGTAATAGAGACAAATAAAAAAATTTAAGTTGAAACGAACCACAACAAATTTTAGTTCAGGAAAATGTAAATAAAAATCATGTAGCCCTTCCGCCACTAGAGGTCTCTATGTCCCCAAGTTCCTGCTGCACATGCAAAAGTATTGTATATTATTGTTCAACGTGTTCTCTCTCTCTCTCTCTCTCTCTCTCTCTCTCTCACACACACACACACACACATTCAAACTAAACTATGCAATTACACTATTGTAAAGCATATTATAGGCTCCAGGTGAACTTTCTTGTCCTTTGCTGTTAACGTAACTCTGGGTACGTCTTCTCCAGTGCAGAATAAAGATCTGGGCCAGGCGTCCTCTGCTGCTCCATCCAGCCACGACTGGGCTCTCGGCACTCACACACAGCATGGCCCCACCACGCCCATCTGAGTGCACCTCAGCAGCTGTTTCCTTTGCGGTTTCCGGACATCGGCGTCTGCTGGTAATCCGATTAATTCTGGTGAAAGGTGACGTTCCCTGCCAAGGCACAGCTGGTCCTTGTCCAGCTGCTCGGAGATGGTTTTTCACGGAGGTGCTTAATCTGCCGGCATTGGACTAAAAAAAGCAAGCAGAGGCTGGGTGGATGCAGGCAGGATGACTTTTGCTTTTTTCTTTACTTGAGACAAACAATGGCGGCCTGATTGAAGCTGGAGTGGAGAAGTCCGAAAGACCCTGGCCGTCTGCTTACAGCAGCTGTGACCACCACTCAGTCTGGAAAGATCCAGTAAGATCGGGCCCGGACGCGTCGTTCGACGTTCCTGTCATGTGGCTCCATAAACATCATGTGGCCCTTCATGAATCACCATCTTTGACGGCACCTTCATAAGCAGACACTCACAGGCCAGGAAGGGCCATCAGAACATCTGCAATACAGATATAAGACGACCCCACAGAAGCGTGCGTCAAAATCGTGACTTGGCTTTTGTTTCTTGTCTGCCATCTTGGGAAATCATGAGTTTTCGAAGCTACTGTGAAGGTGTTGAGCTGGAAATGGATTGCAGCTGGACAGAAATCGCAGCTGGACACTGCGGCTCCACTGCGGCACCGCCCTGTGAAACGCTGTGTGGCCTCTTGGGGGTGCTGCTTAACGGGTGTCCTTAGCAGAGTGGCTACAGATGTCCACAATCCCAAAAAAAGGATTCGAATCGTAACAATTGCATGTGAGATCTTTAGAATGGGGATTGTTACGTAACGTCTTGATATTACTTGTTGTTTCTTAAGCAAGGTGCTTACGGCTGTTCTTCTTGTGTCTCACCCCAGTCGCACACAGTCTCTCCTTCGGTGAGAAACAGCCCCTCAGCCTTGTCTCTGTGCTCCAGCTTAACCTCTCGCTCTGCATTTCAGCCTTCAAGGCGATGCGATTTGCACTGTATAGTTCATTCGCCCGGGAAGGTGTCTCCTGTTAAATGGTGCATTCCGGGGCAAGGTTAGTTGTCCCAGAGTCAGCTATTTCTGGATTATCATATATATCATGATACATGATACAGTTCAGTTTTTCATTCAGAGAGATTTTTCCCCAAAAAGTTCAGATAACGTACTTCACTCAGATGTGACAGAGGTTACTGCAGGGGTCAGAGGTCATGTTTAGCTCCACTTTCACAGTCATGCTCCTTACACGGTGAGGACTGTTCACCACCCATAACATTGAAGCAGATGTTTTTTTGATGTGATTTTATCTTGGGAATCTGGCCAAACACACAGCAGTCTTCAGTTCATATGAGCAGGCCATGTAATATTGAAACATCTGTCCAGCTGTCTTGCATAAATTGTGAAAAAAGAGAGAGAAGGCAACCGAAAACACTCGGTTTGTGTTGAAAATGTACGCTCCGGCGTCACAGTCTGTCTGACCGAATTTGATCCACTGATACTCTCTGGGCGTTCAGACCAAACCAGCTGATCTCAGGCTGAATCCAGGACAGGTGGCTGCCTTTTGCTTAGCATTTGAAAATGGGACGTCAGTTGTATTTATACGCTGCACTTACAGTTGTGACCTACTGGAATATTTTGCTTTTTGCTAATAAAGCACCTGGCCTAAAACGTTCATCATCATGGGCGGAGGAAATGATTCAACTGGAGGTGATTTGAATGGCTTGCATCTGCTTCTCAAAAACCAGTCAATAATAATACTGCCTCTGCATTTAATTCAGATATTTATATAATCAGGTTAAGGATTTGTAGTTGCCCTGTTAAAATGTGGTAAGCAATGTAACTCTTTTGATTACTTCATCAAAATAATGTAACTTATTACATTTGATTACTTTTTGTTTACTTTTCTAACAATTGTCTTAAACTGGGCAATAAAACTGGAAAGTCCCAATAGCTTTACTGACCTGCGCTGTCTGGAAATACGCCTTAAGGAGGCATTTCTGCACGGTGAAAAGATGCAAAGCAACAAAATGAATATTATATTTTACATATAAGCTTTTAACCAAAAAGAATATATTCAGTAACCTCTTAGTAATCAGTAACATTTTGATTAGTATCTGTAATTTAATTACATATTTTTCTCAGTAACTGTAACAGATTATAATTGCATCTATTTTGTAATTTAATTAACAGCAGGATAACCAATTTCCAGCGGTACCGGCCCGCAGCCAGAAATGAACCTCGACGGGGGTCTGGCAAATCTTGAGGGGGGTGGTCAAATTTGAGTAGCCAAAAAGGATCAGGAATGGATTATTTATTAAGGGACTCGCTGCGCTGGAAGCGAGGCGGGTGTTAGCATGGATGGAGCCCCTCTTCACTGGCCGTGGTGGGTGTGGGTCACCATGAGGAAATGGAGCAGTGCTTCTTTGGCAGCATGAAATAAAATTTAGAGAGAGATCTTCCTGAGAGACTGAAGGTCAGAGGGGCTTTTGCTTTACACCAGACATCATTGCAATATGCAGCAGGGCACTGGGTGCTTCCACTGACCACCTCTCTGCACCTCCACACTCCAGCTTCGTTAAGGAAGGTCACCCTGCTGACCCACAGTCTGCTCTGGCAGCAGGACAAAGAAGAAAACTGCTCAGGTCCAACAAAAGTCGTGACTCGGGGGGGGGCTGTGGGATGGAGTTGCAGCTGGACAGAGGGGGGAGGTGGTGGTTCTGCTCCACCACCGTGTCACAAACAGTGTGTGGTGTGGTGCTCGGTGGGTGTGGGATCAGTACTGGGGTCCAGCAGAGTGTGGGTTTAAACCCTGCGTCTGGCAGACTTGTTATGTTGCCGTCGGGTCCTTCAGCGATGGCCGTCACCCTGACAGCTCGCACACCCTGTTCTCTGACCCCCTCAGGGTGTCTAAGTAACAGGGGGATCATAGAGGTTTAGAATTTTCGTCTGTGTATTTGTTTCAGCGCCGTAAACAGGCACTGACAAGGGTGGCATTGCTGTGCTTTTCTCCTCAAAGCTGATAATAACTTTGTCAGCCTTCATCTCCTTTGTGGTCATTTTTGCAGCTTCTCCTGATGCAGTAGGAGCACAAAGTATCGCACTGCTCCTGAAATCACTGTGTTCCAGCACAGCACCTTGACAGGTATCTCCAAATTGCACAAAGTTCTGCAAAACTCCAGACGCCCACAGAATGAAAAGGGGCTGCAGCCCCTGGCCATTAAGGGCTTGCGTCGGTCTTGCACAGCCGTGGATGTCGATGAGTCCTCGCGGCTCACAGGTCGTGTTTGTTAGCAGGTGTTTCTGGGAACCGGCACGCAGTCTGAGTCACAGAGAGGAGGAGCTTTCATTTTCCTCCTCTGCCCATTAAATTTCGGCACATTTGGCGGCAATTTCACATACTAATCTACCAGGGTCGGCAGGTGAGACCTCACAGCATTGGGAAGGGTCACCCCAGATCCCAATCACGGCCCCTAAGTCCCCTCTGAGCATACAGACTTAACCCCCCCAAGCAGAATGGTGCTTCTGTACGCAGGATCAGATGGCCCGCTCAGCCAACAGCCTTTGTCCCAGCCTAAATGCACAGTCCCATTAAGATGGTATTCAGAAGAGAGCTTGTCCCTTTAAATCACTACATGAAAGTCTAATTGATGAGAGGGATCTCAGAATGTCACTCAATACCTAATAAAAGAATGATCTTATTATATACTTCCATATATCCACACAAAGCTGGTAAAATGAACACTGACCACTGTTGGAGATAATTATTTTGATGTAATACATGAAATGTTTCCTCTAAATCCTTTGAAAAGTGAGATAATCAATGCACTTTCATATTTTCAATATGAGTCTGGAGGATCATTTCAAACATTGCAGATTGACACCCTAAAATAAATAATTCTGAAAAAAGAAGATCATGGAACTTCATACTATGAGTCAGTAGGGAAGTATGGGTCATGCAAGCCAGCCGGGGGCTTTGGGGCACCTCAGAGAAGCTCAAGGAGGGGGCCGTCAGCTCCAGGGATGCCCCCTGTCTCTGCCGCAGGCTCCTGACACCCAGACTGAGCGTCTGAACACAACATGGACTGACTCAGATGGGAGGTGCAATACCCTGCACATCTCTGTTTGCTCCGCACACATGTCCTGTGTGAAAAATCTATGGATTTTCCGAAAGAAATATATACCAGGATCCAAACCATTCTTCAGAACAGAAAATACCCAGATTTGTGTCACTGTGCTTGATGGGATGTTAATGGCAGTGGGCAAATCGATTTTTAGACAGATGTGAGGAATAGTATACATACTTCCCAGTATTCATTTCATTCATTAGATCCTGGGCAGACTTGTCTGAGCTTAGTGGTCCTTACAAAAATGCTATAAAATTCTTTGAGTTTGTAGCTAACACTTTCTTGTGTCTAGTACCCATCTTGTGAGACTTCTCGCTTTGCACTTGGGGTAGAGGGGGAACCCAGAGGTGCAGAGAGGGTCTACACCTTCCCTTATTTGTTGGAAATATAAAATGGGACAGTTCTTCAACCTCAGAAGTACAGAATACATTACACAGCATATGAACTCTGCTTGACCCCAATGTCTTCCTTGAGTATGACATCATTTATATCCCACATGACCCTTAAGTGGTGTCATACATGGGCAAACAGTACCCTGAAAGGACACCGACCTTCATGGGACAGGTAGGGTGACCGGGTAGGTGAGAGCCTGCCCTGTTCCCTGCCGTAATGGAGGGTTTCTATATAATGCATATGGTGGTTTTGTAAATCTGCCACACAATTTCATTTCTGTTCCCCTCTGGATTTACGCTTTCGTATGGCCGACCTCTCGCCACGCCGTGCTGGAAATTTCCAAGCCCTTGGTATTTACAGTCCCCATCCTTCCTTGAGTCAGGCCCCCGTCTGTCACACGCAGCGGGTCAGCTGAGAGAAGCCTTTCCATATACGTGAGAAGGCCCAGTAATGGCTTCATGCATAATATATGTAAAGCTCTAGGTGCTGCATTGTTCTGCTCTATTTGTCAACTGTGATTTCTGCTGGTTTCGGGCGATTTTATGATATTTGACCTGGTTTCACCCAACCTAGTGTTCACCGCAGGTGTATCAGTAATGAGTCCCCTTGCCCTTAATCTGTTACGCGCCGCGTGAAACGTGTCAGTGCCATGTGTCGCTGGGAGCTTTGGTCTTCACACACATCAATACTACTTTGATAATACACCGATTAATACTTTCGAGACTGCTTAAGTATCTTCATCCGACAGTTGCAAACAGCTCAGTAAAAAGATCCATGTGACCTGTAGGAATACAGACCTACAATCGGGGTGGTTTAGCTGAAGGTAACTTTGACTGCTACTTTGGCATCATAAATAATGGTAAAATGTGACGTCATGGTCTCGGTGTCCCTCACACTGATCCCTCAACATTCCTTCTGAAATATATGGCTCTTCAGAGCGCCTGCATCCATTCTTCAGAAGGAATGTCAACAGCAAAGATCCCCCACTGAAAATCTGAGGGGAGTTTTTGTTAAAATCCATTATCGATGCACAGTGCCAGACCAAGAGCTGCAGACCCATACAACATGTTGTTAACGGCATTTCGGAATAATTTAATTTGAAGTAACATGGTTTTTAAGTGTGCCCTGTGTCATGGTATCCAGTGTCTGTGTGTGTAACTGTCCCCCCCCCCATCAGCGAATGGGGTGCTGTTTTTGGGGGGGGGGGTGATATCTGCTGGCTACAGCTGAAAATAGTCTATACTTTACATATAAAAATATTTACAAATGGAAGAAAACATTCACTAGTATAAGTGAAGGAGCCAACTGAGGCAGGCAGTTCTGCGCCTCGACTGTAAATAAATGAGATTTCCCCAGATTTCACTTCAAGGTTGGTACGCTCCTATCAGGAATGTGACACCTGGGGGGCGGGGGGGCAGCAAGATTTGATTTAGTTA
This sequence comes from Hyperopisus bebe, assembly GCA_026777045.1. Taxonomy (NCBI): domain Eukaryota; kingdom Metazoa; phylum Chordata; class Actinopteri; order Osteoglossiformes; family Mormyridae; genus Hyperopisus; species Hyperopisus bebe. Next base: position 704,733 of record JAODJW010000062.1, on the reverse strand, counting down.
GAATTAAAGTGTGGATTCTCAGACAAGGTCCTGAGTTTAATCAAAGCTGCTGTAAGATCTAACATCTTGACCCGGGTGGAGGGGGGCTGGGCTGGGGGGCTGGATAACACACAGAGCCTTGGCACTTTTAATGGATCCATTTAACAAGGGTTCTGAAACAGCGGCCCGCTGGAAATCCCTAGGCTCGTCCCAAGGCACTGCCAAGGAGTAGCTGATCGAGACACGTAATTGCAAAGATTCCCGAATTAGAGATGGACCAGCTAGCTGTCACACGGGGGTAAGAGGCGGACGCCGACTCCGCGGCCCGATGCTGCGGGGCCCCACACGCTCGCCGGGTGCAGGGTAAGAGGCGGACTCCGATGCTGCGGGGCCCCACACGCTCGCCGGGTGCAGGGTAAGAGGCGGCCGCCAGCCCCGCGGCCCCAT
>JAODJW010000062.1:673577-686292 GCA_026777045.1 Hyperopisus bebe | reverse complement strand
CTGCCATGGGGGGGGGGGGGCAGCGCTAGAGAGACGCAGTGGTCACGCAAATGAGGAACCAAAGAGGGCAGGCGGAAAGCCCACAAAGCAGTGTGATGGCTGCTTAAAGGCTGAAATGTGGGGCGGCACAGAAACCAAACACCTTAGACGCAATGGAAGACATCAACCAAAAAAATGCAGCTTGAGACCACGACTCTCTGGCTGTGCAGCTCTGCTCTGAAGCCCCAGCATCTACCCACATGAGCATCTTAAGCCCTGCAGAGGGTCATGGGGCTTTTAGGCCTGGTGATCAGTGATCTTCCCAGTTGTGAGTCACACCACCAGCACTCAAAGCATGCATTTTACACATTTCCATTTATGAGGCTCGGAAACAAGCTCTCCTCTCCCTCGAACTCGAAGGTCTTGTTCGGAAGCTGGGTGTGGAGTCCTTAAAGTATGAAGCGGAGGCCCATGATGTTTCCCACCACTCAAACCACGTGTTGGTGTGAGGCCCCCCGCTGGCCACAAACAGTCACTACAGTAAATACTGAATGCGGACGTTCATCATTTGGGAGATTCTGAAGCAGCATGTTTTGCTAACCAGCTAGTCAGCTATGGTGATCTGACTCTACTAGCTATTTGTTTAGTTTTTGAAACACGGAAGTGTGGGGGGGGGGCTTTTTAAGTGGGGGCACCAGAAACAACAAACATAGCCCTGTCCATTCCTCCCTTCGGCTGTCTGACAGGGTGCAGCTCGAGGTTCAGATTTTGCCATGCAGGGTGTCGACTGTTTTGTAACATCCGATAAAATGTTGAAGGATGCATGAAAGGAAATTGCCAGCTCCTTATCTTAAATAATGCAAGCACACATTTCTATCAGACTTCCTAATTCCCTACATTTGAATCAATCGCTTTCGATTTGTTGCATCAGTAATACCACACTACACGTGTCATAATTAATGACATTTTCTCTCCACCTCAAAAACCACTGTGTTTCAAAACAGAAATAGTGGTCAGATAACCAGCTGCTTGGCGTAGAAAGAGTTTGACTTGTCAAACAATATTTTCAAGCAACTCTACTATAAATAACTACTGTATTCAAGCTGCATAACCAGGAGATACCTTTGGGAGAAAATTGCCAATTAGTTATGTCGGTCTAAATGAACTCTGGCAAAATGAGCATCTAATTAAAAATGTAAATTAAACTACAAATGCCTGATGCATATTAATAGCTAGGTGCAGAAATAGATATATTTATGCAGACCTGTTTGAATAAACAAACTTTTCTCCTGTCAGTTAGGAAACCTGTGAAGGGCATCCAGGGAATGCCGGAGTTTGGGGAAACCTCACCAGCATGGAGCTTTTCTGCAAGTTTTCACTACAGGTCAGGATGTGAGCCGAGCAGGATACGAGGAAACAGGGTCAGACTGCTGTGCTTATCGATGGTGAGCACAAGGTGTATGACACGGAATGTCCTGGAGTCATTCATCATTCACAGGAAAGTGTTCAGAGGAAAGCATTCAGCATTCACAGGAAGGCATTCAGAGTAAAGTGTTCAGCATTCACAGGAAGGCGATCAGAAGAAAGTATTCAGCATTCACAGAAGGCTCTCAGAAGAAAGTGTTCAGCATTCACAGGAAGGCGTTCAGAGAAAAGCATTCAGCGTTCACTGTAATGTGATCAGAGAAAAGCATTCAGCATTCACAGGAAGGTGTTCAGAGGAAAGTGTTCAGCATTCATTGAAAGGCATTCAGAGTAGTGTTCAGCATTCACAGTAATACGATCAGAGAAAAGCATTTACAGGAAGGTGTTCAGACGAAAGCGTTCAGCTTTCACAGGAAGGCCTTCAGAGGAAACCAGTGGCTGCAATCCTTGGTGTAGTTTAAGTGTTTTTCACGACAGTGACATGTAAGAAGGGCTTAGATTTGTGGGAGATGCCTTAAAAGATACTGCCACCGATGATGATAAAAGTTATTATGGACCCAAGGTGAAGTTCTGTTCGTGTGGGACAGATCTGCTTCAGGGATGCTAACTGTTCATGGGCCACTTTGATTATACACAACATTTTCCAGACTCATTTGCCAGAGTAAACGCAAGGGTGAATCATTACACATCATTCACAGACCAGTCTTTGAATCTCAAAAGCAGTTAAAGCGGCATGGGCATAAAGGAGCATGAAGATTCTGTCACATGATGCTGCTCATACAGTTTTGTTTTCACTCTGCATCACACAATAAAGATGATAAGAGGATAATGCCTTGGATTTCATTACCGTCATTATAAGCGTTTTACGCACAAGGATCGTGTTCTCACACTGTCATGCTAGGCTTAGGGTTAGGCTTAGGGTTGGTTTTAGAGTTAGGCTTAGGGCTGGTTTTAGGGTTAGGCTTAGGGTTTGTTTTAGGGTTAGGCTTAGGGTTTGTTTTAGGGTTAGGCTTAGGGTTAGGGTCCAGATTCAACAGACCAGAGGAGCAGGCAGACTTTAGTCAAAGCACATGGCTGAGCATTTTCACAGAACATGCACGGCTTTCAGAACCAGACTGCAATGCCAAACAAGGGAAATCGCCCTCAAAGTTTTAGACTGGATTCACAAACTCTAATAATTAAATATTGACTTTGAAATTCTTTTCTGCAATGTTATATTTTTTATGTCTGTGACTCAAAATTAAATATTAGCATTAATTAAAACTACATATTTTTATTCACTGAGTCTCCCTTTTGAAGTGTCTGTACAAATTTAATACAGCAAGTATTTATCTTTGTCTCTGAGATAAGAAGTGTGGCCTTCGTTCAATGTTCTCAGATGACGCCCGGCTGTGGAAATGGGCCTTTTTTCACACTCCGGCGCTCGTCTTCAGCCCTGATTCTCTGGACTGTGTCTTCTGGACAATTATCTTCAAGGTCAAACCCCAAGGCCTCCTGAACTTAGTCACCCCAAAGAATCATGGGTTAAACTCCAGGCAGGACATGTAAAGAGGCGAAAGGTCACTGCTACAATATTCACCAGATAGCACTTATCACAGGCCAGGCAGGGCTGCTTGCTGCATTAAACAGCATTTCAAGTCCATGAATCGAGATTCTATTTTTTGGACTTTGGACATGAAGGATTAAGACCTCAAAAACATACCCACACTGTTTAATGAATGGGCTCCATAATCTAATCTTGAACGTACAAAGCACACATATTCCTTGCAATACCACATTGTCATATATCCAGCAAAGGATTACCTCTCTAATTAATGTTTAATTAGCATGACTGTTGACTTACAATTAGTTGCAGATATCAGTTTGACTAAATCCATTTTTGAAGATTAAATGCAGGTATAAATTAACTCAGTGGACAACAGAGAAACATGATCTACATTTTGATGAGGTAATGCTGCCATTCTGATTTCTCTTTTCATCCTTATCTGTCATGGAGTTTCTTCTAAGAAGAATAGTTGGTAGACATTATGGCCATTAAAATGACAGAATTTATGTGTTTCAATTTTTATATGAGCATTATACAAAATCTATTACTGATACTTCATCACATTGCTCTGTTAGCGTACCTACTATTTTAGCAATTTTGACTTAATTGGTTTCAGTGTAGTCGCCCACTGCAGTCCTTCATGAAAACAATTACGCGCTTTTCCAGCGTGGAAAACTGCAATTGGACACTCACCCTTCCTGCCTTTAACATCAATGTATTATTTAAAATGCGTTTGGGCCATTTGCAATATGGCTCATGTTAATTCCAACACAAATTGTTTGCCTCTTTGGACAAAACTAGTCCAACGTGGGGCAATATCTAAAACGGATGATAAATTATGGAAGCACCCTTACAAGGGCCATTAAATATACATTTCTTTAATTTAGTATGGGCCTTCCAGGCTTAAAAAATAATTACATCCCTAGTATATGTTGATTTAATTAAGCTGATTACATTGAGCAAATTTCATTTTGTGATTTTTCTGAGGCGAAATATTCATGTAAAAAACACAGCGGTGCTGGCAAACTCTATGGAGAAAGGTTGGGACTGGAAACGTGTAACACCTACACGCTGCCAAAAGAGGGCGCCAGGGCCGTTCTCGGACATGCGGTACTCTTTAGAAAGCGGAGGCCCAAATAAGTCACCTGATCTCTAACAATTTCACTCATGGCTGGGCTCGCCCCGGCTTCAGCCCGGTCTTTGCTGGACGAGGGCTCTTGGTGATGCCCGACGAGACCTCCCCCAGAATCACTTTTTATCACCATCACCATGGGCAGCACGGCCACCTGCACAGCTGATAACATGCTTCGCTGGGCTCTCAGACGCCCCTGAGTTGTCCGTCTGACCGGCAGCCGAACCGGGCCCATGCCTGCCTGCCTTTTGAGCCCATTTGAGTGGTTTCGAGTGCAGTGTTAGACTGACCCTCCCTCAGCTTTATAAAGTTCGACCTGGTTTTCACTCTCAGTCTGGGTTCTGCTGGACTGTGTACCTGCAAAGACTTGCCAGTCTGTCAGGGCGAGTGCAGCCACACTTTGCCAGTATGGGCTCTTCCCAGTCAGAAATAAGCCTGCTGTTATGCAGGTAACTCCCTTTGGTCCATAATTTGTTCCATGTGGCTCGTACCAGCTGTCTCAGAGAGGGTTTTAAGCATCCGCTTCTATTACTGGATAACTGAGCTGTTTGTGTGTGTGTGTATGTCTTTTTTATATTTTGTAAAAAAGAATTGCTATTTTAATGAAAACCCATTGTCCAGTGTCATGAACACTCGAAGGATAGACGAGTGGCTGTTCATAAAGACCATTTAGTGTTCTTGATGCCGACGGTCAATAACTCTGTCTGGGCAGGGTTTCAGAACAATCTCCCTTTTCTCTTCCACGTCTTGGCCTGTCTTAAGCCCCTTTTGGAGAACCGCCAGGTTTCAGACAGACTAATTATACCGGACTTGTCTAGCTGAGATCACTAGAGGACTGTATAGAATTCCCTTTCATTGTGACTTGAAAGGATCCATCGATAGTGAATTAAATATATAAAGACATTTGCAAATGAGCCAATAGCCCAGAGAGTCCCGTCCCAGACTAAATCTCCGCTTGAATGTCTGGGGGCTGAATGCTCACAGTAGTAAGCAGGTAAATCTGAGGCCTAATCACCAGATTCCTAAATTATACTAAAAAGCTGCTTGCGGGATAAATTCAAAGTGCTTCCCGCTGAATGGTACAAGTTCCACCTTTCAGGACTGTGATGCTCCAAACATGAGCATGGACACAGCTGTCTTCTAATATAAATCACATCTCTGGAGAGCCAGAGACCGCAGACAGGCGATGAGAGTAATCACCACCGTACTGATACCGACTCGGAAACAATGACTGGACCTGAACTAAGACAGTAATTGAATATATTGGCCATTTTATCGAGCCTTTGGTACTCAAAGCACTCAGAAGAAAGTCTGACTCCAGCAGGAGTGGCAGCCCATGATCATGCCCCCTTAAAGCTCTGAGGGCTGCAGAATTTATCCAAACTGGGGATCCACAGGTCCATGTTAAAGGCCCTGAGGGCAGCTTAAACTTTTAACTGGTCATTGAAGAGGAAGAGGTGGGCAGTGGAAAAAATAAATACCTGTGCTTTCAATCGGTTGTCCAGCCAAATGAAACAGTAATTGCGGCTGTTTGGGCATATCAGGCGGGGGACAGCACCATCGCGGGGGCCCTTTGGGTTTCTGCTGCCCATGTGCTTCTCTCTGGTTATGTTCCAATTTCGGCTTTTTCAATTCCATCTCCCTCACCTGTTCAAACTCCATTTGTCAGTCTTACTGCTTGGTGCTTGTTCTCTCATTCTCCTGTCCCAGCTTAATTTCTTTCTCTATATGTCTTAGAAGCAATTCTTTTCCTGTGCTTGGACCCTCTGAACTTGCTCTGTTCTGCCCGCGGAGTAGCAGCGAGGTCCAAAACACGCATATGGCGACCGGCCTGAGCAGACTGAAGTTACACGTTCTGATACTTACACCGAACATGAAATATCACAGCCTTAGTCCGGATTGATTACATCATCAAGCCAAAAATGCGGTACGAAGAACATGAAAAATGAGCGAAGTTAGCACAGGGGACGTAAAAAATCAAATGTCTACTCTAACTGTCTGAAGATGGCTGACTATCATAAAGATGGCGAGAAAATGGAGCGTTCATTCATTAGAGTTTGATCTAATGAAGCTGCATGATTATTGATTACAACACACACAATGAAGTCAAGAGCCCGTTTTAAACGAGATCTAATGATGATTTTTGTCTAATGAAATGACTGTTTGGTCTTCATTCGGTTTATTTTCCAAATTTTATGACGTGTGAGTTGTCTAACAGGAGGCTTGGTGCTCAGAAAGATGACTGGATGGATATTAGTTCCCAGGATGGCCTAGACATCACAAACCTGCATGAAGACAACCAGCCCAGTCTGAAACAGCCGTATCTGGTGAACATTGCTTTCTCTTAACTTCTGCATGAGAACAACCAGCCCAGTCTGAAACAGCCGTATCTGGTGAACATTGCTTTCTCTTAACTTCTGCATGAGAACAACCAGCCCAGTCTGAAACAGCCGTATCTGGTGAACATTGCTTTCTCTTAACTTCAATGTTTTTTTTTGAGTTACAGGAAGTTCAATCAACGAAAATAAGAAAATGGAACGATATTTAATAATTTCCTTTCAGTATTGCTAATTGAAGACTTCTTGGTGCTTTAAAATAGCCTGTGCTTACTATGCAGAAAAGGACTTACTCCAAATCCTCAAAGTTTCTTTTTACAAAGAACACGGGTCTTCCGCTTGTTTCCATTTTTTGGTGCATTGACATTAAAGCCTTTTTTCAGGTACCTTGAATGGAGTCTGGTTTACATTTTCCAAATACTGTCATCTACAGAACTCTATTACCAAGGATATTTATATACCTGGGTCTGTGTGTTGATTGTGGTGTACTCATGGCTGACCGGAAAACTTTATGTTCTAACTGATTACCCAGAATCCCTGGTAGCCTTTACCAGTGTGCGAAGTACTGTCTGCATCCCCGTTTTCAGGTAAAGTGGTCTGGATGTGACTATGACAGCAACCAGAGCTGGACTCCCTCAAGCCAAGTGTGGAAATCCATCAGAAATCCAAGCCTGGGAATCTGAGCGACGTTCCGATCCCGGTCCATGCTTAAGCCAAGCGACGTTCCGATCCCAGTCCCTGCTTATATTGGCCAGGGCTGCTTTGATCTTTCTGGATTCCTGCTGAAATGTGTGGTTGGAATGGTGGTCAGGGAGACACACCGGAGTGAGATAGACGGTGCAGAGAGGGTGGGGGGCATCGGTCTGTTCGACTGGCAAAAAGGGGGCTCGGTGGGCCTGGGGGGTCACTGGAGGACTTTGTCTCATCCTGCACCGGTGAGGAGGGTCTCAGCTGAAGATCAATAATGAAGATGCTGATGGCGCAAAGACAGGAGACCAGGAGCAGAGGCAGCGTCGCCATAGCGACACCACTGAACTGTCATTGATCTGAAAGACAGCGGCGGCTGTGTGTGATTGCTGCGGACGCACCGGTGCGTAATTCAAGGTGAAGGCGGGTGTCAGTGTGCCTGGCAGGCCCGGGCCTCTTCCTGCTCCACCATCATGGCCGTACACGCTGTCACATGTCTAATTCACTACCCAGCTCTTCTTGGGAGGAGGGGGTGGAGTGCCTCTGATTACATTTTAAAAATTAAATAAACACGAAACTGATGTGTCTTTTCAAAAAGGTTGGAAAACAGCCTGAACACACCACACGATGCACATCTTCAAAGTAAAGAAGCTATTTTTTTAAATTATAGATTAAAATAAGGCCTTTGTTAACCATAGAACATGTTGCCTGAGAAACCACAGGCACAGCCTCCCGAATGGAAAAAATAAACAGTCACTTCAATGTTAATTAGGACATTTTTGCTTTTGTTTGAATGGCCACAAACCAAATAAATGAACTTTTGCAGGAGTGAAAAAAAAGTGAAAAGGAGTGAAAATTGTTCCTAGTAGAAAAAAGTTAAATGGTCATGAAATTGAATCTTGCAGAAATCTGGAAGTGGATTGCAGATGGAGTGGAGTGCAGACGGTGCCGAGTGCAGATGGTGGGGAGTGCAGACAATGTGGAGTGCAGACAGTGCGGAGTGTAAATGGCGGGGAGTGCAGACAATGTGGAGTGCAGACAGTGCGGAGTGTAGATAGCGGGGAGTGCAGACGGCGGGGAGTGCAGACAGTGTGGAGTGCAGACGGAGGGGAGTGTATGTTAATCTTGTTTTTTTAGTTCTAGTTTAGGCCGGTTTAGTGTCACTTACCATGCAATGTGTAATTTTTTGTATATTTCCCAGATTAAAAGAAAAAAGCAGAATGGAGAGCATAATGACAGGAGACAAATGGTCTGACATGAAAGGGTGGAAGGGAGCTATCGGGCACCTTAAATCGGATGAAAGCTCGCCCACGGAGGCCGGTGCTGTTTACGACTGCATGGCAGCCCACCAGGTCATTTCAGCGGCAAACAATCAGCCTTTGTACGGCGCCGTCCCCAAAAGACTCGAAACAGACGACCCTCTGTGCTGCAGCGTTTCTGTAAAAGTTCAGCTCCGGGTTTGAATGGAAACAAAGACACGGTTAAGAAAGCAGCACAGGGAATATCTACATTTTTTTATGTATTGATCTGAAACTTTTACCCAGAGCAATGTACATTTTTCAGACAGCAGGATCAGCCGGTCCCTGGAGCCGCTGGGGTTAGGGGCCACGCTCAGGGGCCCAATGGTGACATCACTTCCTGCCATGGGCCCTGAACCCTGGTTAAACATCACCTTTATATAAACTAATATGAAAACAAAAACATTATCCCCACTGAATCGGGTCCATTCTTTCTAGTTTTTTGATATTATTTTTAAAACAAAAAACAGAAAAATGAGGAAAAATGAAGTTATGGTGAGTGTATCTCAGTTTAATCTATGCAAAACATATTTATTTAATATGAGTTTGCAAAGCATGACTCCATAAGAGGAGGGAGTTTAAATCGTCTCCTAATTCCCCTGGGAGCTGTGATGAGAAGGACACACCACTTTAAGAACAGATATTATCCCAGTCTGGCTCCTGGTGGAGAATAAACACACAGCAAACTGCCATGCATGTTAATCTCAGGCTTTGCACTCGTACACATTCATGCAAAAAATAAACAATGAAAGACTTTGCTTATTGACATCCATGACGTACCTGAGGGTGTCACACCACAACCGGAATGTTCCTCAATATTTCTCCCGATGGTCTGAAACGCTGAGGAGGATTATTGGCGCTGAGGCTGGACCGGTGTACCGGGACAGAGCTTAGGCCTGATTTATAATTGTGCCACAGACAGACGCTGATGGCGAGTCTACGTGCCACACGACGGCACCTCAAAAAGATAAAATTCTCCATTTGTATGCAAAGTCTCCAGGCTGCCGGTCTGCAGGAGACGAGGCGTAATACCTGAAACCTCCCATGATTGATGAGCATGGAAACAATGCATCCCTGTGGGTTCGGCATGCATTGCGATCACCAGAGAAGACAAACAAAGGGCTCGGTGCAGAGCCTGTCCATAAATGAAGCATGTGATCCTGGAAGAGTTCTGCATTTTGAAGCAGCAATGGCTTAAATCAGGTCGTATTTACAGCAGACTTTGGGATTGTGCCCCTGGTGACTGTTCAGAATGAGAATGATGGCATCCTGTAGGAGCATACTGAGGCGAGCCTCGAAATATATGCTGAAATTAACAGCTGGGGCCAAGATATCTGCTTGGAGGGAACATCCAGGCGGATGGAGCTGAGGTGTCCTTCTCCTCCATCAACACGCTGGAGGATCCTCTACTGGGATGTGGATGCACTCAACCTGGGAAAACTTTTAATTCTAGTCTCTGATCGTTCTTGGTTGACATCTGCTGCACTGAGAGATCCGAGGCACATTACAGAGCTTGGCTGGAGAGCGAAGCTCCTGTGAATGTTCAGCAGAAACACCAGATGGCAGCTCCCACGTTCAGCGCCATTATTTAATCTGCTAGACTTCAGGTTTGCCCACAGAAAGTTGCGTGTCAGTGGGAGCTCCGGGCCTCCTCTCCATCTCCTCTGATCCTTGCACGGTATCTGAGGCCTTGTCCACACATACACAGGTTTTTTTCTCCTCTGTTATAAAAAAAATCTCTGTCTACATGAATACACTAAAACATGCTGTCATGAGTATGCCAAACCAACAGGTGGCGATAAAGCCGAAAAGCCAATCAGAAGCCTTATTACCAGTTCTGTTAGGCTAAATACAGCTAATATAAACAGCGAACGGCACACATTCTGACATCAAACAAAGTGGACGACGGCACACATTCTGATGTTACAAGCGGAAAACCCCGTTTTCCCTGTCTATACGTCCACGTTGAAAATGGAGTTTCTGGAAATCTTCACCCTGGATAGTGTCAGTTTTCAGTGACCTAAAATGCCGCTTGTAAGCAGAAGAAAGGTCAAAATGCATAGAAACAGCTGTTTTTAAAAATACCTGTGTGCGTGTTGATAAAGTCTGGGGCTGATAATCCGGGCCTATTGACACCTTTGCCTCAATGGTCAGCGATCCAGAGATGCGATACATCTCAAACCCACGACCAAACTCATCAGCTCTTTGCAGCGGCGACGATGTGAACCCAAGGATGTCCAAAAAATCAAAAATATTTTAATGTGAAAAGGGCTTGAGGTTGCTGTTCCACCAGCGAAAAGCATTGGATCGGCTTAATTGATATCGCTCTGCCTTTCGCATATCCTGCATCTTTTTTCCCACGAGTCATTTCCGCCATCTATGAAATTCCAGCAAATACCTCGTTGCCATTTATCTTCTTATTGAATCTGCCGGTCAGCAGCCTAACCTCCTGCAGCTTCATTTCTCATTTGTGGTTTCAGCAGTGATGTTGAGAGTGTTTTAACCCCCCCTCAAAAGTCCTCTATCACGATTATTTCAACATAGTGCTGCTGGCATTTTTGTGCCTCCCCACATTCGTATCTGTCTGTCTCTGTGGGTCCAGATACATTTTAGCCATTTGCAGGTCAAAGCAGAGCCTCCTGTTTGAAGCTGGCGCAAGGGTACGACAGAAAACGGTGGCCTTCCTCTTTGTTTAAATCAACAGGGCGAATCGATCAACCAGGGAGCCCTGATGACAGTGCCACGCTGAGACTCATTACAGCCTGCCTGTGTTCCTGCAGCTCCCCCCCATCACACACTTTTTCTTCCACTGAGTCTGGTATTTGGATCTGGTGGACCTTCAGTAGCGCCCTGCAGTCTGAGCTCAGGGGCCACACCGACTAAGGCTGAGTCTGGTATTTGGATCTGGTGGCCCTTCAGTAGCGCCCTGCAGTCTGAGCTCAGGGGCCACACCGACTAAGGCTGAGTCTGGTATTTGGATCTGGTGGCCCTTCAGTAGTGCCCTGCAGTCTGAGCTCCTCTGCCCAAACAGAGCCTACCCAAACAGGGCCCACCTAAACAGACCCCACCCAAACAGACCACGCTCCAAACAGGCCCCAACCAAACATTCTTCTGCCCAAAGAGTCCCCACCCAAACATACCACTCCTAAACATTCCACGCCCCAAACAGACCCCACCCAAACATTCCTCCACCCAAACATACCTCCAGCCAAACAGTCCATACTCAAAATGATGATGTACTCCCAAACAGACCCTGTCTAGTCACACTGGCCCAATCCGCTCATGCCCTGCGTCACCTGAATACCTCAGACACCTGCAGCCTGGATCTTAATAAGCTTAATGGAGATCTCCCTGAAACAGGACCTCTGTGAGGTATTAAGAACATAAGAACATAAGAACATAAGAACTATACAAACGAGAGCAGGCCATTCGGCCCTTCAAGCTCGCTTGGGGAGAACTAACCCTAACCCTATGGCCACGAGTTCTTGTTTTTGAACTAATGCTGAAGTAACTATTTGGTTGAACAGCATCCAAACCTGTTTGAATCTTATAGACCTGGATCATGTCCCCCCTCAGTCTCCTTTGCTTGAGGCTGAACAGATTTAGCTCAACTAACCTTTCCTCGTGGTGTCAGGATTGTATGTATTGAGCTTCCTCTTTATCAAACCTTTATAAGTCTTTTCAGACTGATAATTTTCAAAATGCTGCTTCCCTATATGGGTTGTGAATTTGTTGTACATACTGTTCTGCATCTTGCTGACCTGTGTCTGGCCCTTGACCATGTGATTTTGGTATTCATATTGCCAGTGATGGGCAGGGTCCACTAATCCACTAATCGTTAATTAGTGAAGCTAAGTTTTTCATTAGTGGATTAGCATTTTGGTTAACTTTGAAAACTGTTAGCAGACCAATTAGATTCCACTAAATTTATTTCTGCTAACTGTAAATTCACTAACATTTTTTTGCAGATAAAGCGAATAGAATCTAATGATCAACAACATAAAATCGGGCATATTTGATCCTTTCTGTTGAGAGCGTGTCTGTAACAATATCTGTTAGTTGAGTACATGTAAACATAAGATGTGATTGGTCGATATCGATAGCTTGTCAAATTTAAACAGAGTGAGAGTTTGGTTCGCATTACAAGCAGAAAGTCAGACTCATTCGTGGTGGGTGTTGGACTATATAACCTTTATGGACAGAATATCTAGGCATAGCCAAGGGCTGGAGGGGGTCCAATTCGGAGGTGTCAGGATTGTATCCTTGCTTTTTGCAGAAGATGTGCTCCTGCTGGTTTGATTGGGCTGTGACC